>VZZY01023017.1:113918-180827 GCA_013400335.1 Eurystomus gularis
GGCTCCCGAGCGCAGGTAACGGCCCGGCCGCCGGCTCCCAGCGCCGCCTGGCCCTGCTGCTTCCCCTTTTCACCCTCGGGAGGCCGCGGCACCCCTCCTGGAGCCCTCCTCGCCCCGCTGGGGCTGCTCTCCCGCCCGGCCGTGCCCGCCTGTCTAGCAGCGGGCCGCCCCCGTGGGGCTTCTCCTGGTAAGCTGCAGCCTTGGAGGGGGGAATGTGGGGAGGGGTTTTTTTTTATTTATTTTAATTAAAGTTTGAGCCGCAGGGAAAGGAAAGGAGTTTGCCTGCTTCGCTCGCAGGGCGAGCGAAACGTGCTGGCCCTTACCGAGGGATTTTCAGTGCGTTAGTTCAGTAAAGGCCTCCCCTCCTGTGTGCTGATTCCTGGTTATTATTAGTGCTGATTTTTCAAAGTGTGTTGTCAACCTGTGTTCCTCATCAGCCCGGTTTTGGGCCGCTTGCTCCAAGAACGACATTGAGCGTGTTCTGAGAAGGGCAGTGAAGCTGGGGAAGGGTCTGGAGCAGGAGTGTGGTGAGGAGCGGCTGAGGGACCTGGGGGTGTTGAGCCTGGAGAGAAGGAGGCTCAGGGGAGACCTTCTGGCTCTCGGCAACTCTCTGAAAGGAGGTTGGAGCTGGGTGGGGTCGGGCTCTTCTCCTAAAGAACAAGTGATAGGACAAGAAGAAATGGCCTCAAGTTGTGCCAGGGGAGGTTTAGGTTGGACATCAGGAACAATTCCTTCCCCATAAGGGCTGTGAAGGGCTGTGCCAGGCTGGGCAGGGCAGTGGTGGAGTCCCCATCCCTGGAGGGGTTTCCAGGCTGTGGAGATGTGGTGCTGAGGGCCAGGGATTAGTGGTGCCCTGGCAGTGCTGGGGGAGCAGTTGGGCTTGATGGTTTGAAAAGTCTCTTCCAAACAGAATGACCTCATGATTATACGTTGTGCATGAGGGGCTCTGGCAGCAGGAAGGAAGACCCAAGAGCTGTTTCTCATCCTGGAAGTCCACGTGTTTCAATGAGCTTTGCTCATAACGCTGTGTGACCCAGGCTGCGGCCCCTTTCCTGCTCCCACCCTGCTTCTGTGCTCTGCAGAGCCACACATCACCCAGATGTGCCCTGGGCAGGTGGGCTTCTCTTGAGCCGCGTGCAGATGTGGGGTCTAGCATGTGTCTTTTCCATTTCCCTTCAACGAAGGATTCATGTGTGTGTAGCTGTTGTGTTTTAAAATACGTATTTCATCAGCAATGCTGAAAGTGGCCTGCCATAAGGAAGTGCTCCTTTCTGATGTAAAATAAATTGAAGTAATAATAATAAGACATAAGTAATAAGGAAAGATGTAATAAAAATAAGCAAAACAATGAAGTAAAAATAAGAAACAGTTTCATTCCTTTATTTATTTTATTTATGCAGAGCGTCTCTGCATGAATATTTTACTGACCTAATTCTGCAAGAAAAAATAATGGCTGAGATAGCTGGTGTGGTAAAACCATCAAGGGTGTAGGCTGGAATTTGGAAAGAAAAAGATCCCAACCATAGAGGATAGGAAGTACTGATGTAAATAAGTTTTTTAAAGAAGGAGTTAGGGATGAAGATGAGGAAGAAATCTGAGCTAGGGTTTTTTTAGTGTCGTATTTCCTACTGTAGGAAGTGAAATCAATGAGTATCTTCTTGAGGCCAGTTCTGAACATGTGGGCTGTTTGATCTTTCTGACATCTGAGTAGTTTTATTTTAGAAGACTCACTCTAAAGCCTGTGAGGAGTTCTTTTAATGGGGATTTGTAGTTGAAAGAGAACTGGATTGCCTTCCTTGTTAAATTACATTGTGTCTGAACAGTCTGAGTTTCTGATGTAGTTCTTGCAGGAGACTGTACTGAGGAGGAAGCCCTTAGCAAAATAGTCAATTTAGAATGTCTAGCTGAGATCTAATTATAGTCATCCTCCCCCATCTCTTGTCAGTGATGACAAATACAGTAGTTTTACAGGGTAATTTCATGCAACTTCCTCTTCTCCCTTTTTCATTCTAAATTTTTACTAGCGCCCTGCTAGCCGTCTTCTGTTCAGGCAGCTGAGCTTCTGGAGCCTTCAACTGACCTGCTTTTGTGAGAGATTAAATGCAAGAATTGTCTTATTAGAGAAGAAATCTAACCAAACACTTTTGTGCCTTGAGAGGGCCACGGTTAGTTCTCTTGGCTAAAAAATAAATGCCTTTATAATTCAAACGCATGGGAGTAAAATGCAAGTACCATGGAAACCAGCCAGGTAATCTAAATCAAGCTAAAAGGTTTCATCGCTGCCAAATGCCTGTATCACCATCATCATAAGTCCTGTTATCTGTGGTAGACTGAAATGCGTCGTCTCGTTCTTTTTAGATCTCACACCCTTAAGAATGCAGTGGGTTTGTCAGAGAGCGGGTGCTTGCTCCTCGTGTTTGCAGAGACAGCTGGATGGCTTCCTGGGACCACGGAAATGGCAGAGGAGGCTGGTTCCTGCTCACGTCAGAGCCATTTACAGCGAGACGGGGAAATGGGAGAAAAGCTATGGGCTGGAGACAAGAAAAAGAGTTGAAAGGTGGTGGCTCCCAAGAATCAAGGATCAGTTCTGCAGAGCTTCAGAAGCCGACGTAAGCGTTATGAGAAATCTGGAGATTGCATGTTTGGTATTGCTGTTGTATCAGAAGGAAATTAACTGAAACTTAGTACAGTTGGCGTCTAATGAGATGTAGATCACCTTTCAGAGGAAAATGCTTCTATATGATAGATTATTAAGGACAGTTGCCTGGTTTCAGCTAGGATAGAGTTAATTTTCTTCCTAGTAGATGGTAATAGTGCACTGGGCTAAATGGAGAAGTAATTTTAAAAAAATCTTGAGGTAAGCAAAGTATGAACTTGTAAATTTAGGAGGTGTTTAATCAATTCTTTCTTTGTGTATTATACCACATTCAGGAATTATTTAAAGTATTAAAAGAAATACCATCTAAGTTCCTAAATTTGTAAACAATTTCCTCAAGACAAAGCTTTTACGCTACATGCTCCTTAAAATCTGTTAAGGGAAGATGATTTTTTTTTTTAAAGGGTATTTCCCGGTTTACAGTGTCTTAGGAATAACAAGTGACTTGCAGAAAAATGTGTTCCCATGCAATAAAAGATCTTGAAAACAACGGGAATCTTGGTCTCAGACTTGTAGATAGAAAAACATTTTTGCGGCCCTTCATCTTTGTTTATTCTTTCATAAAATGTGTCCCCTCTCCAAGACCAAACTGATTCTGTCAGAGTGTTGAAGAGAGAAAAGGGGCTGGGTTTTTGTGAGGAGGAAATCGGAGAGGAACACGGTGTGCATGCATTTAGCAGAGAAAGCATTCCTTAAGGCTTTAATATCTGGCATCTATACGTAGATATCCTGTATATATGCCATATGTATGCAAAGTTCTAAATTGTATTTTTAGTGACATATTTGTTTTATCCAAACAGTTGAAGTAGATTTAATAACATCTCATATTAAGAGGCAAATAGTGTATAGAATGGCTGTGTTCGGATTATTTCTGATCTTACTATTATTGGACAAAAGCGATACAGAAGGAATATTTGATAAAGATGAGCAGAGTTTTGTTCAGAATAGCAAAAGCTGCACATCATTTATTTCATTATTGACATAAGAAGAATAATACAGGGACTTACCAAGCATGTGTCGATGATAAATTCAATGGTCATCAAGATGTATTAGGAATAATTTGTGAGAGATAACATTTGATTCCTTTGTAACTTTTGTCAATTTACTCAAGCCTAACTACATGAAAATTTTACTTTCTTTTCCCTATCCATAAGATGTCTTTGGATTCGAGCATATGTAGTTTCACTTCCAAATGACTTAGTCACTCAGTGAGTTACTGCAGTTTGGCTGACAAAAAGCAACCAGGCAAGCGTGAGCCCCACATTTGCTGCAAATACAAAGTAAAACACTTATTTAAGCTGTCAAGAGTACAATTTAATTTGCCATGTTTTGGTGGGACAGATGAGGAGCACGATACTCAGTTAGAGATGCTACAGTTGGGAATGGTGATTTGTTATGCTGCAGGTAATACATCTCAAGTAAAAGCTGATTAAAACCATAATTTTCAAAGTGCGATATAAATATCAATATAAATTGATGAGATGGCAGCACAGTCTGGTAGAACATCTCCATTTACAGCCCCAAAGAATTTGATCTGATGAACTTTGTTGGTGCTCACGTGGAGCAGTTCCAGCAGAACTTTGTTTCTCTTTGTGGTACTGCGTAGTTTATAATGTGTGTGTGTGTGTGTATTCATTCAAGTAAAATGCTAACTCAACTGGTTACAACTTCCTAAAAATTTCTTTCTAGAAATCAAGACCAAAATTTTACGTGCTTTCCATGTTCCCATATCCTTCTGGCAAGCTTCACATGGGCCATGTTCGTGTCTACACCATCAGTGACGCAGTGGCTCGGTTCCAGAAAATGAGAGGGATGCAGGTAAGGAAGAGGGGAGGCTGAAGGCCCTTCTACCATCCGGGTGGGACCCTGGGGGAGGAGAAGGTGCAGCTGGCAGGAGAAAACTTGAGACACCGCATTTGGTAGGAGGAAAATACTAAGAATCTGGGAAACAGCAGGAAGGAGGATTATGGAAAGAGAATACCCAGTTTTGGGGTGGGGAACCAAAGGAACTAAACAGCTGTAGACAAGAATCTAGGATGAGGCTCATATGGGAGAGAAAGAGCAGCTCCAGAACATCAGAATCAGAACCTCAAAAGAGTTGGCACCATCCTTGAGGCTCCTAAAGGTATCGGCACTGAATTATGCAGTGCGATGCCTTCCCAAATACTACGTATTTTATGCCAACAATGAACACACCATGCACTGCTTTGTGCTGCTGCTTTACAGAAATGCATTCTGAAAAAGAAATCGCTGCCTTAGATTTTACATGAGGAAAAAAAAGCCCAATGTCTGTGTCACACTGATCTTTCCTAACTCCTCTGGGTGACCAGAAATGGGATCTTGCCTAAAACCTTAAGCCAGCTAGGCTCTTGAAGGGTCTTTTGAGTCTTGCTTGATGTTAAAAGCACTGGAGATGCCATTTCAGGACGCAGCTCACCTCTCATCAATAACAGTGCAGATAGCCACTCAATTTCTGCTTAGAAGGGTGAGAACTTGCTTCCTCTTGTACTAGCTAAAATAAAGTGGAAGATAATTGTCTGCGACCAGTGGGATGCTGTAGGTGTTAGCTTTAGAATACAAGGGAAATGAGCACCTCCAGTAGAGACCTTTGGAGAAAACGGGAAGATAATATTGCAATGAAACACAAGAGAAAGCAAGTCTTTATTTCCACAATTGCCTCTTTTATTCCTGAAGCCTTGCATTTCAGCTTATTTTTATATTTCACGTGGAAATGACTTTGAAGGATATTAAGGGTGCTTGTGGAACATGCTGAGTTTCTATAAATACATGTGTCTTCTGTTGCGTTAACCGCTCTGAACATCTATTTATGACTGAAGGTGGGCAGCCAAAGAATTTAACCTTCATGTGCGATTAAGAGACATTAAAGATCTCTCAGATGGTTTTCTGTGTCAGACTAAGAGCTGTTGTATTAGTGATGCACGTGAACTTGCTGGAACTTCTATTTACCTTGAACCCTTTTCTTTATTGGCCATGATAATTTCTCCATTCGCTTAGAATTAAAGTCTTTAGAATTGATTTTCTCCTCGCAATTAATCCGTCTCTGGATGTTTTCTCTGGCCATTGTCTCAGCTGTACAGTCTGTTAAAGATTTCTGTACTGTGATGGTTGTAGGCTACGACATGGTTACGTCTTACCGTAAAATCTGATATACCCAAGACAATGTTTTTCTCTGTGTTAGTGGAATTACTGGAATTCTTCAGTACATAAAAAGAAAGAATGCTTTAGAAACAAAGAATGTTAGTATGCATAATTTTGAAGTTATTCTATTGGGGTTTCTTATTTTTCTTTTCTTTCTGGAAATCCAGCTTTAATATTGCATGTCGGAAAGTTCAGGGACTGCTGATTTTTTCCCAAGTGCAAATAGAAGTGAATGCATTGCAGGTATTCAAGGCAAGTTTAGGACAAGAATTCTGTTGTTTAAACTTTGCTTCTGTCATTTCCAAACTTTAAAAAAAAAAAAGGCAGACTTATTGAAAATAAGTCAATAAGCCAGAAATGCTGGGTACAATCAGAGATATTCACGGTGATTTTCACCATGGCAGATTTCCAGCCTGCTGCTGCTTGGGGTTGGGGGGGGTGGTGAAGTATTTACCATTGCTTTATCATGCTGTCATTAGCACGTCTTGATAAATTCCAAAGTGGCTAATTTGTGCCTCTCAGAGGACTGAGCATAATTCCCATAGCAATCAGGAAACAGAGTGGTGCAGTTCAGTCGTTCCTGCGATGTTTTTTAAATACAGTTTTGAAATGGATGTCGCAGCAAGGTTGTCACGTGTGTGTTGGGCAGGAATGAGAACGATCATCAGGCGATTTGGGGTGGAATTCCTGTCTGGATTTCTTAACTGATACTTAAACTATCTTATTCCTGATAGATGGAATATGGTCGGTGATATTTCCACAATTTTCCCAAATGACTTAGAGTGTTTTTGTTTGATCCAGAGTGTTGGGGTTTTTTTTTTTAATTGGGTGTATTTTAATTGTTTTCCCTTTCAGCACTGAATCTTAACACCCTTGAAATTGCAAAAGTGAATGATATTGAAGACAGGCAAGTTTAATTAAAGTGTTATAATTAATCAACAGAATGAATTATTTCGATACAGTTCCATTTTCTGCTCATCATTAACTGCTATTCCCCACCGGGGTTTTTTTTGTGTGAGGCTGTTGTGTCTTTTTGCCAGGTTATTTTTTGTGGTATAAACCAAGTGGAAAGTATGCCAAGTATCCTCTGAATTGAGTCTTATTTAAATTTAGTTTCCCAGTAGCAAGTACTGAAGGTGTTAATGAGCTCACTCTTTCTTTTTGAATAGAAAAAGAGAAAAGAAAATATTACTTTAAATGCAATTATGTTGGGCAAGGATGTGTGAGATTGAGGTGAGAGACATCTTTGTTTTCTAAACGCTTGTGGTGGTGTGTGGACTCACATTTTGTATCTCATATTTTTTATCTTCTGAGGAGAACAAGAAATAAATGGGAGCATTTTATCAGCAGAGTAACGTTTTGATAGAAATCTGTGTGGGTTGATTATTTTTTAATTTGCAAGTGCCTTATCAGAATGCTAATAGGCAGCATTCTGTTGCAGAGCAGCACTGAAATAGTCCTGGCTAGAATGTCCACACTAATCAAAAATTTATTATTTTAATGTATTTCAAGGTGTGCCTTGTCTGCTTGGGGGTTCTTTTGTCTGGTGGCATAATTTTTAGCTGTTGTGTGATGGTGTTTATTACCTCCTACGCTTAAAGACAGCCTAGGCTGTGATCGGCTGGAGCTCTTGGATTTAAAATGTGTTCTATCTGTAACCTTTTGATTTACAAATCAGATTTTCAACCTGTTCAGCCTAACTTTAGGTGGCTGGTGGAAGGAGCAACCAGCTTCTCCTTTCCCATCTCCAACAGCTTGTCCTCACTGGTGAGCGAGATCAAGTCCAGGGAGGGTGGCATAAAGCTGCTGGGGCCAGGGCTGCTTCTGGCAGCTGGAACTGGTGACCACGGGTCACCTCTTTAGTCTTTTTTTGTTAGTTCCTGTGGGGTGTGTCAGGGGCTGTAACTAGAGACAGGGAGGTAGGCTTGATTCAAATCACTGATCTGTCAGCAAGCCCCTTCATTTTCGTTTATGGTCTTATCACACATTCTCTGAAATAAATATATTTACAGGCGTTTTTGACACCGATTCTGCTATCTTCAGATGTAGAATGCATTGATCTGGGTGTAACAACGATATGTCGGCTTCCTGGTGTGGTTTTGAGACATACTGAGCACATCAGGAGGGCAAACAAGTTGTTTCCTCACAAACAATAAGGAAAATTCAATGTCTGTCCAAGTTACGTTGACAGAGGCATCGGACTGAGTGTTAGGAGATCGTTGCCAGCTCTGTGTTATGTATTACTTACTAATGTCAGCGTGACGGGGTGATTGTTATAGCAGTGAGCAGATGAAAATCCACCAAGATGAGGAGCTGAGATCAGAAATGGATAAATGGAGTTACGGTGTTGTCCCACAGTCCCATTAAGAGTGAACTTCTGAGGATCTTAAGGCATGTAACTTGTGTTCAAGACTAACCTGGTAGTTTGAGCCAGGGAGAGCTTACCTGTCCCCTTCATCGTGAAGAACAGAAGCACACGGTGACTTTGACAGTGCTGGCTTCTGCTGTCTTAAAATGAGTGAAACTGGATCCTGCTGTCTTTTACCATCCTCAGCCTCGTGCAGGCCTCCTGTCTTACAAGATGCGTTCAGGATTTGGTTCTTTCTCCTTGTGGCTTAGAGAAAGTGTTGTTTGTACAGGGAGGCGATGCTTGGAGGAACGGTCACCGGCGAGCAGAATTGCTCCATCCGTTGCATAAGGTTTAGAGACTGCTGTCAGGAGCAATCACGTCAGCTTTCAAGGAAGTGGATGACTTTTTCCTTCTGCTGGAGGGAGCAGCTGTGTTTTCTGCTGGTTAGAGCCTATGACCAAGCCATCCAGGAGCTACAAGGGATGCCCTTTGGTCTTCAAAATTGCCTTCTTCCTATTTTTTCTTAATTTTCAACAGTCAGCCTGTTTCTTTATTCTTTGTGCCAGCTTCCAACGTGTCACTTGTATATCTTCTTCTCCTCTCCCGTGTCTCTTGAGATTTCGATGCTTTCTAGGACTATATCGTGAATCTCAGCCTTGTGTCTTCAGTAGAATTCAGATGTAACATCGAGTGCTGCGTGGAGACCGTGGCATTTTAAGCGTAGGTACATAACATACACCCCAGCCAGGAGCAGCCAACCTGTTGTTTAGACAAATGCGTCTCACAGACCTTTCAAATCCGTTCACGGTAGAGAAGCAAAAGAGACAATAAACTTGAAACCGTTTTCCAAACCACAGTGCGTGCTACATTCATCTCTATAGCAACTACATAAATAGATCTATCCTGGAGATTAATTTGAGGGTATTTTTAATGTCTCTTGAAATTCAGGTTTCTGATTGAAACATGAATTAGCGTACTTCTCCAGCCCTGTAACTTGAAGAATGCTGGTGGTTGTTAAATTGAGCTGCCTTTTGAAGGTGATGAGTGAGTACACTGTGTGGTATTTTTAATACACATGCTAGAGCTGGGGAGATCAGTGTGAGCAGATAACTCCTGCTAGCGCTGATGGCACAGTGATAAAATGTCTGCACATTAGCTGTCTGGAGCATCAGTCAGCCCTCCTGGGGAGCCTGTAGCCGGTAGTTGAAGCTCTTCTTCCCCCAGCCTTTTGCTCAGGAGTGTGAGAAATGAGACTGTGCCTTGCTGCTGGCTGCCAGGAGATCTTCAGGAGCCGAATTTTTACAAAAATTGAGTAGTTTTTCTAACCTTGCTTAATGTGCATTGGTTTGTAGCAGAAGGCATTTGCAGGGATGCAAGTGTAGGCATTTGTCTAAAGAAAGGGGGTTTAAATGAGAGAAAATAGGTATTATACTTGAAAAAAAATTGGGTTTGTTTCATAATTTCTGTCCAGAGACAAGCAATAGTGGTGGTCAAAAAGAGCCAGGCTGCAGAAACTGCTGTTTTAGTGTGTCCTTAAACTACAAATCTCAACAGAATTATTTATGTAAAGTTTACCTCTTTTCTTTTTTTTTCTCTTTTATGCCAATAGTTCTGATTATTGGTGGGGAGGAGGAGGGGAGAAGGGCTGGGGAGAGGTTTGCTTCAGCAGGGTGTCAACAAGTGGCTTAGGCTCCCAATGAGAGTTCCCATGTAACGCCTGTTATGTGGGGAAATGGGGAGGTAGGACTCGTGTTTTCTGTGCTTTGAGGCACAACCTGTCTGATAATTTGTAACGCAGAATAACATGCCATTGGATTTCTGCATCCCAGACATAGCTGTGCAGGGACTCTGGCTTGGTCACCCTTGAACACAGGTTAATCCAACACCTCTGGGTTTGTGGCTGCACCGGCGGACTAGCGACGTAGAGCAGGTTTAGTTCTAGCTCAGCCTTGGAAACAAGAACTCCGAGGAGTCACATCCATTAAATCCCGTTGCTTTGACACAGATTTGGTGCCTGGGGCACCTTTATCATCATCTCCATAAAATATTTTTTTACGAAAGAATCCATCTAAGTCAGAGGATTGGAAGGTTGTGGTGAGGAAGAATAAAAAGAATTCAAACAGTGACAAAAGTAGCTCTTGGCTTCCGAGGGGAGCAGATTTTTCACGTGGAGTTCACCTGTGAGATTAGTATTGTTGGGCTTGCTTTCTTACTGCCCGTTTGCTTACGTGCTGCTAAAGAACAAGTTCTTTATATAAATACAGATTTTTTAAGGAGTAGAAATCTTTATTTCTTACAACAAATGCTACTCAATTGTGTTTTGCTATTGTTAAACTTGAGTAACTTTAATAATAGTTATTGACTTCACAGCACACTTGTAGGTGTAAGAAATGGGATTGGTTTTATCAAGTATCCAATCTATTTGGGTTTAATGACAGCATCTTAAGCACTGGCCTTTCTTTCCTTGGCTATTAAACAAGGTTTTTTGAACACTTGCTGTATTGCTAGATCATTTCTCTAAAAATTTGCATGTTAGTAGGAAGTATATATATATTTCAGCAAAAGTTAGCTATTCTATTTTGTAGCAAACTTTTTTCCCACCTTTATTTATTCGTGGTCATGAAATACAGATGACAGACTGCCAAATTGTATTTGGAAAAGTAAAGTCTGACTAAAATAGTTTTCTCCTCTCTCTTGACTTTATCCATTGGATTTAAGGTTTTCAGAGGGTATTTTTATTTTTTCTTCAGCAAAAATGAAAAACCAGTAGGCTATGCACCAGATATAGTTATAAAACCGTTGCTTCAATTCGTTTTTTGCTTCCTTTCTTCTCCTTCATTAGAATCACAGAGTGGTAGGGTTGGAAGGGACCTCTGGAGGTCATCTAGTCCAACCCCCCCGCCAGAGCAGGGCCACCTAGAGCAGGTTACATAGGAAGGTGTCCAGGCGGGTTTTGAGTGTCTCCAGAGATGGAGACTCCACCACCTCCCTGGGCAGCCTGTTCCTGTGCTCTGCCACCCTCAAAGTAAAGAAGTTCCTCCTCATGTTTAGATGGAACCTCCCGAGCTCAAGTTCATTTCCATTCCCTCTTGTCCTGTCACTGGGCACCACAGAAAAAAGACTGGCCCCATCTTCCTGACATCCACCCTTTAAGTATTTCTGAGTGTGGATGAGAACACCACTTGTCACTGATCTCCAACCAGACTCTGTGTCATTAATCACAGCCCTCTGAGTTCTGTCTTTCAGCCATCTTCCATCCACCTTGTTGTCCATTCGTCTCACCTACGCTTCCTCAGCTTGCCTACTAGGATGCTGTGGGAGATGGTGTTGAATGTCTTGCTGAAGTCAAACTAGACAATGTCCACCGCCCTCCCCTCATCTATCCATCCAGTCATTCCATTGCAGAAGGCTATCAGATGAGTCAGACATGACTTCCCCTTGGTGAATCCATGTTGACTCCTACCATTAACCCTCTTTTCCTCCATATGCTTCAAGACGATGCCCAGAACGAGCCGTTCCATCATTTTTCCAGGGATGGAGGTGAGGCTGACTGGTCTGTAGTTTCCTGGATCCTCCTTCTTGCCCTTTCTGAAGACCGGAGTGACCTTTGCATTCCTCCAATCCTCAGGCACCTCAGCTCATCTCCAGGATCAGAATGGATATTTGATTCTGTTTAGCAGTAGCATCAACGGCTACTTTTGACCTCCGCACGAATCTACAAAGGCTTGATTCTTGTCATTGTTAATCTGGTATTGAAATAGCTGTGAGGATTTGTTACAGAATACTTAAGGAGTTATTACAGAATTCTTTAAGGATTTATTACAGAATACTTTAAGGCCCTCAAACATCGCGTTGTAGATAGCAAGTGTGCTTCATACTCTCCTTTTCAAGCAGACCTGGCCGTAGCTGGCATGTTTTGAAGAGGTTCAGTTCAGACGAAGCAAATGCTGAAATGCAAACCAGCGTTTGTTGTTTGGAGGCCTGTGTGTGCTGCCGATGCTGTTCCAGAAAGTTACATAAGATTGTGCTTTTCCCTTTTGCTGACAGGTGATAAATCCAATGGGATGGGACGCGTTTGGCTTACCAGCAGAAAATGCTGCGGTTGAACATGGGCTTCACCCTGCAAACTGGACACAGAGGTAGTTTTTAGTGAATTAAAGATGACATTTCCACTGTGAATTCCTGTACCGTGGTCCCCATAAACCCACAAACCAGAGCAAAACCAGCATCAAAGTAGAAGAAATATGGTGTGGAAAAAAATCAGAGATGCTTGCCAATGTTTTATGGGACTGTGCAGATGATTCAGTTTAGAAAAATAAATGCATCAGGATGATTTTCAAGATTTTATTCTCAATGACTTTTAAATTGTAAGAAGGTAGAATATTGAAAGAGTGACATTTCCCAAACACCCAAATCAGCGAGTAAGAAATAAATCAGAATTTCATTATAGCGAGTTACATCTTAGCGTAGAGTACCCAGTGGAACATGATGGGCGACGTGGTTGGACTGACGAGCGGTTTCCAGTGCCACGTGAAAGAAGAAGAGATGTTTTTAATTTGAGACTGGGTCTTGGCAAGTCCTAAGCAGGTGTTATCGCTGCTGATTTCTGTGGAAACTTGGGGCTTTAGACCGCAAAATTGGGTGCTGTGTTCCCCTAATGCTCTCTAAAATGAGTAGAAAGTTTAATTTCTGTAAAGGACCGGGAAATGAGTCTTCTTCGGTGAAGCTCTGGATGCAGTGGTCTAGCTAAGGTGTATTTTTGGACCTTGATCCAATTCCTCCTCTGATAATGGTGTTTCTTTAAGGTTTTATCATGCGTCTGGTCCCATGTGAAGATACCTGATAATTTTCCAACTAAAACAGGACAGCAACTGATTTTACTTAGGAAGAACTCATGAGTGTTACACACATTCTGAGACAGTTATGCTCATTTTTTAAACATATCCTTAGATAAGAAAACACCTGAGAACCAGTTACCATCAAGACCCAAAAACCTGGTTTTGCTCTTTTGGAAGCACCTGAGCTCAAATTGACTGTTACTTCTGGATATGGAGACTATTCTTCTGGCTCAGAAGTAAATGCTTGGTTTCGTGACTGTCACTGTGGGAGGACAGATGATACTTTACCTGGTGCAACACATTTTAGTAGAAAGTTAAAAGTCCATAAGAAATTCTAAGCCATTGTAAAGTATGTGAATGAATTGTATTGTGTAAATACTGTGTAGTTGTGGGTATTTTGGTAAACTGGATTTAGGACGTTTTCAAACTAAAGCATCACTTTATGTTCTGAGGTACCTTACTTTTTTTTTTATCACCATGTTTCATTATTTACAGTATTTAAAAGGTAACTTTATGCTCAAATCAAGAGAAGAAAAATTGTTGTCTTCACAGCTGTTGGAATTGAACCCAAATACGCTAGAGGCATTAAAAATTATTATTAAAGATGAATACTCTGACAGTTTCTTGAGCTTGACTGATAGTGAGATAAGTGTCTAGAGGTTAACCAGTGCTTTTGATTTCTGCGAACTTTATAAGCACCTGATTTTAAATCAGATCACATGATAAAAAAAATTACCTTAAACTATTTCTCTTTTTTTTATTTTGCAGTAACATTCAACACATGAGGGAACAGTTCGATGCACTAGGTCTGTCTTTTACCTGGGAGAGGGTAAGATTTTTCTTTTTTAAAGGATGCTGCTTTATTTTATTATATGATGGAACATAGAAAAACAGGGAATTTCACCATTTTATGACAATATAGAAATCTGTGAAAGGGACCAGTTTAAGTTGGTGAACTGTAAAATCGAGCTTCTCTCAAGCTTTTTATCAGGTTTCTCTGACTTTTGATATACTGCTGTCAGCTGATAATCTCAAGGTGTAGGAGAATCTTTTCTTTAAAGTTATTTCAGTTTTGCACTTGGACGCTTCTCTCTGCTTTTTCTGCTCTTTCAAAGTGTCAGTTTCCTGGGTTGGAAGTCAGGCAACAGTCTAAATATTTATGAAGGAGCGTGCCTTTGTGTTGAGGGGTATCTGCTTGGGGGAGCGCTTTCTTCAGCATACATGTTTTTACAATATACTCAAGGGTTTAAAGGCCTTGAAATGCTGGTTTCATTATGTCATTCTAAATTTGAAGCACAAGCCTTGTAGATGTTCATATTGTGGCCGTTGTGGAAAATAGAAGTTTTATTAAACACCAGTGCTTGAGAATCGGGTGTTCACCTTAACCTTACCACACAAGAGTGGATGTAAGCTAATGGCATTTTCAAGATAAAAAAGAAATTAACTTCTGAAGCAATTGTAAGGCTGGGGGATTTACCGGTGAATCAGTCAGTCACTGCCTTTATATTCTGAGCAATAACTGTTGCTTATCACCTTAATATGCTTCTGAATAGAGCGATGGAGATGCTAATCTTGGATTTTTATAGCAATATTGTAGATCTGAAAAGGAAAAGGATTAGTTTTCTGGCAGTCTGAGACCTGCCATCTGTTTCTTTTTTTTAAAACTTGAAGGTGAGGTTGTTTATTTGTGTCTTACATCTAAAAACCCGTATTTCATCGTGTCATGTATATGGCAAGATTTTTCACTCTAAGCTTTTCTACTGAGATTTTCATTTTCTTGGTAGCCGGAGAGTTGCTCTGCAACGAAAAGATTTGTTGTGGAAGGTTCACTGCACACATTCTTGACACTTAATTTTCTTACCTTTAAAACTGTTGCTGTCCCAGATTTCGCCATCTCTGTGCCTGTTCTCTGAGGCTTAACTGAACTTTTCTAGTAAACCCTGTTTTGGTTAGTGAGCTTTTAGAAGTCTCAGAATGGAACAGGGCTTTGTTACTCTATAATTAAGTCCATGTGGAAGTGTTGCAACTGAAATACTTTAGAATGCTCCAGGGGCAGAGTTTTTGGGTTTGAAAGGTAAGGTTTTAAAACAGCCAAAGCGTGTTCCTCGGAACACAGTGAATTTTGGAGTGTTCACTTCTTATATGGGTTGGTCTAATCACCAAGACTCTGGTACAAAACAGGAGGGTTGTTTTGTTGTTGTTTTTTTTAAGTTTAATTTCATTGGTGTTGCTTAAATGTGCTCCTTCATTGTGCTGTAGCATCGCACTGAGCAAGTGGAAGCTGGAGGGAACCCCTTCCCCTACCTCACGTCCTTCTTTTAGTAGGCACTGAATTGCCTTTTAAGTGCTAACCTTTGATGTTAACGGGCTCTGTCCTCTGTGGGCAGCTTGGAGTGTATGCCTGGGTGGTGTGAGGTAAATGTTACCATTTTACAGATGTTAAGGAGGAAAAAAAAAAAGTGGGAAAATAATGAAATGCAATTTTTAATACCTAGCGCACTTATCCGTGTGGAGAAGCTGACTGCTCATAAAGTCATGGCTGGTGTTCAAGAAACTCCTGTCCAGGAACACGGAGTAGTTTTATTGCTTGGTAAAATTATTACAAACAAATCCCAGTGCACCTGGGATGCTAGAAATTTCCTGTTACTTATCTGGGGTTTTTTTCCATTGTTCTCTCCATCTTACAAATCAAAACGCTCAAGCATTTTTATGCTGTAGCAGTGAGATTACTTAACCAGTAAGGCACCACGAGTTATTAAAAGTCAGTTGGATTATTTCAGAAAGGCGGGTTACAAAGACACTTGAAAATTATTCTCCTGAACGGAAAATGTAAGCAAACTAAAAATTGTAATTAAATGCGTAAAATAGCTTGATAAGTACTTTGCTTTGGAGTGGTTTTGAGCGCTAGTAGTGGTCTGATGTTTGTATATAAGTATTTTAAGTGCCTCAAGTAATGAATGTTGTATTTTTCAATCACTTTGAAAATGGTGTGATTCAGGGGAGAGATTTTTTAAAATAATAAATGAGGGAGAACATTTCTCTTCTGCACCTTTGCTTGTCAGATCCACGGTTAAAAAGCTGCAGTTTGAGGACGGAAAAAATGTCACTGAGAGACATTAAAAGCACCTGGAAAATTAAAAAAAAAATAAAATAAATCATTGTGGTTATATTTTGGGTTTGATGATGATAACTTGGGCATTGCTGGTGATCGGGTTTCCCCAGAATGCCATCCCAGGCAGCAGAGCAAACTGCCTGCTCCTTCTTAACCTGATTTGCAGGGGAATTAGGCAATATAATTTTCAGCAATCGATATCATCAGCACAAGGGTTCGCCGCTGCGGTATCAAGCTGTAACTTCCCTCTAGGAGGTGGCTCCTTCTGCCAACTTCTTTTTCTTTTTTAGTCTTTTCAATTCATGCATTCCAAGTGACACGGTTTTTTTTGCATTAGAGTAATGTTCCCCTTCTGCTCTGTGATTTAAAAAAGATGAAGTCTTTTGGTAGATATCTGTGCAGATATTTTTCCGTTTAGTTTTGAATTTGTCATTCTTGTGTGCTACCTGAGCACGCGTAAAACTGTCACTGTAGATAGGGCATTTACCTATTAAATTCTCTTTTTATCCACATATCGCTAATAATCTTGTAATTAAATAAAAATTTACTTGTAATTAAATAAAGGAAACCATTGATGCAAGGCTACTTTTTTGTAGGAAGAATATTCATACTCTGAAATGTAGGCACTGCTCAATGTTTGTCTTATTAGCTAACGAAGCGTGAAAGTAAGGGCCTTTGAAATACAAATGTTCAAATGGATTTAGAAATGTAGCTTGGTCTAGCTCTAAACCTCTGAAAATGAAATAATTACATACCCGGGTGAGGCCACACATGCCCTTTAATACCAAAAATAAAGACTGTTTAATCTTCCCCAATAGATGTTGAAAAAAAATCTGTTCAGACTTTTTCTCATTACCTTTTTAAGTGCCAAGTGCAATGTGTCTTTAGGATAGCGTGAGACTGTGCTAAAAATTAAATGATTAGTAATAAACTAGGAGATGACTTCTCTCTAGTCTAGTTAGGTGTTCTTCACTACACCAGGTGGATCTTAAAACAAATAAACACTTTTATGCAGCTTGTAAATATCACTTTTACCTAAAAAGAAAACAGCTACAAGTAGCTTGAAGATGTAACTTTCTTAAGAAAAACAAACAAACACCGGGTTTAGAGCCAGTGTTCAATCGTGCTACTTTGCAAACCATTTTATAAACCCTTTTCTGTATTTCTGAGTTCTGCTAACACGCTTTGTCAGGCTCATCAAGTATAAATAGCAACACTGACATTCACCTTAACTGAAGCATGATAGCAGCCTGAGGGAAACTTTATACCAGGCATCATTAATTGAATCCAGGTCAGCCACTGGAATACATGGGAAATTATTTTTCCATGTAAGTCTTAATGTGCTGAACGTTAGGAAAAACAGCATTTCAGGATTGCCAACAGGTTGCTGGTGTGTTGTCAGCAGCTCGTTTCACTGATGTCATTTCTCTTTCTAACTTAACTTCAAAAGTTCCTTCAAACCTTTGTGGTTATAAAATTAAATGATGAGCTTCAGCTCCACTGTTCAGGACCAAAAAAGCAAAGCTCAGTCCGTTTTACCCTGTTTATTTGGCAACTCGCCTCTGTTGTCGTCCCTCTTTGTTGCTCACAATTACATTGTGCCTAAAGGAGTTGTCTCTCTTTTGTGTCTGATGCTCCAGCACTGAACCTCTGCTCCCTGCAGCAGCATCACCCTGCCAGAAGAACTGATGTCACTGTGTGGAGGAGCAGGGGAAAAAAAAGAATCATTAAATGGCTGGTGTTTAGTTAGATGGGAACCAAAATTCCATCAAGTGGGATTTTTGAGTGCAGAGCACAGGGATTTAATCAAGCAACTGTTTTTCGTGGCTGAGTCTTCTCACGCTGTGCTGAAAACTTGCCATTAAATGTCTCTTTCTGATCTTGAAAGCCTCTTGTACACACTTTGGAGACACAGCTATTCAAAGGTCATATTAATTGTTCAAAGCAACGTTTCAGCGTTGGAATAGAAAGCTGTAGAAAAATAATACAATCTTTGTGCCAGGGTGTTTTGGGTGTCGTTCGAGTAGCAGATGATCTTGCTGAAGGCATGTGTAGTGGGAAGCTCAGGTGGTAGGAGAACCTGGATGAAAGACAGCTCACATTTGGAGCTGTTTCAAGTGATTGATAACTATTTGCAAATGGAATAAGTTTTATCAGGGGCTTGCTGTCAGCCCTGTAGCTCAAAAATCAGGAGGTGTTCCTGCTGAAGTTCAGTGCAGGAGCCATCTTCTACTGCAATAAATACAAAAGTGGTCCAACAAAGTCTGTAGAAAGGTTTCTTCTTTAAACAAGTGCAAGTTGAACAGGGAAACTGCTGAGGAGGGAAATGGCATCAGTTTATTTTTCCATATTTTATGGTGTAATGTGAGCTTAAATACAGAGTTGCACAGTTACAGGATGGTAGGGTTGGAAGGGATCTCTAGAGGTCATCTAGACCAAGTTGTCTTCACTTTGGCCAAACTAGAGGTGGGTGCAAAGCTGATGTTTCCATTGCACCTGTGAAACCACTGCGGGTGTGTAGAGAAAATTGAGGGGCTAGAATCGTGTAATTATTCAGTCATCTTTACATATTAAGAGGTTTGTTTGAAATGTAGATTTTTTTTTTTAAGAAAAAACAATTAAAATATGGAACTTTGTAAACAGTTGGTAAGTAGGTTGGGTTTTAATTATCAGAGCTCACTAAAAACGTAGAAAACCTTAAGTGTTACACTTAACTCCCATTCCTCCTCCTTATGTTGTCTTTTATTTTTATCTCTTTATCTCCCTCTTAACAGTTATTTGTGACTTCTTTTATGACTCATTTTTTCTGTATTTCCCCTGAAACATTCCCCTGACTGGAGCTGACTTGCCTTTTCAAGTGGTCACTTATTTCCCCTTTGATTGTGAGATCCCCTTTGCAAGTCTTTCAGCCTGAAGTTGAGCATTTTACCCCTATTCCATCCCGGCTGCCCCACACACCGTCCGCAGCCTCGGTTCCTCATGGTTTTCTTTCATTTCTACAGGAAATAACCACTTGTTCCCCAGAGTACTACAAATGGACACAGTATCTCTTCCTCAAGCTTTTTGAAGCCGGGATTGTGTATCAAAAGGAGGTAGGTAAAAGTGGCTCTTGGTTTCAAATCACTGCAAAATAGCAGGAATTTTATATATATATAACTGAATTTCATACATAACTCAATTTTCTATGTAACTAACAGGCATGGGTGTTGTAGCAAGTCACATCAGCAGCGTTCATTGTCAGCGATTTACCCTGAAGTGAGGAGCAGAATGTAGCTCCTATGAGTTTATTTCACAGCTTAATATAGACTTTTCTAGATCTTAAATTCCCTCTCGTGACATCATAAAATAAAGTCGTCATCAGGAGTCTCTTCAGCAGTGCGAAGAACTGTGGAACATGACTGTGATACTGCCTCAGAATGGACAGGATTGGAGGGGATAACTGGGGGTTCTGTGCCTAGCTATCCAATTCCTGGACCCTATTTGTGATCTCTAAAATACTACAGGAGTATTAGATGCTATTTTTTGAAGTTAATGTCTAGCACTGAATGCCACTCCTGGAATGGTCATTATGATTCTGTTGTGGTCTTAATCCTTTATAATAAATAATCAGCTGAATTGTTCCAGCACTCTTGAGGGGGACTGAGTTTGATTTTTGGCTCCCTCCCCCATATGTTATGTCTGTTATTTCAGTTAGCCCTCAAAAAACAAGATTCGTAGAGTTGAACACCAGCGCTTATTTTGCTTTAAATTTAATGTATTTTGTGTTGATGATTACAAAAGTAATTCACACAGCTGAAAAGTTTCATGTGCGGGAAATACCAATTATTTCACTTGAAATATAGTTGACCATGGTAATATTTTTTGTGATTCTGTCCTCTCTAGCTGGAGATCCTCGGTTATTCATCCCCCTCAGTCTGACTCAACGCTTCTAGATTAGTGGTGGGCAGCTTTTTAAGCACCAGCCGCTGCAGTTTGGAGTATCATCAGCTGGAACACTTACCTATTTAATATTCAAGTGTCAGCCTGTCCCACTGCTGTGATCCATCAAGGCAAATGCCACCAACTGCGTTCCTGGGTTTTCTGAGCTCTGAAAAGATGAATATTCAAAACATCTCCAGTTGAGTCCATGTCGCTGATTCAGATGGATGTTATGAATTGTAGAAAACTCAGGGACACAAGGAACGTGTCTGGATCATTCTTTTGGTGTCTGAAAAGTAAGATTGTGCTTTTGAAATAGCTGCTGAATTTTTTTCTTTCCTGCAACTGTTTTTTTTAGGCATTGGTTAACTGGGATCCAGTGGATCAGACCGTGCTAGCAAACGAACAGGTGGATGACAATGGTTGCTCGTGGCGTTCAGGAGCAAAAGTGGAACAGAAATACCTCAAACAGTGGTTTATCAAAACCACTGCTTATGCAAAGGTATGAGAGTACAGTTTTTGGGAATTATGGTAGCGCCTCAGAGGTGACTTTTCACCCAGAAATACTCATCTAGCTGAATGGAGTCTTTCATATATGCATGTTTGTGTAATAGATAATAATATAATATATACGATCTATCTCTGTGTATGGGTATATAAAAATTGTCCCTAAAGTCTTTCTGTTCGCATCTTCAAGGACTCTTAATTGGTGTGGGATTAAGTTTTGAACAAATCAAAACCAGTAAATTAGAGGTGAAGGAGGGAATTCTGCATTCACATGAAAGTATCAGCTTCTTGTTTTCTCTGAATGAAGTTTTTATTCCATCCAAGTGTTGTGTGTATTGAGACTTCAAGTACAGATCGAGAAGGTTATTCCCAAGAAAAATATTAAAAATTCACCTTTCACCCTTTCTCTGAGCCTCAGATTCAAGAGACCAAATTGCCACCATCACCCGGGGAGAGGAAGTCCAGGTCTCAATCTAGGTCCATTCATATTAAGAGAAAAACTTCTAGGTATCTTGTCTGCTGCTTTAATTCCTCATTCACAGAGAGAGCTCTTGAGATGTGTGTTTTCTGAAGGTGCCGCCTGTTCTGGCGGTGAGGAGGGAACATTTGCTGTAGCTGAAGGCGAAATGGAGCATGTCTGCACAATCACAAAACCATCACAACGTTCTGAGCTTTTTCTTGGTCCTCTCGTCACCAGATTTCACGATCACTTTCGTGATATTTCAGGGCCTGCCCCAACTCGCTGTTTCCTCAGTTTGAGGCTGGAGCTTCACTGGAATTTCTGCCTTCACTGATACATCTTTTGTCTATTGTCTTTACAAAGGTGGTAGGAAATAGTGACACTGGTATTCCTGGGCTGTATCCATGCTTGCACCAAATCACTGTTTACTTATTTCCCTCTGAGGGGTAAATCAACCTTAGTTTTACTCATAAGGATGAAAAGACAAGACTGAGGAGCTTTTCAGTAGCCTTGAATATACCCTTGGTTTACAGAATTGTCTTGCTCAGTATCCACTGTCCTCTGGACAGGAGGATTTGTCTTTTGTCTTCAGTCTCTGACCTAGGAAGTGTCATTACAGGAAAGGCATCAGCTCTTGGGGTGGTCACAGCTCCCACGTGTCCTCCTTCAGTAAGGAGGCTCAGCTGATGACAAGAACAACTTCCCTCTCATCATCTTCCCTCTCATCTTTGCAAAAGTGCAAACAACCGCTTGCTCTTGACCATCTTAGTGGCATCATCAGGGAGAGCTGCTTCTACTTTTCATGTGAGAATGAACATTTATATGGACCTCTACCAAACCTTCAGGCGTTACTAGGGAGGACAGTTGAGTGCTCCAGAGATCTCTGTAAATGTTTCCCAAAACATTGTTCTTTGCATGATGGATATTCTGCAGGGTCTGCGCTAGCTGCTGCAGCCAGGCTGATGGAGGATGCCATACTGCTCCCAGCTCAAGCACTTTGCCAAGCATTGCCTCCACGTGCTCCCACTTCTTGTACGGTGACAAATGCCACCAAGTAGCAGCAGGTGGTTTGGATTTTGCTTTTTACTCACCCTCTACTGACTCCCGATTTTGTTGCTGCGATTCTGGCACATTTTAAACAGTCTCACTCTGCTTCTTTTGGCAAGGGCTTTAGACATTTGGTTGTAGAGGAGGAAAAAAAAAATCACTTTTTTATCTTTTTTTTTTCCTCAAATAAGAGTAGCAGACTACCAGGATCTGTTGTTCTAAGTCCAATGTCTGCTATTGGATGGATTTCATGCTTTGAAAGATTAGCGTAAATAAATTCTCTTTTTTGGTACTTGTTTTTTTTGTTCCAAGTTGCAAGAGGCTAGATAACATGTTGTGTCTTGCTTTCTGAAGACCGTTTTGGTCATACGGCTGTGAGTGGCTCATGAGCTGCATGCTGCAACTGTAGGTTGTCCATCAGAGGGAGACGGTCTCTGAGCTACCATGAGCCAAGTACTTCAATCTCTTGGAGTCTCTGTGCCCACACTGACGTAACCAGGGAGGTTCACAAGAGCATTTTGACAGAAGCCAAATTACAGGGCTTAAATGTCACTGGTTTGGCTCATCTCTCTGAACATCTTGGCTAAGATAACCCAACTTTGCACGTACTTCTTCATTCCTTACAGTAGTCATCCCAGTACTTCTCAGGGAGTGGTAAGAGATGTGAGTCCTTCCTTCTAAATCTGTTTCTTTTGTGTATTTTTTGTTTGGATTCAAGCTGTTGACAGTTGATCTGAATCCGTGTCGTCCTAAATAGCATAGTGTTGAACACCATGGTTACAGCAACCACTTTTCATAGCCTATTTCTCAAGCCTTTTTTCCCACCTCTTTTCCAAAGCCCTTGCCAGGACACCACGCTTTGAGAGGGAGATGTTCATTTACCTTCGTCATTTACAGAGCTTTTCATCCTGGAGTGGAGGGTCCGTATTTGCCAGAGCTAGTCCTAAGAGGTGTGGAGGATAGAGACATCTCTTTAAGAAGCTAAAGAGCTTTAATCACTAATACAATTTTAGGATGATAACATTAGTGGTGCTAATACCTTCACTTTAGCAGAGGGGGTTATTTCACGGCTCTTGATCCTGAAGAGACTCATTTCCATAAGGAGATTTTCCTGGCTTACAGCACGGACCAGAACCACTACAACTTCCTTCTCATGAAAGCCTTTGCTGCTCAGAGTTCAGATATTTATCCTTCTAATGCTAAATGAGTGCAACAATTAGGTTCTTTATGGACGTCACCTCTTTCTCTTCAGTTGTTTGAACTTTCGGTTTAAATTACTAGCCAAATAGCAGCCAGGAGTTACTTGGCTGGTGGTGGGCTCTGAAGTCATCTCACGTGTTGCAGGAGTCAGCATTTCATTCCCACACCCGCTATTCTTTAGATTTCTGTTGTGTCTGGAGGAATCATCTGTGGATTTGCTTTGGTATCTTCGCTGTTCCTGCACCAGCCCATAGTTCTTTCTTGAAATACAAAATGCAAACAAGGCAAGCGGCGTTGGCTCACGTGGAAGTTCACCCTTGGCCGTGAATTTTTTTCAAAGGGCAAAAAGAGTGGCCGTGCTTTAAAGGCTTAGCAGAAAGCGTTTTCGTTATATAAAGGAATCCTGACCCATTTTCTTAAACTGTGAAGCACCTACTACATGCTCTAGCAGCTTTTATGGATTTCTTTTTTTTTTGAAGACCATTTTAATTGTCATTTTTCTTTTGACGGATTTCTTTGATAAAAGTGTAATGCCGGAACTGGTGGCATTATTGTTATTCAAATTGTTGTCTGTGCATTTAAGATGTTTAAGCTAAAACACGTAGTTGCTATGGTTACTCAGCTGAATCTGTAGGCAGATTCATTGGAAAAATCTGTCTGTAAATGTTAGTATTTGCTGTGCGTACCTGTAAATTGCTATTATGGTTTTTTATGCACAGTCAACTGAGTCCTCAAAGCAGAATCTGTAAGGTTAGTCTTTGTGCAGTCCTTGTTCTTCCTAAATTAGTTTTATACAATATTTTTTCATGGTTTACTTTTCAAAAATCACCCAAATAGCTGGCAAATAACCTTGAATAACTTTGAAACTTCAAGTTTTGCCTTTAAACCATCTCTCTTTCTTGCACATCAATAAGATAGCATATGTAAGGTTAATTCAAAGACTGGGGGAAGTGACAGGACCTACAAAATTCTGCCGCTCTGATTTACAGTTGCCAGACAGACTAGTACTACTCTTTCTTAGTTAGGTTTTTTTTTATGTACAGACATCTAGAGACAAATCCTCATATTCCGTGGAGTGAAGGAACTCAGCTGTTTAGCGTGGTGCTGACTCTGAAGGGAAAACAACAATCAATCTGCTCATTCTTCCCCAGCTTCTCTCTGGGACTGTGCTGCATCTGACAGCCCCTTTGTCTGGCCTGAATAGAGTGGGAATTATTGCACGTAATCGTATTTTTGCTTGATTTATTTTTTTTTTATTTCTGAGGTATTAAGCAGAACGGTAATGAAATGCAACTGAAGTGCTGCGTTTAAGGGTGGTGAGAGTCTTGACAGTACTTTGGATTTCATAGCGTGAAGTAATGCCTCACCATTGAGGAGAAGAGAAATGCTGGCTCTTGTTTTTCATGCTTTATGTGTGATTTTTATTTTATTTTTTTTTCCTGCTTCCTGCACTTGAGGGCTGGCTTATAGCTGTCTTCTTCCAGCAGAACGGGCCTGATAAACCTCGCTTTGAAAGTCTTCCTCTGGAGTCAGGCTGAGAGCTCTGTCCTGGCCAGGGGCCAGGAGCACTGTCCCCACAGCTTGCTTAGCACTTCGTTAATAAATAACAACCCTTGCTTCGTCAGCTTGGCAAGACAGAAAGTTTTGTGGATCTCCAGACCAGGCAGGTCCTTTCACCTTAGTTTAAACACACACCTCATTCGATGCTACGGCAACATAAATTTAAATTCCTGTTGGTATAAGATTAATCAAAATGGCGAATGCTCAGTACTACTAAAAAAGATAACAATGTTCTAAAGAGCTTCTATATTTTTGGAATCTATTACTCATCCCAAGATATGCATCATTATATTGGAAAAGGAGTATCTTCTCTTTGGTAATTGCTACAATGAGAACAGCTCTGGAGAGGAACGCTGGCTTTACTTCTGACTTTTGAGGAACTATTTCTTTGTCTCAGTTTCTACATAATCAACCCAGAGGTGTCTGACCATAAACTATAGGGTGAAGAAAAGGGAAAAGTGCTGCCACTTCAGGCATTCACGAGAGAGAATTTCTATTGCTCCTTTTTAATGTAGGTTTTCAGTATACTTTGCACATGGGAAATAAGTGAAGAGTTACCTACAACAGAACAGTCAGAAACCACTGAAGGTAAAAAGCAAAACAAGAAGAGATTAAACACCAGCAGAAGCTGCACTGCATAGTCACAGTTGGAACTGTGCAATAGCATGTAAAATAAAACAGTGGGCAGCCTAGCTCTAATTTCCTGTACTTTAGTTAATATATTAAGTTATTAAATGATTTTCTGTAATCTTTAGTTTATATTTGGTTATTCTTTTGAGAGCTTGATCAAATAAAGTGAAGAACTTCATTTTAATCCAAACATCTTGAATATTCCTTTGACTCTTCCACAGAAGAAAAGCTTTGAAATAGTATTTTAATTTAGAAGACAATTTTATTTCGCTAATGGATTGAATACTTTTGAAATGAAAACTTTTGCTGACTCTTTTATTTTAGTCTTGTTACATTGCAAATTTATCGAACTTCATTAAAGTGTCTTCACTGAAAAAAGATTTGGCTTTAAAGCTTTTATTGAGATTTTTCACTTTGTTTCATTTACTGTCATGGAGGAGTTGAAATACTCTAAGTATGAAATTAGTGGCAGGCCCTGATCATACTAAAAATTTTTTAGTTCCTGAAGTCAGAGACTGAATTTTTAGGTGCCCAGCAGAATCCTCCCTCTCTGAACTACAAGCAGGAGGACGTTGGACTTGAGATACTCTTGGGAAATTATAAAGAGTTTCTGTTCTTTGCTCTTATGGCCCTTTTTTGACTGAAGATTGCTTAACTTTAGATCTGTTTCTCTGAATCTTCAGCAGACTAAACAGCTGGGTATGTGAGATAGGTTCTCTGATTTCAACTGCTTTGCTTGTAGTTTCAGACTTTGCTTGCCTCTGAATTTTCAGCAAACTCATCTTGGTTTTGTGACTCTCTGATCATCTGAGCTGGTTGACTTTCATCTTTTAGCTATGCCAGAATCTTCTAGGTGTTCTGGAAGAGTAAAGCAGTCCTGTGAAATGATGGTTTTTCCTGAATCTTTGACTTCTCCAGCTCTTTCCTGAAGGTGTAAGAGCCTTGAGGTCCTGCTCATCCCTGAACGCAGCTTTGATTTCTTTAGCTTTTTCCTGAGTCTGCCTATCTGTCCCTCTGGAAGACTGCCAACATGTATTTATGCTTTACCTTGACTTGTATTTAATTAAGATGGAAGTCACGTCTACTGTAATTAGGGGTTTGCATTTGAAGTTTTCTTTGTCTCTTCCAGAGCGATGAAAAATGAAAGTAGGAAGACTCTGGTACCTAATTTTCTCAAATTTCTCACTATTAAGTCATCATCGGAAGTTCAAAAATGGAGTTTCTTTGATAAGCTCATCGCTGTGTGCTTACGGGATTGTAGTGCTGCTGCTGTTCCTTGTCCCTTGCAGAATCCAACGTGGTTTTACTTCATACCCACAAGCACATCTCTTACGTACCTCTCGTCTTGGGCAGCTCATCAGTTCACTTACACTTCCCACAAGTCGCACCCATTGGGAATATTTTCTGTTTGTTTCCAGCTAAGAGTTTTGTTCTGTGTTTACGGTGTAGTCCGTTCAGAAGGAAGGCCTCTTTTGGAGACCACCTACCTCTGGCTTGCTCCATGTTAATTTTATTCTCAAAGAGATGAATTTGAGGCCACAGCAGGATATAAACGCCTCTTCCTGTGTTTTTACCAGCACCTTATCGCTTTGCTGTTAGTTCTAATTAATCCCATAGTCTTAGTTTGTATGCTTACAGAAGCTAAATGTCCTAATTCTTTCTTGTGTTGTTTCAGGCCATGTTTGATGCTTTGTCCGATCTCCCCGAGTGGTATGGGATAAAAGAGATGCAAGCAAATTGGATTGGTGATTGCGTCGGATGCTTTCTTGACTTCTTACTAAAGGTAAGTCAGGGATTTCAGTGCTGCTGTTACAGTTGGGCTAACCACAACCCCCGGAGTGCCCGATGGGAATGGATTTCCTGCTCTAAAAAGCTTGAAACGTGCTAAAAGTGATTATTATGTGCTCAGACCAACCCAGATCCTGAAGAACACCACTTGTGGGCTGAGGAGATATTCCCTGCTATCCCCCTAAGGAAAGGGTTTGTGTGTTCAAGGGCAACATCAGATGCAAATTGTGTGTATTTATGCCAAAATAAGCATTCCTGAAAGCCAGCATGTTTCAGGGAGCAGTGCCGAGAGTAGTACCAAGTGACACGACATGAGGCAGCTGGGATCTCGCTGGGCTTCGCTCTTCTCTGCACAACACCTTCTGTCAGACCCAGGCTGACCTCCAGCAAGCCACTTTACCTGCATTTGTCTGTTATTTCCTTTACTACATACAGTAATTACAATAATTAAAATAATGAAACCCACACAATTTGGTAGTGATGGACCTACAGAGAAATCTAGGTAGAATGGAAGGGGAGGAAGGAAAAAGAATCCTTAAGAAAACTATAATTATCTACAGAAGGACTTCAGATTTCCCCATTTTTTTATCAAGAGATGCAAAAGGCTTCTTGAATATGATAGTGACAGGATAGATTATCAGAAACCCCGATGGAGTTTCAGCCCTTGTGCTTCAGAGTTCTGTTGTGCTTATTTACGCTGGTCTGAGTTTAAAAGTGACCTCTTATTTTAAAATACTGACTTTTTGGAAACTTCAACTTGAGACAGCTTAAACTTTCTGTATATGTATGAATCGCATACTGCTAGATGATGCATTTTTGTATTTAAGTTGTTCTTATCAATTGTTTCTGAAAACATACATTGATACCTGTTGTAGGAAAATCTTCTAAGACTCCCATACACGCCACAGTTAATTGACCTAAAATATAAAGCCTGTTGAGAGTGCTGGACGGTAATTCTTAAGCATTCACCTAAGTTTATGACTCCTGTTTCATGTCCTGTTGTTTTAATCTTGTGCTGCCCTTTATTATTGCATTCCTGTGCACAAGTTGCAACGTTGGCTGCATCAGAGGAGTGTGGTGGAAAGGCAGGTGGCTGAGAAAATCTTAAATTCTCTTTGGATTTCAGGGGTAATCTCTTATTGCTGTTTCTTGGAAACAGGGCGTGCATATTACAAGTGAACAGAAGGATTCCAGATAATTTAACCAGGGATAGAATTTAGCTCAGTAGCACAATGTAATGTTGCATATGATTTTAGAAAAAAATTATAATATATTTGGGTAAACTGAGGCAAGACTGTAAAACAATTTTTCTAAAGTCGTGAAAGGAAATTTTTGTCAAGGTGTATTCTGTGACTGCCCTGTTGTGGGAACGTGTCTGGCTTTGGTACTCAGAGCTGAGTATTTCTTTCTGCAGGGCGATGTAGATCTGTTAGTTGCGCAAAAAGGAAGGAGACTCTAAAAGCACTGCACTGCCAGTGGGAATTTTTCCGCTCTTTTTTCAGGTGAATGGTGAAGTGACAGAAGAGAAGCTCGCAGCTTACACCTGTACGCCTGAAGCCATTTATGGAGCTTCCCATTTATATATCTTGCCAACCCACCGGCTGCTGCATGGGAATAGCAGGCTCACGGAGGTCTTCCAGAGAGACTTCATCCCTGGGAAAGGTGATGCTTTTCTCACACTGCATTTTGTTGTAGAAGAGTAATGATTTTAGAGAATCATCTTCAGAGAATGTGTGTTGAGCTCTGAGCAGGAGCTGTTCGTGTTGAGAGGAATTGATGTTCATTTAGAACCTGGTAAGTCTTCTAGCTTTGACAGCGCAAGGTGTCCAAGATAAAGATTTGACCCTTACATTGTTTCTTTTCTCATTATAATACCATGCATACACTCTTTTACATTTGTAACTGTACTATCATCTCCTTACAGCTCGTAAAATAATGCCACGAGCACAAGAAGGAGTGCCTTCATAAACTGGAGTTATTATTTTGGGTTCCAGCATAAAATCAGAATTATTGCTGGGTGGAAGAGAAGTTATTTTTACCAGCAGACTGTCCTACCCACTCAGCTTCCTGTTCATGCAGCTTTTTGGTTAGTTGCTTTTAGAGTGGAATGGTTCCTTTTGTGCTTTTTCCCCACAGAGGAGGAGAGCTATGTGCAGTGGGAGAAATTTCCTCCGGAATGTAGAGATCTCAGGCACCTGAAATTTGAAAAAGTAGCCATAATAATAAATACAGCATTGGTGTTAAGAAGAGTGGTGAGATATGGTAGTCCTGTTTTCTAAAATGCTGTTACCAATTCAAGCAGATTTTGTGTTGCACTACAAGCTTAAGACTTTCCTCAGCTTAGCTTTGAAGACAGGTGAAAGGAAGCTCTTGGCAGTCTATATTCTAGTTATTTTAGTGATCATCAACTTGAACCCGTTTCTAACTTTTCCGGTGCCTTTAACATGAGATCTGGGGTTTGAATCCTCAAAACTTGCAGTATTTGGATTTGATTTTTATGCTTGCTGAGCCACCCAAGCTACACTTTGTAAATCATTTCAGTTCCTCACAGTCCTCACCTGATTCTCTCCCCTTCTCTGTTTACATTGGTCAATATTTCTCATGCTCTGTAAGAGAGCAAGTCCTAGGTGGAGGATATGTGCTCCTCTTCAGTGTCATCTGAACAACTGGAATTTTTTTTGCATAATTTTGTAATAACGTATCCTAGTATGTAATTCAGGGCTTGCTAAAGCCAATTCATAGAATCATTTAGGT
Organism: Eurystomus gularis; assembly: GCA_013400335.1. Lineage (NCBI taxonomy): Eukaryota > Metazoa > Chordata > Aves > Coraciiformes > Coraciidae > Eurystomus > Eurystomus gularis. The sequence continues at coordinate 143,898 of VZZY01023017.1, forward strand.
TGGAGAAGACCTCTAGGATCATCAAGTCCAATCATACAACATTGCAGCAGGCCTGCATTTCAGTCAAGGGCTCAACTGTGGTCCAGGAATCCATTTTTAAAATCCAAATCTTACTCCGTTTTTATTCAGGTGTTTGTTACAAGTATGTTTTCTAATCATGGAAATTTATCAGTCCGACTGACTGAAGATTTTGATACATCCGAGCTTTTGTAGAAATGGGGTTAGATTTTTCATTTTCTTCCTTATTTTAAACGAAACTGTAATTTAAATTCCAAGCACATTCAAGATAAACTGAGTCACAGCAGTAAGCAATGCTCTTAGCATATCTTTCTGTTGTATTTGACTTACCATGGTGGTAACGCTTGTCTTCAGACTCGCTCACTTCCGTGACGGCTGTGAACCTTCTGACGGCCCAGGAGATCCCGGTGGTCATCTCAGCAAAACCCAATTTTGAGAATTTCCTTGACACTAAAATCGGTACGTGACGGGTAACGTGGGGTGGGTTAGTTTTGGGTTGCTGTGGCAGCGAGTCTCTGAACACAGCACCTCTCGTCTGGACTTTGTTCTTCACCAGTCAAGGGGGAAGGGAAAAGTAGCTTTGTGGAACCTGTCTGGGGGAAGAGATTTGCAGGATGATAGATTTTAATGGAAATATTATAAAATTAGCACGGTTAATGAGCTAAATTTGAGGATCTGCATACCTTAAGAGGATTGATTACCTACAGTACGTGCATATTCGGTGTCTCACCATCCTTAAAGCAGAATTGTACCGTTCTTTGACGTAAGCACTTTGCAAACAACCCAGACTTCTGGCTTTTTTTTGTCTTGTGTTTGCTTAAGTTGTGTGCATCCTTGCAGAGAAGTGTTTCAGACCGTAGATGTACAATAAATGTAAAATAATAATGTAAAATAAATTCAAAAGTCCTAATGGGAAAGAATTCTCCCTTCATCCCCTTTTTCCACTACCTTCCTTACACCTTAACTCCGTTTTCTTGCCTCCCTGTTGGCGATTCCTCTTTCCTGCCCCGGAGCTGCTGCTTTTCTACACCACTGCCAGTGTTGGTTGTTCCAACAACGAGACTGAATAAAACCAGCTGACCATGCAGAAATGTCCTGGATGTCCCTTCCAAGGCCTAAGGAAATGATCCACTTGGGCTGCACACCTGACTTACAACCTGCCCGTGTCTCACACTTGGAAATGGCTCTGCTTTTGAGAACCAGAACCTTTCCTGCTGTGAGAGGAGCCCAATAATTGAGATACCCAATCTTGTTTTTTCATGAAAAGCTTCCAGCTCGCTCACTGGCACATACCTTGGCCTTCTGTCTGTTGGAGACAGCCCCGCTCTTCCCGGGAAGCGCCGGGTGCCAGCTGTTGAGCTTTGCAAATGCACCTTTTAATAGCAGCATCTTTTCTAAAGGAGGAAGACCAAAAAGTGGGACCTGCTTTTTTCCATTTGCAGAGCATATTGTGAAGCCTCCTGCTGCAGGGTGCTCTGAAATTTAAGATACTTACATTATTCTATAACAGGGCTTTGAAACAGCAGGAGTGTACATCTGCTGAGAAGACCAAACGGCGATTCCGTATTTTCCTAGTTAAGGAGTTGTCACAGGGGGGTTTTGCTTGGTTTGCTTTAGTTATCTGCTTCCAAACTTCCATATATTGGCAGAATTAATAGAGAGCAGGCATTTTGTTGCCTGAAGATGATTGTCAACCCGGTTTTGGATGAAGTAGTTTGTACGTTAGTAATTCTGATGTGCTCAGCAGGACCTTGAGAGGTTTTGTCTGTAGCGTTCACCAGCTTCGTGTTGGTGTTGCCTCATTGGAGTAAGTTTCTTTGCCTTTGAAAAGTGACAGCAATTGTGCAATTTGTTCAAAATACTAAATAAATTATCAACGCAAGGAAAAAAATACACAGAAAGATGTATCTTTCTTTGGAAGTAATAAATCTGTGAGTATCTCAGTGTTATCTTAGAATACAGGTGATAATAGGGTTAAGAAATGTCTTAACTCCCGCAAAAGTTCCTCATCCTAAATTTACTGTTGAAGCAAGAAGACTGTTTTGGCTGTTTTATTCTTTGTTTCTCATCTTAGCCGATAGAACTGAAGTTTGTGTTGTTTAGATAATAAAATTTTCAATACAATTATAGTATTTATCCAAATTTTGTAGCTTAATTTTGGAGCTTTGTCAGAACCATCAAATTTTCAGCCTTTTTGGAGGTCGAACATTGATGAACATTTGGGTTGCAGAGAAATAAGATGTCTTTAATTACTGCTGCTTGAATTTCCCTGCTTAAAGAACATGAGAACATTTTGTTTTGTTCTTAGATTTTTCAACTCCTTTGGACAAACAAGTCCTTATACAGATTGCGTCATAGAAATAAAATGTTTTATCCTCAAAGTGATGCTTGATATCCGTGTTAGTCAATCCCAGAACTGATTTATTTGTTCTCCCCTCCTAGGAATTCCTAGCACTAGTGCAGAGGATGCTGCAGTCGCCAAGGATCTGGGCATTTCTTACACTGAAGTCGTTGAGAGGTTGCCAAATGGTTTGGAGAAAGTCATTAATTCTGCAGAGGTGGGTAGACACGTAAAGACCTCTTTCCAGCTTTTACACCAACACCACCAACTAAATCTCTTTTCTCAAGAGTGCCAAATACTTTGTGATTAAAGGGATTTTGCTGGTTTTTTAAAGAAACAAGCCAGACTTATGCTACCAAATTTCTAGGAATAATTTTATGATGAAATGCATTGGCTCTTCTGTAGCAATAAAATGAGTTTTTTTCCTTTTGTGCATGAGAGGAAGGTATGGCACTGGTCTGAGTTTCATAATGGAAGCTGAGTCAAAAAAGTTGATTCTTATTTCATCATCTCAATAGATTTTTAAGCTAAATATTAACATATTAGTCCTTTTCTCAGGTATTCACAGAAACGTGGTGTGAGCCTTTATGGCAACCTATCTGCCTGAAGTAGGAGTCTTCTATTTAAATAAGATATATATGGTGTTATAGCTCTTGAAAAAATGCATTTGATAGCAGACACAAAGCTCATCCTCTCTTACATGACAGGTAGGGTCAAGGTGGTTAAGATGTATGTGAGAGCAAGAATAGAAAAACCTCAGATGAACGCAGAGTAAAGAAGGCTGCCCTTTACCTTTGGCATTTCCTCAGCCTCTGCCTCGCGTTGCTGATATTCTGGAAATTTCAGCGTACAGCAGCCAATTAAAATACCGGCAGTAAATGCAAATGTCTGCCAACAAAAGCTCAAGGGGTCTACAAGACTTCCTCAGCCTTGTTCTATTCAGACCATCAATAACGTACTGTCCTTTGGACGAGAGGGTTTACATGAGAAGCTGGTGTGTGAGTAGTCTCTTGGGTACGAGGATGCTAAGCAGCGGGAAGGGCGAGATTAATACGAGGCTCATAAACTTTGACTCTCAGAAATTGCATTTGTGACTTTTTCTGTCTGTTCTTGCATTTTCCCTGACAGCCAGCATAAATTTTTCTTCTTCTCTATTTTTTTTTTTTTTAAATCAGATCACAGGCATGACTCGGCAGGAGGCTTTAAAAGCTATTACCCAGCAGGCCAAAAATAAAAGAATAGGTGGTGACCTAACGAGTGACAAATTAAGAGACTGGTTAATCTCTCGGCAGCGGTACTGGGGGACTCCTATTCCCGTCATCCACTGCCCGGCCTGCGGCACTGTCCCCGTGCCCTACGAAGACTTACCCGTGGTGCTGCCCAACGTCACCACCTTCACAGGGAAGGGAGCCTCGCCTCTAGAAACAGCTCCAGAATGGGTGAACTGTTCCTGTCCCAGGTAAGCCAGGGCTGCGGGAACTGCAGACTGGGAGAAGGTCCCTTTCTGCCTACACCAGGAAGCGTTGCCAGCAGACCCCCCCGAGACAGGATGCTGCTCCAGAATGACGTTCAGTCTGACCCAGCATAGGGGATTTTTTGGTATATACTCTGTAAAACTCCTTTTTTGCAACACAGCCACTGCTGTTTCTTCAAACAAGCTGATGCAAAGCTCGCTGGTTTGAAGTCAGGGGGAAAAAAAGGGAGTTTTCTCCCTGCCTCCCATTTCTTAATGGTATTTCTCACCTTATTTACTACAAAATTTTTCATTATATTTCACCAGCAGAGTTCATGTGGTTATTGAATGATGTCCTTTTGTTAAGGAAACTGACATCGTGTTTATTTTCTTAGCAATAGGCCCACAATAAAGTTTTTCCTGATGTGACTGAAAGTCACTGTCTTGCACTTTGGCTCCCTCCTGACCTTAATTTGAAAAATGATTGTGGTGTTTACCTGGCAGCAACGTACTTTTGGTGTGCAGCAAATCCTTATTTCTGGATAGTCCCTGTGGCTGCCCTACTTAGAAGTTAGTCAAGGGTGTTTGTTTACTTAGAAACAGGCGTACAGGATTAGTTTCTTAGCTTAAAATGTGGTAAATTGGCTCAAATCAACCTTTTTTTAATTTTCACCTTTATTTGGCTTCTCAGTTCTCATCGGTTTGACAGCTATCTTCAGTATTGCTTGTCTGTTTGTCTGCTACAGTTCAAAATCCTTTGAGCTGTTAATTCCATGTGCGTGGTCTTCCTTGTCTTCCCTTGCTCTGAGAAGTTACGTCATCCCTTTAGGCCTTTTCTCCAGTAATAGCTTTTTTATTAGTTACATTTAATATCTGGAATTAATAAGGCAAGCAAGATGGAAAGATACCAAAGTCTGTGAGTATCTGAGTGACAATAACGTTAGCAATCAAGAACGGGAGGAGAGGCCCAAGTTACTCATTGTTGTACAAGTCCAGGTAATTGTGTTAGTTGTCTGAAGGTCGCCTAATGAGATTAGTGTTGTGCCTGTAATCCCAATATTGAGATAAATTATACAGATAAAGATGCTCATGCTGTCTCTGTGTTAGTGAGCCACGTCCAGTTGGAACACAGGCAACGTCAGAGGCATGAAGCAGATCTAATTATGGTTCAATGGCTGTAAAATATTGGGGCTTTGGATGGAAAAACCATTCAGTTTCAATATAATACAGTATTATTTTACACTGGCCAAGTCTCTGCTTCTATGTATCATTTAAGGAAATGGTTATTCTGCATTAAAAAGCAGGGAGAAGTAAAATTTCTTCACTGCATTATTCCCATGGACAGAAAAACTGGCTGGTAGAGCAGGACCCGGGGCAGAGACAGAGGGAAGGAAGGGGTTGAGGGGTCATACTCTCAGCAGCTTGACTCGGCAAGCCAGGCTGAAGTGTCCTATAGCCAGTCACATACAGCCAGCCTTTATACACGAGTGTGTCACCAGCTGCAAAGTTTTATTGTCCTCAGAACAATCCCACTGTTTTAACAGTGAAAGTTTTAAAGAGGCATCCTTTACAACAAATGGGAGTTTATTAAATGCCACGACTGGCTCTGGCAAACAATTTATATTCGGGGAAGAATTAGCAGAAAGTAACCTCAGCTTCTAAAATTTATTTTAAAACAGTTTCTCAGCGCTGCCAATGTAACTCCCAAGTAAAAATTGATTTGCTGTAATCACAAATTAAAATTGCACTACAAGGTCTAGAAGAGATTTTTCTACGTCTCAGTGAAAGCTGAAATTAAACAGTTAATTTTTTCTGGAGACGATAAAAAGAGCCTGCAAAGACCTTTTTTGTACAGAGCATCAGTGAGAGGCAACCACCTGCTCCTTCTGCTAAATGTTTATAAAATGATTGGCCTGCTGGTGCCTAATATATATTTATGTATGTATGACATATATTCAGTTCACTTTAGGGCAAAGTCCGCTTGTCTGTGCCTTAAGATTTGCTTCATTTGATTTAAAACATCAATTCTAAAAACCTGCAGGAGCACACAACTGAGGGCTGTCCGGCACTGTGCCGTCTTCTGCTGTCGCTGGACATTACAGCTCTCCAGGCTTCTTTCTTGGTTTGCATTTTAATTGCTTTGGGAGGGAGAGGGAAGGACAGCCAGCCCTGTTACTGGTGTTTTCCTGGACATGTCACTCTTCAAAGTTCCCAGTCTGTCTTCGTGGCCACTCTGTACAGAGTTGTTTTTCTCCAAGCTTGTCTCTTATCTAAAAATAGCTTTTCTCCTCTCTTGCTCAGGTGCAAGGCAGCGGCGCGGCGAGAAGTCGATACCATGGATACCTTTGTTGATTCTGCTTGGTACTACCTGAGGTACACCGACCCTCGCAACACGGACAGGTAAGAGCTGTGCAGCCTGCTCTGGGTGACCCTGCTGGAGCAGAGGGGTTGGACAAGGTGATCTCCGGAGGTCCCTTCCAGCCTTCACCATTCTGTGATCAGGAGCAAGCCCACCTCACAAAAGCGAACAGGCCAGACACTCTGCTCCTTCTAGCTTCTAACTGCCTTTGCAGAAGGAGCTGTAAACCCCTGCGCTGCCCCGATTTTGTGCCTACCTCTGGCCTGAGCCCAGCGCGGGGTAGACTAGGAACTGCTGTAAAACGGTGGCGTTTGGTTGCTCCCATGCCAGGAGATCTGCAAGAGCAGGGGGTGTAGACACAACTGTGTAAATCAGGCAGATTGCTTCCTCTCCTGTGACAGTTTGACATCTCATTTTTGTGCGTGGACAAGAGGGGTTTTTCCAGAAGGGGAAGAAATAGTCAGGTGTAACATCCAGCTGTTCTAGTAACGGCTTAGTGTAGCCAGATCTGTTTTATATTGAAATAAGAGTATTTGCACGGACCTCTGCTACCTCCGTTTGATTTACCTGAGGGTTTTTTAGCTAAGCTGCATATACATAAACCCTTTATTTCCATAAGCCATATTTCACAGAGAATTACTCCGTTGATTTCTGGAACCCTGTGAACAAGTTAGTTTTCATTTGTTCCACTCGAGACACGAATCCCACATCCACAATCCGCTTCTGGGCTCCTCTGTGAGGCGGGGGTGGAAAGGGGTTGCTATTACAAAAATTACAGAAGGAACAATCAGACTGACAAACCAAGTAAGTTTGCAGGCAAGAGCACATTACAGGAGGCGTAATATTTAACGAAGCGGTAAGCAGTGCTAGGAAACCGTGCAGGTGACCTCCAACGACATGGTAAATGCGCCGTAAATGACAAATTTACTGTAAATTCATCACGCATCCTTCAGCTGGAGTGCGATGAGACCCCCCTGACTCTTCACGGTATTTAAAGTGCTTCATTGCCCACCCTGATAGCAACAATGCAAACCTCCCACTAAAAAAAAAATCAACTGGTTTTGAGCAGGCTTGCCTTTCTTTCACTCTGTTTGCATATAAAATTTGATAAATACTAAAGAATTTAAAGGCTAGCCACAGGGTGTTTATAAAATAAATCATTTTAAGAGCAAGCAAGTATTTTCATCACTTCCTCGGGTAGTGTATGTGAAATCTTAGTTGTTCACCTACAACAGGAAAATAACATTTTTGTGGAGCTGTGCTTCAGTGGAAATTATTTTTTTTGTCTCTAATCAGTGTATCAGCTCTTAAAAATTTAAAGAGGTCTGATAGCAAAATGAGAGTTTTATTACACACACAGATTGCTCTCAGTAAACAGTGGTGTCCAGTCAGCTCTGATGAGCTACTTGAGTATTGTATTTTTTTCCTATAATTGTTTTTCAGGCCCTTTAATAGCGACTTAGCAGACTACTGGATGCCTGTGGATTTGTACATCGGAGGAAAGGAGCATGCGGTTATGCACTTATTCTACGCGAGGTTTTTCAGCCATTTTTGCCATGACCTGAAGATGACAAAACACAAGTAAGCATAATACATTTCTATAAAAACCTCTCCTGTTTCATTTGACCAGCAAGAATGTTGCTGGGCATTGCTGGGATGGTAGAACATTACATGGAATAAGCCTCAATTTTCCATTTTCTGCTTGCCAGTCTTGGCCAAGTTCTTGTTTGTTTGTTTTTTTTCTCAGTCAATCATATTTTCTGTATGCACGCACACACAGTGGTTTTATTACAGGAGTATTCACCGCCCCAGAGCAAGGGATAAAATGCTGCTGTAGATTAAAACTTGCATGAACAAGTAACTTGAGGCATTCTGAGTAGTGCTGTTGTTCCAAGCGACGTAACTTCATGAATTTCAGTGGAACCTCATGAATTTCAGTGGAACCACGCATACGTAGAAACTAAGCACTCCTGTAGTTCACTGCGGTGCTGGAGCTGAACAGTGCAAACCATGTTTTGCTAAGCAAAAGCAGTGTTATCTGTCTGCTGTCAATTTATTTCTTATTTAATTACTTTTATATGATTGCTTTTAATTACGGTTGTTGCTGGTATTGCCATAGCATAATTCTTGGTCCTCTGTTTTGGTTAGAGGTGAAGTTTGAGGCAGGAAGGTGAGTCATCTCATTTGTTCTTTACTAGTATCCGCCCTAAAAACTCGATGTAAAAAGAGGAACCTACATACATACTGCACTGAACTCTTTGCTCAGTCTTCTGTGAGGACTGCTCAAGGGCTGGGCTGAGAGACCTGAAAAGAGTGATTAGAAACAAGCCACTTATTGTTGGGAAGCTTAAAGCTGTGTTGTGGAAGCCACAGCTCCGAGAGAAGACATCAAAATGTTAAAAACACTGCCCTCTTGTGCCTTTTCAGTCTTTGGCTGGGAGCTCAGGTCTTGTTCACTGATTAAATCAGGAAAATTCTGCTCTGTCTCACTCGATGAGCACTGCCACCATTTAAAGTGTTAGCCAGCATCCCGGTGAATTTTTATGATTCCCTCCTCTAGTAATTTTTCATTTTAATAGGTTTTCCTCATGGAAATTGTCTTTCTTTGGCTCCTGTCCTCTGCCTTTCGAATCCATTGGAACATTTCCTGAGAGCCATCAGGACAGGATTCAGGACTACTAATATAATAATGAGGTTGCAAACAAAATGCTGTAGTTTAGACCGCCAAAGCAAACTCTTCAAATATGATGTATGTTATTATTATAGAAATATTATAGGTGTCATGTGTAAGGTAGGCATTTACAGGCATCACATAGGCTTTCATAGCAAATGCAATTTTTTGAGGCATCCAAAAGGTGTCAATATAGTTTAAATAACCCCTGAAGAACGGGGCATGAACTTTTATTTTATTTTTTCTAATGCATTGACTCTGGAGATGGTGGGAAACGTTCCTCGTTTCCTCAGTAATGACAAGGCGGAATAAATGGTACCCTGGGGGTATCGGTACATGTGATAGCAGATTAAGCCCTAATTGATGTCGTTTTGTGTTAGCGATCTGGTCCGTTAAGTGCCTCGGTTCCAGAATTAATTCCGCAGCCAGTCAGCCCTCCAGCTGTGACCACCAGGCAGACATCTGGGGCCTGCTGCCGCCTCATCTGCTCCAGCCCCGGCCACCGTGTGCCCACACGACCCGCTCAACAGTACGACTGCACGTTACGCAGAATTTGGCTCTTCCTCAGACTGGAGTAATCTGTTCTGCCTGATGAATAATTGGAAATGGGATCTAGCAGCTTCTCCTGAAGGATTATAAAGCAATCAAAAGGTTTATTGTTGCCGTTAAGCCAACAGATTTGGCTGAGGCAGAGAGCAGATCTCCTGAGCACTGTTTTCACGCTGGAGAATAAAATTGGTGACTGACCAAGGTCTTGTCTTCACTCTAGCATCGGGCTCTCTTGACCTTTCTAAAGGTGCGGGGTGCAGATACACGCAAGGCCCTTCTTCTGAGTCCACTGTTTATCACCATTGAAGGCTCCACAGAGTCCTTCCAGCCAGATCATTTGTAATTGGATTGAAAGTCCTGCTACTCGCCTTGCATGGAGCAGAGCAAGGAGCATGAGGACATGACGCTGAGCAGAAGCTCCTGATCTGCCAGTCACGCTTGCCCCTACATCCGTTGGGTGCTCCTACCTAGACAGGTTGGTCTATCGTAGAGATGAACCTGCATATGACATTACTGAAAGGAAAAAGATGGATCACATGCTTCACAGGCAGCACAGCTGGTCCTTCTTGGAGGTGTCAGGCAGACTTCAGAGGTGGGGTCCCATCTGATGTGCAACATGGTCCTCCCTGCTTACTGCAGGGGGGGTTGGACTAGATGACCTTTAAAGGTCCCTTCCAACCCAGACCATTCTGTGATTCTATGATCAGAAGCTGCACACAACTAAGGCCACCATACTCCAGCATGGGCACAGACAAACTTCACAGGCAGGTGAAGGCATATCTCATTCCAGAATAATTTAGGTGTGTGGTTTTGTTGAAGTAAATTAAAGTGTAACTCTGCATGTGACCATGAGATGGAGCCACCACAACACTGCCACAATTCCATGTGCTCTTCAGGAGAACTGTTTATGAGGCAGGCTCCAGCTTTCCCCTTTTGGGCATGTCTCCGTTCTCCTGCGGTCTCCCACCAGGAACACGTGGGGGTTTTTTTCCCCATACTTGGTAATGTATTTTGTGTTGCATTTTTGTAGCCTCTGTCAGCATAAACAAAAATAGGAAATGCTCATTCCTGCGTTCAGCTCTTAATAACTTGACATATGATCTGAACTAACTCTTTGCCATGAAAAATAAGAGTTCCTTGAAAAATCGCTTCCAGGGGAGAGCCCTGATTTGGATGTTCTGGCTCCCTCATTAGCTGTATTTTAGATAGCAGCAGGTGCAGCTATTTTAATAACCTTGAGATCTTGAACAACGATAGAGGGAAGAATTCTTTTTATTTTTCCGTGATGTTTCCTTTAGTTTGTAGAAGAAACTTATCCTGAACAGTGACCTCCTGAAGCATTTTTCCACCACTTGTAGATGTTAGGATTACAAAGGTTTGCTCCTGATTTTCGTCTAATTCACTTGGGTAATTTGAGAGACTGGTTTGAGATTTTAGATAATTACTACCTCCTATTTCTAAAATACTTCTCGTTTGTGCTGTCTAAATTTGACCTCAGTTCTCATCTCCTTAAGTTCCTTTAATTTCTAAGCAGGATTTTTCAGGCAACCTGTGAAATGCTGTCTAGAAAGTATTTATGGAGATGCTGGAATCGCTGCTCTGAATTGATGTTGCTGGTAAAACCAGAGACCTGTACCGCCGGGTGACTGAATGTGCCAGTGCCACCATGTGCCAGTACTTGCACGATGTTTAGAAGTCTGCAGACTATGCGAGGAAGGAAATTCATGTTCAAACATGAAGTAGGAAGCCTGTCACTTTCTCTCTCTCCCAGTTTAAGGCTTTTCTTTCAAACACCTTCTTAATTCAGAGTCATCAAAAGGGTTTGAACACCAGTACTTGGAAGAGATCTGCTTTAACATAGTTAAAACCTGCATAATTGGGATATAATTTAGTAATGCTTTAACTAGATTATTAAACAAATTACTGTTTTCAATCACAAGATAAATTGTCATATAATTTCTATTTTCCAATAATGTAAAATGCTAAATTTAAACTCCTTAAAAGTGAGTAGTGGTTTGGATTATGACATTTTTGTACACATGCAGTAGAATATGAAGTCTGGCTTTACTCTTTCCTTAGATGGATTTATTCTCACTTTAAAAAAAAAAGATGTTATTTGCAATGCATCCTTTTTACACAAGTTGTTTGGTAGATACGTGGGGCTTCGTTAGGTGGAAGTGCGGAGGGTTCACGTTGCCTGGTGTTGAGCACACACGTGAGCGTTAGGAGGGGCAGGTCATAGTGACCAGTACTGATCAGCACGTCCTCCAGAACGATGGTCACAGATGTCCTTGTGTTGGGGGATCCCAGCAGAAGGTTTCCTGGACTGTGTATCCCTGCGGGGTTGGCTCAGTACCTCCTCCCTGGCCCTTGCCGAGAGCGCTACTGCCCTTAGCTTTGGTGCTCTTAAGGCCCTTTTTAGCTCTATCATCCACACATCTGATGAGACTTTACTCTTCCTGGTGTAAATTTTGCTAGAAAAGTCAAGTTTTAATGTTCAAGATGCTAAAAAACTGATCCACGGATATGGGGACTTTCCAACGTTGCCATTTTTCTAGTGCCCTTTTTTCTTACAGCTAATTCTGCAAAGGGACAAGGCATGAAAGCGCTTCTGTTAGAGAAATTATCTTCTCCCTTTATAGCAAGAAACATGTTGATTTGCTCCAAAAACTGTCCTTCACAGAGAGAAGCTAGAACTAAATATTTGTAAGACATTGAGGCCAGGTACCTGAATGCTTTTACACGTGGGGATTTAGCTTGAAGTTAGTGAAATGCAGTGTTGGCCAAGAAACTTGAATGTATTATCTGTATGCAAACTGGAGAGGTGATGTTGGAATAACTCAGGACTACATCAGGATGTGAGAATGTGCACAGAATATGAATAAAGGCTTGGACTTGCCACCAGCCCCCGTGAATCAATGCACAAAGTACTCTCGGAGGTGACAACCATCTATGTATCGTCAGCTTGAAAGTCTTGTTGCTTTCAATAATTGTGCCTGCTTGGCTCAGCACCCAGGGCTTATCAAAATATGCTTTTGACAGCTCTTTCTCCTTCCCTCTGTAGGGAGCCTTTCCACAAGCTCTTGGTTCAAGGTCTTATCAAGAATCAGACGTTCAGACTAGCAACAACAGGCCAGTGTTTGAAGAGGGAGGAGGTTGATCTCACCGGTAAGAGCCTGCACAGGATGGTTGGCATCGGTGAAAGTCAAGGGCTGCTTTGGTGGACAGGTCTCAGTGCTGGGGAAATCTGGAAGAGAAGATGAATCCTTGTAATATTTAAACTGGAGAGCAACTTCCAGTGGGTTGGGTTCATGTGCACAGAGACACTACTAGTCCAGCAGCTTTTGGTCCCATCCAAACACGGGAACATCACACCTTTGTCAGCAGAAATGCCCCTTTCCTCCTCTAAATCCGCACAACAGAAAACACCTTCCTGTCAGGATAACTTGCTGCGACCGAGACCTCTAAATCTGATGTTTGCAACTGCCAAGTGCCGGTCAGAATTGTGCCAAATCACTGCACCTCTCTAGGAGCTTTTAAATGTCCTGGTGCTTAAGTCTTAACGTAGTGCTCAATGCTTGATATTTTAATTAAATGCTTAAATTTTAAGCATTAAAAATACTTAAATCTCGGGGGCTGTCAAGGTAGCATAGAGGATGAGTGCCAGATACGCCTTCCAAATGGGAGAAGGAGACTTGCCATCATGATCTAATTGGAAGCATTGGGATATTACTTGTGTTAAAACAACGTAGGGAAAAACCTGGGAGGGAAGAGGACATTTGCAGAGAGCGGTTTTCCTCTTTAAACTGTTTGGAGACCAAAAATCCCTATAGAAATAGTTGTTTCTTTTTACGCTTAGGGAACAAAATCGCAGTTAGCAAAGAGCAAAATTCCTTTAAACACTGCGTATGCCTTAATATTTAGGAACTGAACCAGTTCACCTGAAAACTGGCGAGAAGCTCCAAGTTGCTTGGGAAAAAATGAGCAAATCCAAGCACAACGGAATAGACCCTGAAGAATTAGTGAAGGAGTACGGCATCGACACCCTGCGCCTTTACATGCTCTTCGCGGCTCCTCCGGAACAAGATATTTTGTGGGATACTAAAAGTAAGTTGGATCGTTTCTGTTTGTTTGATTTTTTTTTTTTAAGTGGATTATATTTTAAACACAAAATTAATAGAGTTAGTTATTCCAGAATTAGAGTTAACTTGTTCCAAAATTCGTTTCTTTTAAAAGACAAAGCTGTCACTGAGAGGCAGGCGGGCCAGATGATCACAAGCAGTGTAAAAGCATGTATAAAAAGTACTTCTAAGTGGTATTTCCTTCTGCAAACATGGACCTCATTCGCTTTTATTAGCTAGGGCTGATTTACTGAAAATCATTTTCAGATTTTCTGCATTATACTCTGTTTTTTAATCATGTCAGATTACAGATAGAACTGCAGGATGTTCTTATTTCTAGTTATTTACACATATATACAGTGGCTTTTGTAAACTGGACTATGAAATACGTCTCAGAAGAATCTCATTAGAAGACAATCAGAGTTCCCAGTAACTAATATTTGTATACACATGACATTTTTATGAGCTTGATTCTTGAGTAAGTTAAGATTTGCTCTCCTACGCGCTTATTTACTGCCATCGTGTAATTTGTCATACTGACAGGTCTTAATTTCCTTTATCTGCTGTGGTTCATGCATTTTAATGCAGTCTTAGGCGTGCATTTAAATCTCGCCTTCTTGTTGCATAAAGCTTTAATAAAACACTTCACGCCTCGTTTAAAAAGTGGCCCAGTAGCATCTCTGTAGCAATAAAAGTATGTGTGATTTCTACAATCGGATTTCAGAACAAACTTCTCAATTTAAAAAAGGGGGGTGTGTGTGTGTGTTTATGTTTGTATTCTCCTCTGGGTTTGAAAATGAGAGCGTATAGACCTGTTTTGCTGTCACTAAAACACGAGATGAGCGTTCTGACATTGATATAGCTCTGGGTTATTTTACAGATTTGGCAACTATTCTTGCTGTAGATGTTTTAAAGTCATTGCGGAAAAATTCTTTTATCATATTAATTAATTTCTACAAAGGCAACGCAACATTATTTATAAAGGTATTTGTAATTACATTGACATTTTAAATTAAAAAAAAAAATTCACTCTGGCATTCAGTTTTCTTTCTGCTTTTCTGTAGAGTTTTGGTCTCCTTCACCGTAACTAAGATTTCTCTGCAATCTGTCGTTAATCTCAGCTGACGCGATGCCAGGCGTTCAGAGATGGCAGACGCGCCTCTGGGCACTCACAACCAAACTGGTCGAAGCGAGGACTTCAGGAACTGTGCCCAGCCCCGAGCTGCTGAGCAAGAAAGAGAAGGCTGAAGCCAGGCAGATCTGGGAGCAGAAGAATCTGGTGATCTCTGAGGTTAAAAGAAACACTTACGTAGTTTGTAGATGACCAGATACGTTGCTGCTTGTGTTAAACCCACATGCTTGACTTCCAGAGACAAAAGCTTTTTCCCCTACATGAGTAGCTCATCATTTTTTCAGTTAATTATTCCCTATATAATTTTTATTTACCTACCAATTCAATAGGACAGAACTTTTTTTGCAAAGCAGGAAGATTTGGATTGGTAAAACTTCTCTTCTGTGTGCCTCATTTAAAGTATGAGATGTTGTGGCACTAAAATGTTTTCAGTCTGGGTTTGGAGTAACTCCATTTCCAGGAGCAAAGCTTCAGGCGAGCTATGGAGGTTATCCCTAACAAAAGCTTTTGATCCGTTTTCTTCACACCTCGCTACCATGCCTGCTGTTTGATGTAGAATGAAAAAAAGTTGTTGGTGAAAATATATTAGCGTATCCTGAAAAAAAAAATGACTGAAATGATAGTTCATCTCTTCTTATGTGTTGTCTCATGCTGTGGTTAGTGTCAATTCAATTATCCAAGACTCAGGAGGAGGCATAAATACCTGCAAAATTAACTTGTAATATTCTTCTGTGGGTAAAAACTTTTCCCAGTTTAAACCCTGTGGTGAGAGGACTTTCCAGGTCTTTTAACGGACTTTAGAATTATAATATAACGGACAAGCTTTCACCAGCACAGCTGGATTTACAAGTATGAAGGCCTCTTGCAGGGGCAAAGGGAAGATATTTTGTTAAAGGAAATAGAGGCTGATTACTAATAGTTCTTATTGGTGTTGATTAAAACTTAAAATCCTGAGCCAGAGGGGAAGCCAGTCAGCTGAGCTTTTGTTTTCCCATATGCACACACGATTGTGTGTATGGGATGTGTTTGCATGCCAGAGGGGTTTTGATGTAGGAGGGGCATATTTCACCAATTGAAATCGATGCTCAATAGGTTTTTTTAATTTAAAACCCCAATAATTCTGTGTTTGAGAATTTTAAGTGATAGATCTCTTTTCTCATACAAGGTGACAGAGTACTTCACAAAGGACCATCTGTTCAACGCAGCTATTTCCCGGCTGATGAGCCTCTCTAACGTACTCCATGTAAGTACGTGATATTAATTAAGGTATTTTTTTCCTAGACCCCGTTCCTTTAAGTCTTTACACAAAGCAGGAGCTGCCTGAGCTATAGGTCCAGCTTTCCATAAGTCATTTATTGTCATAAACATTGCTACTAAGTCGAGCGCCTTGTTGAATTACTAAGTTCAAAAGCAGCATGTTCTGGTCTCCCTGTAAGCTAAAATACACAGTTTTGCAGGAAAGCTTGATGGTATTAGAGCCATTAGGTTCTGATGGTTTTGTCTGTAAGATTTGCCATTTTAATTCTCCATAACTTTCCATAAGTTTCCAGTTCATTGTGAAATTACGCTGTCCTAAGCATAGACATTGATTTTAGGTTTTATTACTGCATTTTCTTCTTAAACTGCTTTCTCCACACTTCAGCATATTAACAATTGATTTTCTTTCCCCTCTGTCTTTTTGCTTAGCAAGCTTCTCGGCCTCTTATTCTCCACAGCGCAGAATTTGAAGATGCTTTGGCTTCACTCTGCATTATGGTTGCACCTATGGCTCCGCACATTGCATCAGAGATGTGGAAAGGTATTTATAGAAATAAACTTTTTATTGATGTTCCAGGTAAAAAAAAAAACAAAAGGCAAGAAGTTTGCAAAATGTTTTTTAACACAGTGCATGTTATCCTGGAATTCTGCATCTCTTGTCACCTCCTGCTATAATTCCT
Source organism: Eurystomus gularis (assembly GCA_013400335.1). NCBI lineage: Eukaryota > Metazoa > Chordata > Aves > Coraciiformes > Coraciidae > Eurystomus > Eurystomus gularis. Next base: position 160,479 of record VZZY01023017.1, read on the forward strand.
AAAACTTGAAGGGTTCCTAGAGCTTGCTCTGCTTTTAGTTTCCTTCCCCTTGCATACCAAGGTGGATTTCTTGAGACAGAGAAAGGGAGAGGAAGAAAAACTCAAGACTGGACTCACATGAGGAATTCCAATGTCAGCTGCTAGCTGTGTACGGACGGCAGCGTGAAGAGCTGAACGTGAGGGTAGAAACAGCCCTTTCCCAAACAGCTGTTTCAGTCTTTGGGCTACAAATATTTTCTTTCAGGCAAAGAGAACCGTGGCAGAGAGCAGTGTACCAAAAAGGCTAACGGTGTTTTCAGTACAATTCCTACTCTTGTAGCGTTCTCCAGAGAATGAGGGATGTTGTGCTGCAGATTAACCTCTCGTGGGGAGTGGGAATGGTAGACAGGAAATCTTTTTTAAGATCTGTCACGGCTGTAAACCTCGAGGCCTGAATCCCAAGTGGGCTGAGTTTAGAGTTGAAGCCTGTGAAATAAGGATGTGCGTGCCAGAGGTCAGGAGTGGCTGTTAAGGTTTCTTGGGAGGAGGCCTGAGACGTATGTGGGAAGATAGGAAAAATCTTCTGCATAAAGACTGGCCACAAATTGCTGTGTGGTTTTGGACCTAATGTTGGCTTTTGGATGCTGTTGGAACAGTTTTGTTTTCAACAGTGATCCTAAAACTCCTCAACATGAGGAGGAACTTCTTTACTGTGAGGGTTCCAGAGCACTGGAGCGGGCTCCCCAGAGAGGTTGTGGAGTCTCCTTCTCTGGAGACTTTCAAGACCCGTCTGGATGCGTTCCTGTGTGACCTGCCCTAGATTCTCTGGTCCTGCTTGGCAGGGGGGTTGGACTTGACGATCTCCAGAGGTCCCTTCCAACCCCTCACATCCTATGATTCTGTGAGTCTAAGTGTTTGCAGAGCTACTGAATTGCTTAGATTTCAGAGCTGTGTATGGCCCTGGAATAATGGTAAGCGCCAAGGAAAGGTTGCTCTTGTTCAGAGCAGCGACACGGGGCAGAGACTCTGGAAAAACAGCAAGATGTCTTGGGGAGAGTGGGGTTTTCCCGTGTTTTCATCTCCGGTGTTTGAAAGGTGTCTTAATACAAGCTTGACTGCTTAGAGCAAAGAGTGGCATTAGACATGACCCATCTGGAGGAGGCTACTTCTGGTCGATATTCTCTTACAATACAAAGTGCCATCTAATTAAAATTAGACTTCCACGGGAGTAATTGCCCCGACTTTGTTTTCCTCATTGATTGAGATGGAGGCAGAAGAGGTCCAGGCTAATTACTTAAACACACAGTGCCTTGTGAGCTTGGAATTTGGATATGTTGGGGAATACAGAATTATCGAATACATTTGGTAAAATCACAAAGAACACTCGGATGTCTTAATTAGCGTACCTTGTCAGAAGTAGAGCTTAATCCTGTAACGTTTTGAATGTCGGAGAAGGAAGTCTTTTCTCACCGCTAAAATCCCTGGAGAATGAGGACGATAAACATTTTCTGGGTCTCTCTCTGATGTAAGGATGAAAAGGAAGCGTATAAAAATTGGGAGTGTATTGTCCTCGGCTTCTGTCTGTGCTTAGAGATAAAATTTTGCTTGTGTGGTGCGCGGTAATTCGGCGCTGCTGGCGTACGGAAGTGTGTGGTGACCGTGGCCTGAAGGATTTTAGCACTAAACAGGAAAAATCACCATCTTTTAGCATGGTCATCATTACATCAAAGTGACCAGACAATTTCATCAGGAGAACACGTGTACATTGAACCCCCTGCATGGTGGTAGTTTGAAATATCCAGCATCCAACAATTCAGTCCTGGGATTGGGATTTCTGGTGAAAAATGTCCTCAAGTTCATGTTCTGAATTGCACTGTGGTTCCACCAGGTCTTGTTGCTCTGCTAATGTGAGCAAGTTCTTAAATTTCAGTGTGTATCAATGATGATGCTTTCTTATTTTCAGTAATTTTGGTCTAAAAATTAAGCTTCCTAAATACTCAGTTTCCTTTGTGCTCCAGTTGTCCATACACTCTCTTCTTGTACTTCGACTTTGCATCTGGATATCGGGGCAGTGCTGCTTCCTCTCACGTAAACCAGCCAGGAAAAGGACTTTGTATATTATTAGCTCTATAAATAGCACGTGCAGCAGCAGATCCCCCACTTCGGTGGAAACCTCTGTCTGCTGCTGCGATGCCAATAATAAACAATGTGTGAGCAACGTGTTTATAATCAAATATGGACATTTCATTCTAAAATAACTTGCACAAAGCCTTTGGTTTTGTGAATAAGAACAAGGAGCGTTTTTCTTTCTAGAGGGGGAAATTGGGGAGCCCTGTAGTTAATGCCTAGCAGATAATTTTGTGGTGAGTAGGGATGCTGGGAGGAGCAGTGACTTGTGTAAAGTGGTTCAGAGTTAATACTTCCTTGTGGATTTGAGCTTTTTTCTTTTTTGAAGAAAAAGGATTTTGCTTTCTTATTCACATTTCTCATTAGAAAGCGTTTAGTAGAAAAGCTGAGAGGTTTCATTTTACTACAGCCATTAAAGAGAGAGAAGAAAAGAGCATCCTCCTTAATTCTGACTATGTGCATCATGCTTCACAGGATGAATCATACTTGTACTGTTGCACTGTAATCCCTCTTTTATGCTTTTCTGATCCCTGGCTATGGCCAAGAAACATTTAAGAAGAAAGCCCAATAGAATTTAAAACTAAATGTGAAATAATGATGACCGACGATAAGACCCTGACTTAATGTCTTATATTCAGTCAAAAATTTGAAGTCAGTGAAAACCCTGAACTTTCTGGCTGAGCATCCGGAATGAGGCCTTGTGGAGGGAATAAAATAATTCTTGGTAACTGGAAGCTCTTCTGCAGGTGCCAATAGTATTTTTTCCGTTGAAATGGCAGGTGTTCTGGAGATTGAAAAAGATCAGCCAACCCTTTTTGCTTTTCTAGGTTTGGAATGAAACGCGAGGCAGAAGAGGCTGGCATCTAGAAATGTTAACATCTTGAAGGCTCTGCTGCCCAAAAATATCCCGAGACTGTTCGTTTTATTCAGTATAACTACATAAAATATTCTCCTTCGCTCAAAAAAAAAAAGAATATTTCATGGCAAAACATGGTATGATAAATTTTAAGTATCTGGCAAATGTTCTTAAATACTTGCATTCCGAATGCATTTATAGTTAAATAGCTTTTATGCATTTTAATTGATTTCCATTTCAATCTAAAAGTGATTTGACACCTCACAGTGAAGTATAAAAAAAACAAAATTGCAAATCAGTGTTTGCTAATACAATAGCTTGTGAAAATTAATACTTGGCTGAGTGTGTGTGTCTGTAGGTATCCTCTTGGTTAGCAAAAAAGTTCTTTACAGCTGGATTTAAGTGCGAATCCGTCCAGCTTAACGATTACCAACTAATGAAAATATGAGGTATTCACAAAGATTTTTTTAGAGCGTTAATTAAAGATGCTTTGCTTGAGGTTTTAAGTGATGACGGGTGTCAGTGATGTAAGTAGTTTTGATTGTAATAATGCCCTCCTACTTTGCAAGAGTGACCTCGGAGCTCATTTGAAAGTTTAGCTTTTTAGTCCACTATGTTTTTTCTTTATTAGTTTGGGGATAAACTTTGCAAGCTCAGAACTGCAGTTTGATATCCCAAGGACGCTTTTGATATAAGTATAATTAAAGTAAAATGGATTTAAGCATAATTAAAGTAAAATTAGGTGCAGGAGACGGCAGGTTTTGTTCTTCTGCATGGCGTTTTATCCTCCCGTGGGGTTTAGTTTATATGGGACCATCTCTTTTTTTTTTTATGCATCAGTTAGAAACGCAGGGCTTGGTCTCTCTGTGAGCTGGCTGAAGAGCAGCCAGCAGCATTGCCAGTAAATATTTCCAGTCTGAGTGAGGGAAAAGCCACTGGAACGCTGGGTTTTGTGTGTGAAGGACTTCTTTCTCCTGCTTAGAGGAGGAACAGCCTTCGGTATTCTGGTGTGTCAGCCCTAATGGCCTTTATTGTGCAGGGAACACGGCGGTTTATCGCTTAATGGCATCAAAAGCTGTAGCCCCTCGGTGTGGGAAGAGTTCATCCGGCTGATAGCTTGGCGGTTGATGAACACTAACAGGATGAGGAAATCCGTTTCCTTCCTGAAGCCTTGCATCTGAGGAATGGACAGACACCACTGGAGACGTTGGGGGCTTGCTCGTAGGTTTGTAGCAGTGTTCTGCTGCCCAGGCAAGGATGTGAAGCTGCTTATTGCGAGCTGTTAAATCTTTATTAGAGATGGCACATGAAAGATAGGTACTGATGATAAACACATCTTAAGATAGATGGGAGTGAAGCATAATTACTGGAGTTTGTAATGATATCAGTGTCTCGGCGAGACTGTAACTGCAATAGCTCTTTTGGAAGGGTTTCTTTGAATTCAGTCCTTGCCCAGGAAGGCTTCTGTAAAGCATGGAGCTGAGGAGAAGCTAATTGCTGTAGCAGATTTTAATTGAGAATTCAAATGCAGAAATCCCCCTTCACAAATCCAAGAAGAAACACAATTTGGAATTTTAAAAGCGCTTTTGTTTTTTCCCTCCAATGATAGTAAGGCACAGTGAAGGGCGGTAAGTCTGTACAGCTGGAGGAAGGCAGGTCGTTTTCAGAGGGTTAAAGGGATTCGCGTGGAGTTTGCTGAACGGGAAGTGTCTTCTGGAGTTTGCTTTTGCTAACAGCCTGCACTGGGGAGAGTGTAAAATGAATGCCCTTGTACTGTGCTGAGGAAATGTGCGTTTTCCTGACTTTACCCGCTTCTGTGCTGTTACACCAGAGTACAAGAGGTTTTCTCAGAGCTGTCTGGAAGCAGCTGTTACTGTGTTGCTGTCCTTTCACTGAGATTTCAGACCACGTCAGATGTGGCTGACAGACACGCTCTTCCAGAAAGGTACTTCCGATAGGCAGCTTGCCTCGATCTGTCAAATAGGAAGTGTCATTAAATAGGGAAAAATCATATCAGGGACAAAGAAACATGCTAACAGTCCTTTTCTTGGAGGAGCTTGCAGAAAGGAGTGAGCTGCTGACCTGGAACACATCTCTGCTTGCCCTTACACACGCTGCTCTGGGCTTTTTAAAAGCTTTTATCAACTTGCCTTCTAGTGGGGTGGATTTTTAGTTAACACAGGTTTCTATTGGCTTGATTTAGCTAAATCCAAAAGTTACCAGCATTTGGATAACGCACCCTTATAGTCACATCATACTTCCCCCTCTGATCTTCTTGTATCTCCCGTTAGAAAATCACCGGTCCTAAACTCTGCTACTGATGTTGCTTCAGATGTCTTTATTAACCTTCTTTTATCACTTAAGGCTTCTGTCCTCCTGCCTTTTTTGCTTCTTTAACCTCTGTCCCGTGCCAGCTCTTATCACTTTATTCCATAATCACATATTTTTCTCTTCCCTGCATCAAACTAGCTGTGCACTATCGCTGGGATTTTACAGATCTCTTTTCCTGTAAGACCAGAACTACCTTGCTGCAGACCACATGATTTGGTTTGTATTTTGATAACACGATTGCTCCCCCATTTTCCTCCTTAAATCTCTTTAAAATGAGAATCTGCTCCTCCTCAGCCAGCAGCACCTTGGGGGAGAGCGTTATGCTTCTGAAATACTCATGTAGTGCTAACAAAACACTGTCATGAGCCAAAACATGGTTAGACTGGTCCTGTCCCCTCCTTCCTAGATGACCTCTAGAGGTCTCTTCCAGCCTAAAACTTTCTATGACTCCCTCAACTCATTTATAGTCATATAATATACATTTAAGTCGGTGTTTTAACCTCAGCTCCAACACAGCGAGTTACTAGTCAGGGAAACCTTGTTCTGGGTTTAGTATGGCCACAGGACATCATGCCCAGTGTGTAAACTGGGGGGGCTGGCTGGGAGGAGGGGTCACCACTTGAGCATCGCTCAGCGGGTGGTGGGCGATTGCTCTGTGCATCACCTGTCTTGGGTTTTATTTCTCCCTCTCCTTGTTATAGTCCTTCTAATGACTGTTATTATTTTTTGTTGTGATTGTTGGCTGGCTGGGGTTAAACCACAGCACCATAAAACCAAAGTACATTAAAGGACATAGAAAGCAAAACACACGCTCCTAAAGTGCCCTTCGCTAGGCACTTTCCTGTACAATGAGGCAGTAAAATGGGTTTTTAGTGTTTTCACAGTAAGTTTGCGAAATGGTCCATTTTTAACTTCTCAGTGCTTTTGTGTAGCGTCCTAGAGTCCCGTGGGGAGGCTGGAGGAGAGCTCTGCCTGGTCTGACAAGCAGACCATCACCACTCTAGGTCTTGGTCGTGAAGCTTCTGGTCTTGTGTGTGTTGTGTTTTGAAAATGCCACCCGAACCATCACGTTTGCTGCGTTCTGCAGCTCACAAAATGTGAATTAAGGCAGGAAGCAAAACAGGCAACGTAATGAAAACCTTCATTTTGGTTTCCTGTCAAACTCTTTCTTTTTTTTTTTTCCTCAAACTAGTTTTGTTGAGTTTTGCACTTTTTGTTTTGATATGAGTGAGCTCATAGCTCATTTTGTAGCAAGAAAACACATTGAAGGATGGACATTGTGCTTAGTCACACTTTATCTGCTTCAGAATACGTGTTAATTTTTATTTATTAGCAGGTTTGTTAGGCCTGGCAGCCTCCACGGGGAATAAAACTGACCCTGGTGCTGCTTTCGTAGGTAGAAGCTCTTGACTTCGATCTGAAAGTGGTTTTTAAATAATGTGAAGAATCCACTTCAACAGGAAGATGAGGTGTGGCCAGTATGTATGTGCCTGCCACGAGGCATGTGATCAGTTGGGAGAAGTGAGCTCATCTGGAGGTTCAGAAGCCAAAAAGGGAAGAATCGAGCAGCTGTGGTCTTTAGAGTCAACGTGAGAATGAATCACCAAAGCAAAGATGATTTTTTTTTTCTTTCTTTTTTCCTGCTTGAGTTCCTATCTTCTGCTCTTTCAGTTTCCACTGCTGCAAGAGGAAAAAAAATACGCAAAACCAGATCCCTTGAGGTATTTGAATCAACTATTTACCTGATAAGATCATGGCTTAGTTGTTTCTCTTGGGAAATGTGCCTGTTCTTGCTTGCCATTAGAAGCAGGTCCCCGTTCTGGATCGTTCAGCAGACAGCAAAGCTGTGGGTGGTTCCACCAAAGCGCTTTGTCCACGAAAACGCTGACAAAAAGGTGGTGGACTTTTCTGGAGGAAGTGACGTTCTCTGTGTGTCCCTGTCTGCTGTCACTCGCTGTGCCAGGCTAAACAACCCAGCGAGGTAAATCCATGCACTGGTTTTCCTCCTGCTCTGCCCTTGTGCCGCGTCTTAAACATCTTCAGGTACCTCAATCCCAGCAGTGAATCTTGTGTTGATGGGTTCTCTCTATGGAGAATCCGTGTTGGTGGGTTCTCTCTATGGACAACCTGTGTTGACGGGTTCTCTCTGCTCTTGCTGGAGCTTCCCTAAACCTGCTGAGATTCCACATACATCTTGCAGTTCTGAATGAAGCACGTGCTCAGGAAAAGTTTTGGTCTGTATTCTTATTGTACACAGAGAATGTTTTTAATTTCAACATCCCCTGGCTTTGTGAGAATCACAAGAGCAGTCATCACCAGTGCAGATTGTACTTGACAGCCTCTCGTTACGTTAAATCTTTTTGTTTTGTCCTACAGCAACAGAAATCCCCCTCAGAAGCTTTTATTCAGTTGAAAGCAGCTCAGAATGAATCGCATCCTGTTCTCTTGCGTAAATCAGGAGTGAATTGGGGAGGGCTGAGCCTAGTTAATACAAGGAGGTAGGGCGGGTTTAGGACAGGCGTAGGGTGGTTTTAGGGCAGTTTTAAAAATGAGATCAAAGGATAAAGTGTTTCAGAATATACGTATCATAAGGAGAGCAAGCTCTGCAAGGTACTCCTATTAATTTGTGAGAAAATGGGCACTTCCAAATCTAAAATGTGTCCCCGTTGTTCATGTCAGCACCTCTACGCGTGGTGTGAAGCCAGTGCTTCAGAGACCTGTGCCTTTGTTTCATGTGCTGTGAGCTCATCTAAACGGTGCCCGTTCCTCCTATGGGGCTTGCTCTTAAAGCCAACCGATTATTCCGGTCTTACTTACCAAACCAATTCCACAGATGGAACATTCCGGTTACAGTACAGCTGAAGCCCTGACTGGTTTCACCTTCCAGGTTTGGCACACGTGCCGAATAAACTTTGTCCTCATCATCAGTGGGACGTTGACGTGCTGCAGCAGTCCTGGCCCAAGGTGGACCCCGAGTACCTTCAGCCGGCAGATGTGGTGGAGATGTCTGTGCTGGTAAGAGCGTTCGTGTTGATTTTCAGTGGTGAGCTCAGGGGATGACAACATTTTTGCGTGCTTGCTTTCGGTGGTGAGCAATTCCTTACACCAGTGAAAGGTCATATACCCACCACCATCTCCACTGAGGTATAATCGCTTTGCTCAAGCTCAGAGTAAACCTTCACCTTCAAGCACAGCCAGCAAACATCTTAAATTCCAGTGTTCAGTTTATGAGGAAGTCATGAATGAGGAATTATGTCATTACAGAAACTTCTTTGCAGTTGTGGTTAAAGCAAACGTGTTATTAAATATATGTTTAAAGTGAAAACTTGGGCAATACAGGGAAGAGTCTGAACTCGGTGTTTTTCAGGGTATGCAGCTGAACGTGAAAGCACCGAAACGTTTCACTGATGCCTTTCTGCTGATGAGAAAACTTCCTGCTCGAGGAGAAAGCATTAAAATAAATGAGTTTTGCTTTAGCTATTATGAAAATCATTTTTGTTTCTTTTCCTGGTTGACTTTGTCAAAGCTGTAGCCTTGTGTAGAAGCAGCAACCCCTGTGTTCTCAGCTGTATGTTCACAGAAGAACATGATGTACATCAACACCTTCCTTAGTTCTGAGAAAGCAAAGGGACTGGAAGACCAGAGAGACAAGTTCCTTCTTCCAACTGGGAATAATTCCTAAAAAGAGTATCTGGGGGGGGTGTGCCTGGGTTTCTACTGTCAGAAAAGGCAGCAGGGAAGTACGGAGGAGCAGGGAGGAACCACCAGAAATGTGACTATTTAAAAGCCTGGTGGACACGGATGGGTTTTTGTACGGCTGTAAAATAAATTGCCCTCATTAAAGCGAGAACCGCTCGGTGCAGGGAGCAATGGGTTGGTCGCAAAGAGACAGTGCCTCTTCACAAGGCCACGCCGTCCAACGATGTCTGTGGGCCACAACCCTGCTCTTCTCCAGGCGCTCCACCGCCTCCGGCTGCCAGGGCTGTGCCTGCCGGGACGCGATGGGTTCCTTTCTCCTGACGCAAAACGCTTCGTGATTTCCTGCCTGTGCTGGCGTCACGTCTGCCCATGATTAACCTAAAGCAGCGAAAGCACCCGACTCACCCCATCCTTGGCCGACGCGATAGGGCTACCTGTTAATCTAAATCTTATCACAAAGTTGAGTATTTTAAATCGTAACGTATATTGTTAATGCTGTGGAAAATCCAGCCGGTGTGTAGCGTGTGTTTCATCCTGCGCTCGCCCTTCTGACAGCGTTCCTCACCTTGCCCGGGTGCTGCGGAACTCTTTGCGGCCGCGGGCTGGTAGCTGGTGTTTTTGTAAAGCAGAAAAAAGGTTGGTGTTGTTTTTCTTGCTTTGGTGTATGAAAAAGGTCTCACAAGTGCAGGTATTTATTTTACTTTTCTTAGAAGGATTATACATCGATGGTAAAAAAAAAAAAGTTTGAGTTGAATGAAAAATTCCTCTGCGGCGTCCAGGTGCTTGCTTATTTTTTGGTCTTTTGTGATTTCAGCTTCATCCTTCCAACGAGAGGAAATGGCCTCAAGCTGCGTCAGGGGAGGTTTAGATTAGATATTAGGAAGAAATTCTTTCCTGAGAGAGTGGTTGGGCACTGGAACAGGCTGCCCAGGGAGGTGGTGGAGTCACCATCCCTAGAGGTGTTTAAAAAACGAGTAGATGTGGCACTTGAGGCTGTGGTCTAGTGGCTAGAGAGATGTTAGGATGAAGGTTGGACTTGATGATCCTGGTGGTCCTTTCCAACCATAATGATTCTGTGATTCTATCCTTCATAAGCTCTCTAGTTCCCTCTAGAACCAAAATAGTCTAAAAGGTCAAAAAAAAAAAGTGCAGCAGCTTCCTTCCTCAAAGGGAGAAAGGACCCAAGTCTCATTTGCTTCTCTCACAGTTTGCCATGAGTAAGACTAAGCAGAGACTTCCTATGGCCACGTCTTCAATTTTCCGTGGGTATCATGAGCTGGAGTTTCATCTCTTGGGCTATGGCAGAAGGACAGGAGCTGTGGTGAATTTTATCCTCTACTTAGACAGTTTGGTGTTGGAGAAAAGAGTTAGACGCGTGTCCTTCCCCGTGTAACAAGATGGATTCGGGAAATGAAATCGTACAAATCGCTCTAGTAACTTCTGCTTTTTCTTGTTTTCGTGTCTCTTTCAGATCAATAACAAAGCTTGTGGCAAAGTCCTTGTGCCGCAGCAGGCAGCCCGCAATTTTGAAGAAGTCCAGGAGCTAGTCCTTCAAAGTGAACTCGGAGTCGAGCACCTCCAGGGACGCACCATTAAAAAGGCTTTTCTGTCTCCCCGAACCGCCCTCATCAACTTCTTAGTGCAAGAATAGCAAAGGCTCCGCTGCGCTCCCAAAGGGAGCCGGGGTCTTTCGAGGGGAAACCAGTTCAGAAACACCAGTTGTGGTTATTTCAAGCTCACGTCACGGAGGAAATGTCATTAAAATGGGGTTGCTGCTTGATCTTCATTTCGGCGTGGAAGCATGAAGCTTCGTACCGAGTCGGGGTAAGGTGCTGTTTGTCCTCGTTCTCTGGGAGAACGAGAAGGAAACGCAGAACTACTGAGTGACTGTAACAGAATGTAAACGGTATGAAGCGCGTGAATTTTGATGTCAGCCTCAGGGATATATCCCCTTGGAAAGCTGCAGAGGCGTGCAGAGGATTCCGGGATGAAAACAACTGCGCTGAGAATGTGCTACACCAAATATCTGGTGTGCTACAGCCGGGCTCTGCTCCCTGCAGCTGCTGTGTGGGTACCCCGCCATTAACTAACACCTTGAGGCGTGAGGAAATGTTACTACAGCGTGTTAATTTAAAGAAGGATTTCTTTAGCGACGGCCTCGTGCAGCGCAGGTAGCCAGGCCGGGGCGCTTTGATGCGTTTCACATACGTGTCGGAGCCAAGCCAAGAGAAAGGTCGGGTTATTCAGCCGAGCCCTGCTCTAGCCAGGATCCTCCCCCTCGCTGGCATGTTTCTGCTGGCTCAGACACGAGAGGCTCAGCTTCAGCAGAGCACTGGCCCTTGTTTCTGCTCAGAACAGAGTGGAAGTTCCTTCCCACGCGTGAGCCATCCCGGAGACTTTCGGGGGATTCGGGCACGGGATGAGTGTGCTGCTGGAAATGCAGCAGCGGGGCAGGCAGGCAGCGTGCTCTCTGCCTTTACTCCTCCTTCCTGTAGTGCCTAGGTCCTAAAACTTGAATGGAAATGCTTTTTATGTCTTTATTTTATTTTTTTTTTCCCCCAAGGGCTTCACTAAGTGGAAATAGATTTCACATTGCTGTGAAACAAAGTTCTTCTCATGCCTCGTTCCACCTGTTTTATTTGTACGCTGCTCGATCCACACAGAAACATTTATTGTATTTAGCAAACGCTTGAAAAAGAGTTTCCAAAGAGGCAGTGACGGGGCTCATTGTGCACGGCTGTCTTTTCTTCACCAGCCATGAAGCTATAAGCTAAGTGGTGCAGTAAGCCAGCTATTTACGAGCTGTGGGGGCAGTTGTGGAGCCAGCAGTACCAACCAGCCAGGCAAAGGCAGGGTCTGTATTTTAATCTTTCTAGATTAAAAAGAAAGCAACAAAAATCCCCCGTGTAACAGTAAATGGGTTCAGTCGACCCTAAGTTGCTCGGCTCAGGGCTGGTCACGCTGCTGTGTGAGTACGAGCCGAGCAATGCCGGTGTTCGTTTTGGTTCTAGGTACCAAAGATCTGGAGATGATGGATGCCAGGCTCAGCGAGCAGCTGTGGCTCTGCACGTCCCTGCTGCTGCCACAAAACTCTCCTGATTCCTCTCTCCTCCTGGACCACGCTCCCGCGGAATGTCTCCCCAGCAGTCCTTTGACACAAGAGTGACTGAAAAATGGAGTGTTCATCACAAAGATACGGGCTGTGCCCGTTTTAAGACTCCAGAAACCTCGGCCACAAAGGAATGCATTCAGGCATGGAGACACAGGCCTTTAGTTGGAGTTAAAATAATTTGAATTCCAGTGTCTGCCCCGACATATATGTTGTTGTAAAATTCATAAAAACTCCTGTTCAGCCGCCGCTGAAAGGACTGTGAAAGAGATCCTTTACAGAGAAATCTGTAGCACAGCACAGGCCTGCAGGTTTTTTTCCCCTGTATAAAAGTTTTAACGCACCCTGTGGAACTATTTTAACAGTTTTTCTTTGGGGGAAAGGTGACGTGTTTGGTTTAAATAAAAAAAAAACTGTTTAAAATCTGCAAGGCTGAAGAAAGATGTTGTGAGAAGTGTCCGGCTACAAGCCACGCCCATGCGTTCAGGCTAAGCTGAAGTCCAGTGTGGTCTAGAGGATACGAAAAAGGTGGTGGAAAAGTGAAGGGTGGTGCAGAAAGTCTGAGAGAGCCCGATCCCCCCGGTAAGTGGGCGCTGGGCCGCAGTGGAGGTGCCCGCTGAGGGGTTGTGCTGCTGTCCTGATGTTCCTTACGAGGTCGACCCGCTCCGAAGCACAATTCCCATTTGTCCTCACCGTGACTCACGGGTTGGACACTGACACACAGGCTGTGGCCTGGGCCCTGGTCTGAGCTAGAACAACTCAGCTCTGTTCAGTGATTTTGCTTCTCACGCTCTTCTAAGGTATGTGGTGTGAAGGGTTGTCACAGACTGTGTGCCCTTGAGGAGCTGCGGGGCTAAACAGCTTTAAATCTGGGAGGGGACACGTGGGAAGGGGGGAGGAAGGGCACCGAGGGGTGGTCAGGGGAGGTGCGGTGGGTTGGTCACACGTTTCATGGGCATGGAGCCACCGTCCAGACTCTAGGAAGCCATGGGATGAACAAGACACGGGAGGTTTGCTCAACCCTGTGGGACAGACCCAGGACAAGCTGCTCCAAGAAACGGATCCATGGGTGGAAGGGGCGTTTTCTGCATCCTGTCGCTGAAGGTGACTGAAGATGCCACGGCACAGATCCAGTCTGTATCAAATTTCTACTTTCAGTAATAGAACATTTTAAAAAGAATTATTGGCACACTTCATGCCCCAAAATAGTTCCGTTTCCAAAAAGTCCAGACTTCAGCCATTGATCCTGGAAAAATAAACGCTGGCAAAGGCTTGCCAGGTCCCTGAGTGCTTTTCCAGTGCTGTGGATTTCGTGAGAAAGGATCTCAGATGCTGGGGCGAAGGAGGCACTGAAACGTGCTGCAGGACACCGTCGTGTAGAAATTCTGGTGCTTGGCGTGGGTGTTTCGGTCTTCTCCAGTGAGCGAGGACGTGGACATGCCAGTGCTGCAGCAGGGCTTTTCCCGTCGCATTAAGGGACACCAGCTCGAGTTCTCCAGCCAGGCTGTCCCACCTATGCCTTGATAAAAGCTTGGACAAGCCTGGATTTTCTATCCAAACATGGAGATGTGGTGCGAAATAAAACCTCTGCGCTCTCTTGGTGACTGCCCGGATTAGAGCAGTGCCTCAGAACCCGTGTTGGGGTTGTGGTGGCTTTTTCTGACTCGGTAAAAGCCCGCGTGGTTCTGGGGGGAGAGGTTCCACAGCCACCCAGGGCACGCAGGCTCCCTGCTCTGCCTCACGGAAAGCTGTCCCTCTTCCCAAACCCTTTGCAAGCACCGTGGGCTAGAAGGAATGTTAGTCAGCGCTTTGCTGTTGTTCCTTCCCGGGGAGGTCTGCAGCACAGAACATTTTCCTAAAAGCTTGGCTATCAATGAGCGCGGGAGAAATCACCAGGTTGGTTGGTTCGGGTGGGTTTTTCCTAGTTTTGCAACATTTACTGCGGTTTACAGGAAGAGGAATGGTGGCTTTATTTGTGTCTGTGTAGTGGTAACACGTGGGGTTTGCTGGGTGCTGTTCCTGCTGCTCTGTTTCCTCAGTCCCCTGGCACGAGGACCTGAGCGGATGGAGCACCCGAGGGCCCTGCAGAGTGGGAAGCCAGGTCTGTGGCCAGAACCCGGGTGGGGAATGTGCCTCTTGGCCCGCTGGCTTCCACCAGGCCAGGGAACGCCTGCTTCTGACTTGAAAAAATGTTGCTGGAACTACAGCCGTGTTGGGTTTTTATGGGAACGGGGTTTCTGTCTCGAAGCAGAAGCACGAAGCTGGTGACAGCAGATCAGAGGCAGTTTTGAGCATGCCCTAGAAGGAGGAGGGCTGAGCTGGCGCGTTCCCTGCGCAGGAGGGGACGGGATCAGAGCTCTCATCTGGAGCCCAGATGGTAAAAGAGATCTTGCCTGACATAAGGAGGAAAGGTGGGATGTGGTTTTTTTTTTTCCCTTTCCTGAATGAAGTGACTTTCCGGTACCACAGAGCATTCTGCAGTCCCCAGCCCCGACTGTCCCAGGAGGCCCCGAGTCACGCGCAGCCTTGGGTTGGGTACGTTCAGGTCAGGGTTTGGTCCTGGAGAGCTGCAAGCCAGCATCCATCCTCCATACAAAGTTAGCTCTAGTTTTATGCGTAGTCAGAGGGGTTGGAGAGGTTCTCCTGGGTGTACGAGTCGTTAGTGTCTCTGAACGGGAGTCTATTTGCCTGGGCGTCCCGGCGTTGCAGAGAGTCCTGACGGCTCCTGTTCTATCTGCGCTACCCATGAGAGACTCAAAACTCAGACAAGGTCAAGTGGATGCTTGCGTTTGTTGTCAAGACGACCACGGCCCAAACTTGGGAGAAGTTTTGATGCCAGGAACTTCATCAGAAACACCCCCAATACTGAGCGCCCGGGACGTTTCCTTGTGCGCTCACCTGCCCCACACCAACTCGCTCTCCGTTTTCAGCTGCCGCATGGCTGAGGAACACCTAAATGGGAAAAGCTTACGAAGAAGGAGTTGAACACCCACATTCTTTGGGCTTGCCACAGCCCGGGACATTTGGGGCATACGAATTTATTTTATTTGAAGAGCTCGTCACACGTACATGAACGGAAATCTGCCTTTTTGCTCCTCCCTTTGGTACCGGGCTGGCTGCACAGGCGAGGCCCGCGGTGACATCGACGGCTCTGAACTTCCCGATCTCCCAGTGGTTTTTACACATGCCAAAACAGAGTGTCAGCGATCCGAGGCTCTCCCGGCCCACCCCCTTCCCGCTGCCAGAAGAGAGGCAGGAGCTGCCGACAAGAGGAGAAGCGAATCACGTCCAGTCCTAACAGCTGTGGGTGACCCAGCGCCCGGCCGGGAACAGGAAATGCAAAACCGGGGTAGAAAAGAGCGATTTGATAAAGGAGCCTGGCGCGTTGCTGGCAGTGGCAGCCTGGGTTTGCTTCTGGGGAAGATGAGGAGAACGGGCAGGAGAGGAAATTGTTTTCTGCTACAAAGGGAAATCAATTGTCTTTAAATACGCGGGGCTGTAATTAGCAAATCTTCCTAATTGCCGCAAAACAAATGCGAGCGCGCGTTGCCAGGCTGGCTAAGCCAAGAGAGCTTTGTGGAAAAAAAAATGCTAGAAGCTTTTAGAAATGAATATTTTCCTTAAGTACGTCTCCATCCCTGGAGATCCACGTGGCTGGATGAAATAGCAAGGGTGCAGTAAAAATATGTATTTCCCAATTTTCCCATGTGAAAGAGCGCTTGGAAACATCTGTTTGTCAGAGAGCTTCTCCTAGGACACGCTCAGAAGAACGGGGTGGATGCTCTGGCTGCATCTGGCAAGTCCACTCCAAGTCCAGCGAGCCAGGGAGGCCGATGATGGATGATGCAGGATGTGGTCCGAGCTGCTTCCAGCCCAGCATCGCCAAAGGCCACGTATGTTGGGTAAACAGGTCACCGTGCTGCTTGTGTTAATGGGCTGATAAAGAGGCAGGGAAATGGAGCTGGAAAATTCTCCCGGCGAGTTCTTGCCCTGATAAAAGGCTCTTTTTAGTAGAAAGCAGAGAAAATAAACTATTCTGTAGTCTTTTGAGCTGTGGTAGGAAAACCCCCAAGGCCGCCGGCGTTGTTTTGGTGCAACTCTGGGGCCACCGAAAGCAAGTGTTTGGCTCCACAGAGTGATAGTGAAGGGAGACCAGGGTCTCCACCAGCGCTGGTGGCACCTGGAGAAACAGGAGAGGAAGGTGAAGGGCGCTCTCTGCCCCGGGGCAGCCGAGCACTTGGCACCCGGCTCTGGTCTTCCCTGGGGAGACGGAACCGCTGCAGCTCTGGGGATTTCACTCTTCCTGGGCTCCTGTTTGGGATCTTGTTGATTCCCCACAGCTCCTCTCACCTCCCCAAGGCGTGGCCTGCCGGGTGACCCTTCCCTGCCTCAGTTTACCCACTTGTGAGCAGGACCCACAGCATAGAATCGTAGTTTGGGTGGGAAGGGACCTTTCAAGCTCATCCGGTCCAACCCCCCTGCAGGGAGCAGGGACATCTGCAACTAGAGCAGGTTGCTCAGAGCCCCGGCCAACCTCACTTGCAATGGTTCCAGGGATGGGGCATCCACCACCACACTGATGCTGCAGGGCCAAGTCATTTACTGCAACAGGAGCAGAACATCCAAGTCGGGACCCATTTCTGGCCAACCCTGAGGACAGGGGATGCCCGAAGCCCAGCTGCACGGCAGGCAGCCAGCCTGCCCACGGTCCCCAGGCTGCCCCAGCAATTTGGGGGCAGCAGGAGGGATGCAGAGGCCCCCAGGGAGGAACAACATCTCCCAACCCTGCCCTGCCACCTTCCTGCAGCCTTTTTGGAAGGCAGAGGCTGAGGCTTGGCCTCTCCACCTCCAGCGTGTCCCTTTCAGCAGCCTGGCCCCCAGCTTGAGCCTGGCTTCCCCACCTGCAGCCACCCCAGGGCTTGCTCCATCCCTCCCTCTGCCATCCTCTATTGACCCTACAGCCCTGTGCATCCTCCTCCTGGGAGAAGGCACCCAGCTGGTGCAGATAAATTGCACATTTCTTGAAAACCTCTTTAAAAACCCCGTGCAATTCACAGTTGAGGGCTGGGGGATGCTGCAGCACTACCCAGCGATGTGTTTGCTCCTGCCAGCACCAGGCCAGACTCCATCCCAAATACTTCTGCCTTATAAATTGTTCACTCTGTTTATATTCTAGCTCTAAAGCCCTTTATTGCTTTCTGCTAAAACACACCCGAGCACGTTCCCTGGGCACTGCAGAGCGGCGTGTGTAGTGCAGGCTCCTGCAGGAAATGACAGAGAATCCCAGCGTGGTGGGGGCTGGAAGGGACCTCTGGAGATCATCTGGTCCAACCCCCCGGCTCCAGCAGCTCACCCAGAGCAGGGTGCCCAGGATCATGGCCAGGCGCCTTTGGAATCTCTCCAGAGATGGAGAATGAGCTGCCTGGGACAGCTACAGCCCCAGGCACCAGGGATTAGACCTGGCAACGTCCACAAAGGACCCGGTGTGCTGCCAGCCGCTGGTTCCTCACGCCAGTTTGGTTGCAAATAGGTAGCATGAGTACAGGCTAGTTATATCCATCTATGTCTTTTGGAGAGAGATCTAGCTATAAATTGTCACCCAGACACCTCCTAATCATCTTTGTCCATAAACTGTACGGCCCCGCGCTGTTGTCCTGCTTCAAAATCCGAGGCAGGCAGAAAAAGGATTGGGTTTTTTTCTTCAGGGGGTTGGGTTTAGAACAAGATAATTAAAACGGGCACATAGATTTTGGTCCTGCGCTACGGCAGCCATCATGGACCTCTTAATTTCTCAGTAGGCACAGGCTGTAAAACTCACGGGAACCATGAAAATGTGGGGCTGTATCTAACAGCAGCAGCAGGCTCTGCGAGCCAGCGCAGCGATCCATCTCCAGGCTTGTAGAAAGTTTGGATTAATCATCTGCTCACCCGGGAATACCCTTAGCCCGCGTCTCACAGAAAGACTCAATCCGAGCGCGGAACTTCGGAGGTGGTTTGCTGCCTGACGCTCACGGAAAGCGTTGCGAATTAGGCATCAGGATGCCACGGAGTGGCTTGGCTGCGGTCCCCTTGGAAGGGGCTTGCCGTCAAAACCTCTGCTCATGCGTGAGGAGCCTGGAAGGAGGCCAAGCCCAGGCGCCGGTTCCCCATCCGAAGGGCTCCGGCAGCCTTCTCCACACCAGCATTGTTCTGCGGACAGCTGATGGATCCTTTGGCTAGGAAGGAAGTGTCCTTTGCATAGCTGGTGAAGGTCAGCAGCATCCAGAGCAACCCCGCCCCGAGGCGGTCATCTCCTGGGGGTGCCTTACAATGTCGGATAAAAAAGGATGGTAGAACACGTGTGCATGACCCTTAAAGTCAGAAAAAAAACCCCCATGATCTGAGGGAAGTTACAAATTCTTCCTTGACCGGTTTTTTGAAAGCTGAACATAGAGATGTCTAGCCTCAAATATTTCTGTTCTGCCAAAGGGCTTCCTAGAGGTCTGAAGAGCCTCGTCTCAGTGTGGTTGAAGAAAAAAACCCCCAGAAGCCCCCGGCTGGGTCTCTGGTGTGCTGCACAGGAGCTTCCCTCGATTAACTTCACATCCTCTGGCGAGAAGGAGGGGGGAAGGTGGGAGGGTGATGTGTAATTTCCTTTTTGATCACTCTTTGGCCACTAATGTCACAGATTCCTCCCATGAGTGGTGGGGTTCACACGCCCACCCTTGTCTACTGCTGCTCCGTTTCTTTTCTGTCCTTCACTCTGGCTATAAGAACATGGGCCCGAGCAATCCGTCCAGTACCAACTTTGTTGCTTATTGTTTTAATGCTGCTTTCTCCCCACTCTAAATTACAGTGGTCCCACTGAAACCTCGTCATCTCAGCTCTGAAAGCACCCTGAAACCAGTGGGGAGGAGGAGGAGTCATCCCACACCTCAGCTGCTTCCCATGGTTCTTCTCATCAGCCCAGGACGTTGCCACCACCAGCATTGCGTTAGCCCTTCCCGAGGATGCTCTTTAGATGTTGAAACTCCACTTTGGCTTTCACTGCCCCAGCTGGGCTTAACCTCAGACTCAGCAGTTTCAGTCAAGTTCCTCAAAAGAGGGTGCTAGGTGGGACCTTTACCTGACACTGCATGAAAGCTCCAGATCCCTTTAAAACTCAGCGGGCCATTGTTAGTGGCATCACGTGCCAGGGTCCTCCTTCCCCAGCTCCTGGCGACTGGAGGAGCTTCTCTGCTCCACTTTGCCCTGCACTGGGATTCCCACCCACCTGCCTTCCTAGAAAGTCCTGCCTCTCTGGAGGCTCCAGACTGGTTTGGAGGTTGCTTTGAGAGAACACAGGCACCTTTCCAGGTGCTCACAGTGCCATGATTCTTAAGCACGTGGGGCCAAAACCCTCTGAAGGAGCCAGGCTGGTTTACATCTGACCTTGGTTGCTCAGCGGTGCTTCTGTAAAGGAACTGGTCGAGGAGGGGAGGTTTTTTTTATTTCTGACACGTTTTGGTCACAGCCCAACTTGCAATTATTAAAGGCAGCGAATTTCTACATTTCTCAACATCTGGCCCTACCTCCTGGAGCCTGGGGGAGAAGGAAAACAAGTCCTGGGAATGTGGGATCAACCGCACCAGCTGATTTCCTCTGAGCTACCACGACTCCCTGCAAACCAGGCTGGCAGAGATCCCATCGCAGCCCCTCGACCTCCGGACACCCCCAGCTGGGATTTGCGACGGATGTTTCACAACTGGCCCCGTGCTGACGGAGGAGAGAGGCTGGGACACCAAGCATGGAATCACGAGGGTGAGTCTCTTCATGCGTGTGAGGTGTCCCATCCCTTTGGGGCACCCTGAATGGGCTTTTACACACAGTTACAGAATTATTTGGGTTGGAAAAGACTGTCAGGATTATTGAGCTCAACTGTTGACCCAGCCCTGCCAGGGCACCACTAACCCCTGGCCCTCAGCACCACATCTCCACGGCCTGGAAACCCCTCCAGGGATGGGGACTCCACCACTGCCCTGGGCAGCCTGGCACAGCCCTGCACAGCCCTTTTGGGGAAGGAATTCTTCCTCATGTCCGCCCTCCCCGGGGCCGTTTCCTCTTGTCCGATGCCTTGTTCCTGGGGAGAAGAGACGGACCCCATGACAACCTGATGACGTCATCGTGGCCCCAGCCGCGGCGCTGCGGGACCCTGGCAGCGCTGCGTTGATGGGCTCGGTGATCTCAAAGGTCTTTTCCAACCTAAACGAGCTTGTGATTTAATTACAGG
>VZZY01023017.1:180851-205873 GCA_013400335.1 Eurystomus gularis
GGCGGGAAGAAGGAGGAGGAGGAAGGCGGTGGTGGGTAGCAGGGGGGGGGGTTATTCCGCTCAATCCAGCCGGGATGGACAAGTACGATGACCTGGGCCTGGAAGCCAGCAAGTTCATCGAAGACCTCAACATGTACGAGGCCTCCAAGGACGGTCTCTTTCGGGTGGACAAAGCCGCCGGCAACAACCCCGAGTTCGAGGAGACCCGGAGGGTCTTTGCCACCAAGATGGCCAAGATCCACCTCCGGCAGCAGCAGCAGCAGCAGCAGGAGGAGATGCTGGTGGCCGCCCTGAACGGAGGAGCCGCCGCCTTCAACCGGGGTGCCAAGCCACCCCCGGCCTCCGCCGCTGCCAGGGCGTGCGAGGGAGGGGAGCGCGCCGAAGCCCCCGGGAACCAGGCTGGGCGGCGGAGCTGGGAAGCGGAGCACGACAGGACCCCCAGAGCCGGGGCTTCCCGTGGGGAGCATCAGACCAGGAGCCCCGCTGACCCCCAGCCCTGCCGTGGTGGGCAGGAGAACGGCGGCGAGGGTAGACGAGGCGGCCGCGACCCGACGGCCGCCGGGCAGAGGTCGTCGTCCTTCTCGAACGCCCGGACCCCCCCAGCACCTTCGGTGGGGACAGAGGAGGGGACCCTGGGGGCCGTGCCACAGCAAAGGTCCTCCTCCTTCTCGACCCCCTCGGTGCAGCCCGCCCGGGGTCCCGCTGAGCCCGGCGGTGGCAAGGCCGGAGGAGAAGGCAACCAGCCGTGGTACCAGGGCATCCCGCTGTCCTTCTCCACCAGCTCCACACCCGCCGCCCCGAGCGTGGACTACCAGCACAGCTCTGCCTGCCCCAGCCCAGCCGGCCACTTCGTAGCCCACGGTCAGAACCACCGGCCCAACGGCCCCGAGCCGGGCTCCTCGCGTGGGCTGGTGGCTCCGGATGCTCCACAGCCGCTTCGGGAAGGCGTGAGCGGCCCGTGGCCGGACGGCAGGCACCCGGAGGGCTCCAGCAAGGTGAAGCTGCCCTGCCAGACCCTCCTCCCGCAGCCGGAGCAAGGGCCGTCGGCGGCCGAGCTGAAGCTGGAGGCTCTGACCCAGCGCCTGGAGCAGGAGATGGATGCTCGGCCGAAGGCTGATTACTTCGGTAAGGAGGTACTGGGCCGGTCAGCCGGCGTGGAAGGGGTTCGTGGTCAAGTGTCCTTGACAGGTCCACGCCTGCAAGGGTCGTGTTTGCCTGCGCGCCTGCTTGGTTGTGCTTTTCCAGTTGCTCGGGGTTGCTTTTCTAATTTAACTTTTATTTATCACAGGGGCTGGAAGCTCTTCCTCTTGCAACGTGTTTTTCTCTAATCCTACCCCTTAAATTTTAAAGCAGTAGCAGCTCTGAGGAGGAGAAGCTGGAGCAGCGTCTTTTGAAGTGCCTTTTGGTTTCTGGCAGGGAGGCACTTAGCTTTTCTGGACAGTACTCCAGGTTCTCCACGTCTTAAAAGTCCGCTGCCTGACCACGTGTCGGGGAAGGCAGCCACCCAGCCTGGGCAGGAGTCACGCCTGTGGGCACGGAGAAGGGCTCAGAGCTCTGGGGAGGCTTGGTGGTACCCCCCATGGAGGTGTCCATGGCCAGGCAGGCTTGTGGAATCTCCTGGAGAGAGAGATGCTCAGAGATGGGGAGGGTGGTGGTTTCCCAGGCTTGCCCTGATGTCCCCGAGTCCCCATCAGCTGTGAAAGGATCACTGCATCCTGAAGATAGGAGAAAACCCCCTAAATCTGGGGCCTGCGAGTAGTCCAGATCATCTCCAGAGGTTATCACGGTGAAAAAGGACCACTTACATGTGAGGATCTCCCAGCGAGGGTGTTAAATGTCCTGCTGCATTAACCAGATTCCCCACCCCAGAATGGCAGAAGGTCGGGCCAAATCGAGCCCTTCCTTTCCCTGCCCTGCCACTTTCAGTTTAGTAGCAGGTGAGATAGTTCAGCGTCCGGGAGAAGGAAAGCCAGCGCTGCTGGGAAGGCTGAGAACCCCGCCGCTAACCTAACAAATGATGGGGGCAGCTCTAGCTCATGGATCTTCCCCTTGATTTGAGCCCCACGGTCACAGAAGTGGAAGCAGGGACAGATTAAACTCTTCAGCTGGATGCTGAGGAAGGGTTTCCATCTCAGGTGCCATCCCACAGGGTCTTCTCTCTGGTGGGGTCAGTGGGTGGCTCAGCGGTGGTCTGCACACGCAAGAGCACCTGTGGGCTTCACACTGTGCTTCGGGGATGTAGCTGGAGGGACCACCGAGGGCTCCGTTGGAAACTGCGTGACAAAACGTGTTCCTTGGCACCGGGCGGTGGTACTTGCCCGCAGAGGGATGTGCCAGGGTTCTTCATCTTCATCTCGGGGCTGGACTGGGCCCTGTGGCCGGGCAGACGCTTTCTTAGGCTGTCGCAGAAAAGTGATGCGTGCACTTGGAGCTTTTTGGCCTGGAAATGTGGTTTTGGTGCTTTCTGTCCCGTGGTTGGAATGAGGTCAGGGAGCCTCGTCTCAGGGGGAGCTGAATGGCGTGCCAAGGAGCTGGGAACGAAGGTGGGGTTGGGACGGCAGTCTCCTGGGAGACAGCGCTCAGAAATGGGGATGTTTTGCTGGAGGTGCTGGTCAGATCCACTAGAAAGGTGTCAGGGATCTCTTAATAGAGCCTGCTGCAGGTGTCTTCTCCTCACGGTGGATCATGCCTTGTCCAAACCGTGCGTGGGGATGGGGTGAGGAAGCAGAGGGGCCTAGTTGGTGGCTAGATTATTTTCACACTTTTGGCACAAAACAGGGGAGGCTTTTGTCCTGTGGGGAATTAATGGTGAAGCAGGAGAGTCCCGCTGGTCAGGTGGCTGAGGTAACTGGTGAGTGCTGGTGAGGGAGGAGAGATGGAGGCTGCTTGGTGAGGTCTTCTGACATCCTCCTGGCAGGAGGTTTTACACCAGGGTGTAGCATCTGAGGAATCTGGAAAGGAGGAGGGGGAGAGAGAAAAAAAGGAATGCTGCAGCCATGGCAGAGGAAGGAGGAAAGTTCTGCGGAGCCTCAGCTCCACCAGGGAAAGTTCAGCAGATCTGCCCCGGGGAGGACCAAGGAGCAGGAAGGGGCAAGCACGGAGGTATTTTCCCTTTGGGCCTCCTCCCCCTTTTTTTCTCACTTTTTATTTTCATTTTTTCACAGTTACCTTACTTCCTGTGGAGGCATAAAGGATCCGGCTGCTCTGCTGAAGCTATCTTTGCCATGCCCTGCCCTGCCCTCAAGCTGGCAGACTTTAGGATGGAAAATAAATCCTTTTATGCCCCAGGGATACCTTTTAGTGGTTTACTTTTCGTGTCAGGCTGTCCCCCCGGTAAAGCCTAATGCCACAGGTTTGCAGTGCAGCGGGGCCAGGAAAGGAAACCAGGACTGAAGTGCAAATAACCCATGTATTTTCTCCAAAATGCCTTCAGCTCTCCTGATTTTGGCTGCTGCTTTTGTAAGAAGGGGAATTTTTAAATTATTATTATTATTTTTTAAGATGGGTCTGCCTTGTTGACATGTGTTCCTTCAGCCTGCCCCGTTCTAGACCAGGTATTTATCGCGAGCAGCTAACGCTGGTCACAGCAGAGGAGCCGCTTTCTCCTTCGCGGTGTGAAAATGAGTGTTTGGAAATGAAAGCCCAGGGAAGGACAAGCCAGGGATGGGGCCGAACGTGGGCAGGATGCTCTGCCGAGGGGTCACAGACAGTCAGGCTGTCTCTCCGCACCAGCCTGCTGCACGAAATACTTGGGTCTGCTCAGAGCACGTATAATAAGTGAGAGGAAAGAAGCAAACAAAGCCAAGAATTTTCTTTCTTTCTTTCTTTCTTTTTTTTTACGCAGTGGCCTATGTGAGCTCAGCACGGGCTGCACGTGTCTCTGGAGGAATTTGGGTCCTCCGGGAGTGCTTTTGAAGTGCTGACTTGATTTATGTGGGCTGCTGAGGAGGACACAGGGAGTCTCAGGTATCACGCAGGTCTTGAGCGTGGGGAGGGACAGCCCGAGGTTGCTCCCTGGAGAGACTGGCGCTCATGAAGCAGAGAAGGGGCCCCACGGGAGGTGTAGCTGGAAGCCAGCCTGGGAAGTGTCCAGGATTTTGGTGTACCGGTTCCAGGGAGCATCCAAGAGCGAGGTGCCACTGATTTTCCACAGTGTTCCTTTGGATGCACCAGCCTTCATCTCCGCTTGCTGAGCAGGAAGATTCCTTACATGGGGGTGACTGGGGGAGCTGGAACTCCTCTGCTAGCACCATCCAGGGGGGTTAGGTGGGGTGGCATCATCCCAAGGACTGGTGCCGGATGAGGTTTTTGGTGCCCAACCAAACCAAACGTCTGCCTGGAAGGGGCTCGGGAGGGGAGAGGCCTGGCTGAGGGGTGGCAGGGTCTGCAGAGAGGTTTTGCTCTCCGAGCAGAGCCTGTGGTACCACACAGCGCCTTGGTCTGCGGGCACAGATGGTGTAATGGGTGTTTTTACCAGTACTTGTTTCACACAGTTAGATGGAAGTCTCCATCTGATGAAGACTCTCAACGCCCTTACCAACAGCGTTTTTAGAAACAATTTTTATGAACGTCTTTCTTGTTATAAGTGTTTGTTGAGTTCTGGCCTCCTTGCTATTTGGAGCAGAGCTGATAAGCTGCAGGTATTTTAGGAGGGCCTCGGGCATCTTGTTTTGCAGCGAAAAGCTGGGATGCTTCCCTGCAGTCGGGCAGAGATGATCTCGCAGCGAAGTCTGCAGATTTCTTTTCTGCTTGGCAGAAGCAGAGCAGTAGCCGCATGGCTGAACCCTGTGGAGACCTGGAACTCCAGCACCTTTGAATGGCCCTGCTCAGCTCCGAGGCCAGCAACACTCTTTTGAAGTCTTCTGAACAGTGAAGTTAGTGTTTCCCCGCTGCTAAAACCACCATCTGTTTAACTTCAAGGCTGTACATACCTGCGGACTTCACCGAGCCCTGCCCATGGTGGTGCAGCAGGACGCTTCGGTGGCAACGAGGGTGTGTCCAGGGCTGCTGAGTGGAGAAGTTCTGGTTAAAGTGAAAGTTCTTCTGAGGTTTGTTTTGTATATGGGTGATGATAACAGCATTGTTTCAACCAGGAATGAGTGGAGACACCTCTTGCTGCCTGCTCCTGGGAGAGCTCCATGGCTGGAAGGAGATTCCTACTCATGGCAGAGAGGAGAAGGAGGCAGGACGAGGCAGGTCCTGCTGGAATGAGGAAAGCTGGGAGGATCATGGCGCGTGGACTAGTGGGTGTGTTGCAGATTGCAAAGCTTATCTCACTGCAAGGAGCCAAGAAAATAAGTATTGGCCTGGGATGTGGCTCTTCAAGATTACGCCAGTATGTGCTTCTCCTCCCTTCCTCCGGGGAGCTCAGCTGGGTTTGCAAGCTAGGGAAGAAAAAGGAAGGGGTTGAGGCAGAGGAGCAGTAGGTCTTTCAGCCAGGGTACGAGGGCACTGGGGACCGAGCAGAGCAAGGAGCCTCATTCATGTGGCACTGGAGTTAGCAGAATCCCTGACATCACTGCAAGGTACTTAAAATGTCGCTGACCTGAGTCTGATGGCATCTTTGTACTTTGCTGGCAGCGCGTACACAACTGTCTGCAGCGAAGTCAGGGGCCGAGAGCACGGCCTGCACAAACAGGACAGGAAAATCGCGTGAGCCAGCTCCGTGGTTCTTTGGGCAGGGAGCACCCGTAGGTCTTTGCTACCATCAAGGGACAGCCCCATCAGCTGGTGGTGAACGGGGCCAAGCGGCCAGATTTTCCAGGCACTCGGTCACACGCGGGCCTCCAGATGTCCTTGAAATCAACTCTCCAGCAAGAACGATTGCAGAGTGGTGGGTGGCAGCATAGCAAGGCACACGGCATGTCCCAGCTAGAGTCTGGTGTAGAGATGGCTTGGTTAAGGTGAGCCACGGCAGGTTCTGGAGAAGGTCTGAAGTAAAACCCGAAGAGGTGAGCATCACATTGAGTCTGACAGGGTGAAGTCTTTTGGGGGGCTCTGGGGGGCTCTTGCAAATGCAACTAGGGGTTCCTCAGTATAAATCCAGCCTCCTGTAAGCAGGGGCCAAAAACCAGTTACATATGTTGGAGAAGAGTCAAGCTGATGGTGGAAATACAGCTTGCATGGAGTAAGAGGAAGGGGTGGGAAGGATTTACTCTTCCAAATGCTGCTTATGGATTAGCTACTTACCCACACCACCATTCCTCTTATCTGGGACTGGGTTGCCATGGTGAGGAGACCTCACCACTGAAGCAACACAGCATCACATTTGGCCCTCCAAAATAAAGCAACAATCTTGGCAAACCCAACCAGGAGCACATGTAGAAAAGCTTGGCTGTCCTGGATGCTGAAAAGGGGGATGTGCCTGGACAGAAGGGAGATGCTGCTGGAAAACCTCAAAATGATGTTCTTGGTTTGTAGATAGATGATGTCTGGCATGTGGAAGTAAGTCATACTGACCAGTCCCAGAAAATGCTGAAGTTCAGCATGGTTTGCATTGAATTTTCAGCGAGTGGGATGTAGTAAGTAACTGAGCTCCTTCTGGTGAGCGTGAAATAGCAACGCTTTGAGGGGAAAAATATCTCTGAAGGCTTTGAGTCTGGTGGTAAATGGCAATGCACTTGTTGGATGCTGAGGGTGGGACTGTCATTTGTAGGTTTGCTCCCATTTCTGACCTCCCTGGAGGTCCGTGTGGGACCTGGCTGATGCCGAGAGCCAAGGCTGTTCCTGGCAGCAGCCTTCCTCCTGGTTTGCCATGCCGAGATGGGGCTCAGCGAGCACCAGGCAGCGGCTCGCGGGGCACGGTTTCAGCCCCAGCTCTGCCCCAAAGGTCCCTTTGTTCAGGCACTCGCCGCATGACGCGGAAGGGAACAGAGATCTCTTTGTTGGCCGGGGCCCGGCTGCCCTGCCGACACAAATTGAGCCGAAATCAGCAATTTCCAGCCCTTTCCCATTCCGCGCCCGGCTGCCGTGTGTGTCGAGCGTGAAGTCGCCGGGTGCTGCGCGTCTGCGCTGCTCCGGGCTTGTGGTCCCGGTGGCAAGACCTTTCATTTCTCCTTCATGACCTCACCTGAGGTTGAAAGCCTGAATGTGGGAGGTGAAATCAGCTCAGATCGGCGTTGCCTTCCACCAGGCCGGCTTGTTGCCGAGCTCCGTGTCCGGCCCCCGCCAGCCGCAGGTGTTGGTTTTTCCTTGCATAGCCGAAGGAACAGGGTCCTTGTGGCAGCAGGGAGCGAACGACAGGGGAAAAAATAACTGGAAGGGAAAAATGCATAAAAATCACCTTTTTTTTCCTAGCTCAGGTGTGCCAAGCATCAGAGATGAGGGCTCAAGCATGTTGCTGAAAATACTTCAGAATCCTGTCGTTGGAAGGAGCAAAGACTTATTTCTATATTAGTTCCAGTTGCTACTGGGATTTAACTGGCTTTCAAGTTAGATCACGTAAAAACGTGAACTACGCACAGATTTGCCATAATGCCAGTGTTTTGGTTGTCGGCCTTGCCCCAGGACACCTGTAAATATTTGCAGTTAGGACACTGGTGGATGACGTAGCACGTCGTGGGTTTTTATGCACAACAAAGTCAGTTCACTGAAAAAGCCCATTCATTCCGTGCCTCTTGCAGAGGCGATTTCTACCCTCCGTGGGGTTTGTGCTGGGGTATTTCAGGGTGGTTTTAGGTGCTTGCCAGCACCTTCACCATGTGCTGTGCCCGCACCCGGCTCCTGGACCTGCTGCTGCTTCTTGCTGCTCGTCCCCATTCTTATCTTTGTTTCTCGAGTGGTTTTACGCTGGAGCTGGGAGTTACTTTTCCGCGCTGTTGTATGTTGGCTTTCTCCCTAACTTTCACCAGACCTTTCCGATTCCTCCGGAGCTTGTGGTGCCCCAGAAGAAGGGAAGTTTTGTTAACCGCAGCATTGCAAAGGATCTGGAGATGTTCAAGGCTTGATGGGGCTCTGAGCAACCTGATCTAGCTAGAGCTGTTCCTGCTGACTGCAGGGGGTTGGACTAGATGGCTTTGGATGATCCCTCCCAATCCAGCCTGTTCTACAATTCTATGGTCTCCAGCGAGATGATGCTGTCCCTCTTCTTGGGCCAGGAGGAGTGAGACCCGACTGACAGTCTGCACTGATTTGGTGCAGTTCATTTTTTTTGCTAAAGTCTTTCATGGTGGAGGTTTGAGGACCGTCATGACTGCTGTTGACAGCATCTCTCAGGGCGAGTGACGCCGCTGTCACCTACATCTTGTGGCTTCAAAGAACCACCTGCTCCTAAGATGCTGAGCCGCCATGCTGAATTACCAGTGTGGTCACCCGCCACCCCACCAGGTCCCGCTTCTGACCACTGTCTTCATCTCTCTCTTCCAGGCACCTGTGTCAAGTGCAGCAAGGGGGTGTACGGAGCAAACCAGGCTTGCCAGGCCATGGGCAACCTCTACCACGACAGCTGCTTCACCTGCGGAGCTTGCAGTGAGTACCCCCTGCCCAGCCTGCCACCAGCGCCAGGCCCTGGGGCAAACTCTTCAGGCTTAATATTTTTCTGGTGTGAAGGGGGAAAAGCAGGAGGTGGTTATTGCATTATCTGCCAGCTGGAGTCTCCACATCTGGACGTCTTGGTGCTGGTGGTTGCTGTTTGTTTGTGAGCAGAATCTTGCAAGGCACGTCAAAGATATTTTGGGTCATGCTGGCCGTCTGGCTTCGAGTAGGGGAGACAGTTGTTTTCATGCCACCCACGTTTTCTTGCTCATTAGAGTGTTTTCTCAAAGTGGCAGTGAATATGCCTTAGCCAGCACGCCGGGGGTTTTTGTTGGTCCTGTCAGACTTCACAGCTGGTCTGGCCTTAGGGTGGACCTCGGGGAGAGCCCCCGGGTCAGCACCGTGCCAAGGGCACAGGCCGGGAGCAAGGGTCTGCTCAGGGCAGTGGTGGAGTCCCCAGCCCTGGAGGGGTTTCCAAGCCGTGGAGATGTGGTGCTGAGGGACATGGGTTAGTGGTGACCTGGCAGTGCTGGGGGCATGGGTGGACTCCATGATCTTAAAGGTCTCTTCCAACCACAATGATTCTGTGACTCTATCAGTATTGGCAGCAGGCTCTGTCAGGACTTGAGACACCCTTTCAGATGGACTTGCTGCACTATTGGTCTGATGGTGGTGTTTCCACTACCTACATTATTTTTCCTCGCTAAAATAATTTTGCCTTTCTGAGGGACCTCCAGTCAAAGCATCTAAGTGCACCTCTGACTCAGGTTACACATCTTGCTTGTTCTTTCTCCGGAGAAATGTAGCCATGCCCTGAGATGAGGGGCATGTCTTACCAGCCTGTGTTCTGGTTAGCACAGTGGAATAAATGGTCCATCTGGCCCCACTGAGCTCCCTGCTGCTTGTCAGACCCATGTCTGAAGCTTGCAGAGCCTGCAGCATGGATCCTCCTAAGCAGCTCTCCAAGGAGGCCCATGATGGAGCTGGGGTGAGGAGCAGGCTGCTTGATTCTGAATCGTGGCTGTGTTTGTAAGACAGTGGTTTTTCTGTTTTGTTTTGTTTGGCTCTAGGGCCAGTAGCGTATTTTTAGAAATATGGCTGCATATGCGGTGGCAGAAAAAATAATCATCATCATCCTTCTGGTGCTTCTGAGTTTGGTTTTCCCAGATGAGTCTTGGGGCTTTTCTCCTGCTGTTGTATTTAGAGTTGTAAGCTCATCGGGACTGCATGTGTTTTATTTGGAGCTGTAAAGTGGGAATAAATATAGAAAGATGTGTATGCTTTTTAATAATAGCCGAACCTTGAACCCTGCTCCTCTCCCAGCTGTCCAACACCAGCTGCCCAGCCTCACCTATGTTGCCAGCAGAGAACTTCACCATCCTCTGAGCGAAGATGGGAAAACTGATAAGAAAAAGTGGTGTTTGCACGGGGTGGCAGTTTCCTAAAGGCTCAGAAGTCAGCAACTCACTCTTTTGTCCTCTCTTATACATTCACTTGAAATCACCTCCCATGGAGAGGGTTCCTGCTTGCAACCAGGGCTTTGCTTCATGGACCTCTTGCCTTCCATGGCTGGGTGGCCTCCAGACTCCCCTCGCACACAAAGCTCCTGTTAAAAATAATCCAGCAGCAGGTTCGAGCTGTCTTAAGTTTCTAAAATTACTACTGTGCAACTGCTGCTTTAGAAAGGAACACTTTGGATCCCCCTTCTAGAATGGATTTTACCATCTTCTGGGGAGGCCAGCACTGGGGAGGTACTTGTGGTTCCAGAGGTATCAGTGTTACTTCCGTTGATGGTTGGTTGGTTAAAAAGCAGCTTCATCCCCTTCCTAATGAGGTGGGCTGGGGAGGGCTGAAGGAATAGCACTTTGCTGCTTATTCTAAGAGGGAATCCTTTCCAAAGGCTTCGGGTGTCGGGATGGATGGTGTTGTCCATCTAGCTGCAAAGCACATCTTGAGCCGCCGCTGTGGAAACTCTGGTTTATAGCTAAAAAGTAAGTTGTGCTTTTAAGGTCAAGCGTAGTACATCTTGGACACCCTCCAGTACAAACTCGTCTTTGAGAAGTCAAGGGTGCTCCTGATTTCAATCCTGAAGTTCCTGCTCTAGTGGAGGGCCGGGTATCTCCGCTCCAATATATAAAAAATACAGAATTACCTATTAAGGTAACGCATATTGTCCTCCGGATATTTATATCTGCTGTCCCGCTGTTTTCATGTTAGGGAGGATTTCTCATTTGGCTCGTGGTTGGATTTGTGTCCAAGTGCGCGTTGGTTTCCCAGATACAGAAAATCGAGAGGGTCTAAGGAGTGGGGGATGTGATGCCTCCTAATGCCAAATTTCCTACCCCTGTCTCCTGATACGTGTCTGCTCAGAGATAAACTACAGAGCACGTCGCTGAGCAGAGCTACTTGTCAGGAAAAAAAAAAAAAAAGTACTGTTTTATCCGAGCCACTGGCATGTAATGCAGAAAATTTGGTTTAGAGTTCGAAACAACAGATTTAGAATGATGACTTTGGCATAAACCTCTCATTTATCTTCTTGTTTGTTCCAGGGCAGAGACACAAACAGGGCAGCTTGTTGCAGAGAGGGAGAGGAAAAAAACTTCGGGCTCTTTCTGCAGGATTAGTAATAAATTATATTTGCTTTACAGGAGGGCCACGAAAGTAGGTTAAAAAAAAAAGTCCTCAAAACTCATACAACTATTTCCTGCCAGCTCAAGGTGTCTGTTTCCGTCTTGGTTTCTCTTTTCAGCCTGTTGGACAAACGGTTGTAGTTACCAGATGGTTCCGTACACATTAACCGCTTGAGTTAAATCACTCACAGCTCCGCAGAGCGCAAAAGGTGCAGGTGTTTCCAGATGTTGATGAATTATTTAGGTAGCCAGGAGAGCTAGATGTAACAGGACAGCATCACTCCAACCTCTTGTGGTGGGTTCAGTGTTTTCTGTAGGGTCCAACCAGGCTTCTGTCCGACTGCCTGGAAAAGGGACCTCTTCAGCTCTGCCACCAGCGTCGTTTGGAGCGTAAGGGTCTTGTAGTTGAGCCACTTGGTCCTCAGAGGAAACTCAAAAGCTAAAAAAGGGCGAGGGAAGCGTCAGAGATGCCTGTGAAGGAAATCAGTAGGTGAGGAAGGAAGTCAGAGAGAAAGAACTGATTGCAAGGTGGGCTTGCAGTGCTGAGCTACAGCAGAAGGGCCAAAACTAGGGCTGGGTTTTGGCCCCTGATTGCAAAGAGGTGAGAACCTTGAGTATCTGCCAGGTTACAAATTCAACCTTTGACATGGCAGTGTGACTGCGTTACTTTCTTTTTCTTTTTCTTTTTTTTTTTTTTTTTTTGTGAGCTCAGGTTGCTGCCCACGTCAGTGTCAGGGCCCCAGGCTGCTGCTGCCTTTCTGGAGTCACACAAGAGATGCAGAGAGCGGGTGGGTTGGGAACCAGCACCTCAGCATGGAATCCAGCTGTCCCAGGGTGACTTGATCTTACCTCTGAATTTTGAAGCGTCTAGGGGTTTTCCCTAAAAACATCTGAGTACCTTCTTGCAACGGTCTGCCATCAGTGGAGGAGAGGTGGTGCTCACTGTGTGGTTTGCTGTGGTTTACACAAGGTTTCCCTCTGAGGAGCCGTTTCTGCCTTCCCTGCTGGTCGCTTTGCCCTCAGAGGCAGCTGACCTTTTCTGACGTGTGCCAGAGTGTGCTTTGGGCTTTCAGGCAGCAGGTCTTCTTCTCAGGGTTGTTTTTTTTACCACCTCAACCATGTGGTGAGAGCGCGGAGGGTGGTTTTTTGCAAGTTTGCAATACAGCTGCTGTACTTGAGACACAGGCTGAACGTCTCACATGGCGGTGGAGCTACTGTGTCCTAGCGCCGTTTCTTCTCAGAGATGTCTTATCCTCCTGTCCATGGTTTCACCAAGGCTTTCATCTGACCTAGGGTGTCTGCTGGTTGATCACAGTCCAAGCTTATCTGATTTGGAGGATGTGCAGGCTTCTGAGTGACCCTTTTGTGCAGCCCCAGTTCAAGAGCAGGTTGGAAATACTGATACTTCCGTTGGTCTCAGTGCTGCATCCAGCTTTAATGGTAGCCAGCAGAAGTGGGACGGATGGCAGAAATTCAGTAGAGCTCTCAGATGCTTGATGTAGCCTGCAGCACGTGGTGGGACACCATGAAAGCAAAGTAGCCATGGAAGGCTCCAAAAATGCATGTGCCGGCCAGGGTCTGGTGGGTCTCGTGTACTGCTGAGCTGTGGGCAGCAGGGACTTTGGAGTGATGTGGGGAAGACGAGGTCTCTGGGCTTAGCCTGCGCCTGTTTTACTGCCCATAGGATGTGCATGGACCAGTGCAGGTTCTTTGATCTGAACTTTCTCACAGCTTTATGTGAGAGAAGTGAAAACTAGGGGAAGGGCTGCAGCTTGAGCAAGAGGCACCCAGGACTGGGGAGGAGCTTGTTTCTATCCTTAGCAGTTAGATGGATGGTGTTGGTCGGAGAGGAACCTCATGAAATTCAACAAGGGCAAGTGTAGGGTCCTGCCCCTGGGGAGGAATAACCCTATGGATCAGTACAGCTTGGGGGTTGACCTGCTGGAAAGCAGCTCTGCAGAGAAGTACCTGGGAGTGCTGGTGGACAAGTTCACCATGAGCCAGCAACGTCCTCTTGTAGCCAAGAAGGCCAGTAGTCTCCTGGGGTACATTAAGGAGAGTGAGGCCAGCAGGTTGCAGGAGGTTCTCCTCCCCCTCTACTCTGCCCTAGTGAGGCCACATCTGGAGAACTGTGTCCAGTTCTGGGCTCCACAGTTAAGAGAGACAAGGAGCTACTGGATAGAATCCCACAAAGTGCTCTTGGTGTCAGCAAGTCTTCTTCATGGGCACATGTAACACCAACAGCCAAATTACAAATCCTCTACAAAGGGGTTTATCCCTCTGCTGAATGAGCTTGCAGCAGAACCCAGACGCGATGTGCTGGCTCTGGCACCTTCTGTGAAGGTCTGTTGCCATCAATCTTGACCTGCTAATGTCATGGGGTTAAAAATACACCAGGTGCAGAATGGCTGCAAGTACTTTTTTTGTCGCTGGGGACAAATGATGTGGTGGCAGCCATCCAAACCTCATCCCTTCTGCTGGCACGGCTGCTGCTCATGCACCAGTGCCAGGGCCTTCATCCAGAGAAGCGTCTTCTTGTTGCGTGGCTCCACACATATGTTTTTCTTCACTACCACCAGCTTGTCCTTAAGGAGAGAGTGGCAGCACATGGATGGGAAGTCGCTTGGGCACCTGAACTGGACCCCATGCTACCATGTAATTTAAAATCAAAGTTCAATGTTTTTTTGTTTGTTTTTCATTTTCAAGAGTGCGAAATCCCAGTGTGGGTTATGGGCCCCAAAGCTAACATGTCCAAGAGTATCTGGGCCTCCAGGTCCTGTTTTGGTGTTGGCAACCTTGGCAAAGCGTCAGGGTGGGTGGGAGAAACCACGGCGGGATGCTTTTGGGTTTTTGGGGTTTTCTTAAACCACCCATCTGACATCTGCACTGATGCAAGGATGGGCTGGTGCCCTGGGTCATCTCTGCCTTCTGAGAACATGGTTGTCCCCAGTGGGGATTAGAGGAGAATAAGGGATGATGAGTGTATTGGCACAGTGCGGTTCTGGCTGCGGAACACCTGCAGCCTAACCACAAAGGTGCTGCATGGGCAACCCGCGGCTCGTTCCTCGAGAAGCACGCGGCCACGTCCTCTGCCTGCCCTGCTGGCTGCAACCTGGGCAGGGCACTGAGGGCTCCTGGGGAAAGGTTGTTCTGGCTGAATCCACCAGCAGAACCTCAGAGCTTCACTGGAGCATCTCCGCTTCCCCAGGAGTTGTCTCCAGCCTCAGAGTGCCCTCTGGTGTACTTGGGAGTAGGTGAAGATTGCTGCTTATTGACGTGGTCTTACTTGGCTTCCTCCTTTCCTTAAAGCTTTGCAGCCAGCGTGGTTGTTTGTGGAGGGCTGCCAGGTAGGCGCATGCAGTAAAGCACCAAGATGTGACCTCCAGACCAGTCCCATGTGTCATCTCAGCACTGCCAGGTCACCATTAAACCATGTCCCTCAGCACCACATCTCCATGGCTTGGAAACCCCTCCAGGGATGGGGACTCCACCACTGCCCTGCCCAGCCTGGGCCAGCCCTTCACAACCCTTGCTGGGAAGGGTTTGCTTCTCAGCAGCCAGATTTGCTCATGTTTTCCCCCCACTCCTTGCTGACCTTTCTCTTCTCTCTGTTGTTTTGGTTTTTTTTTTTCCTCAGGTCGAAAGCTGAGAGGAAAAGCCTTTTATTTCGTCAATGGCAAGGTGTTCTGTGAAGAAGATTTCCTGGTAAGCACACAGCTGACCCTTACGCTGGCATGTCTCAGCCTCCCTGGCCAACACGCAGGCTTTCTGCCTATCAGCTAGTCCAGAATCCTGCCTGGCCCTTCTGCTCCACCGTTCCTCCATGGCCAGCCCAGCCATGGTGGTTGCCCACGTCTGATGCTGGAAGTAGCCACGTGAGAGTCCATGGTTTTGCAGTGCAGAGCCCCTAGTTGAAGCCTCTGCTGATGGCTGCTTCAAAGCATGTCTCTGTGGCCATGCCATGGAGGCAGGAGCTGCAGAATTTCCCTTTCCAATGAACTGGGGTTGCTTGGGCATCTTCATGGATATCTTTCTGTTGCCCTCAATAGATTTTGTGTGAATGCACCTGAGCATGAAGCAACCCCACAGTCTTCTCCTTGGCTGGTGGAGGTAAAAAGCCATATGTCCTTCTGCCCCTGAGTCCTGATAGATCAGGCCTTCGTTGAGACTTGAAAAAGTCATATTTGCCTACTTATTGGAGAAATCCAGTGATTTCTGTCAGAGAGAAGCAAGGTGATCTTCCATGCTCTCCTCAGTATGTTCTACACAGCCTGAAAATGGAAGGATCAGTTAAATGCATCTAAAATATTTCATTTTCCCAGTTTGCATTTCCGTTCAGGCAGGGCTAAATGGTGGAAATCACCTCAGAGAGATGACGTGTGGTGCCTGAGGTGCATGTCATGGACACAATGGGCAGTTCTTTGCCCTTAGATCTCAGCAATAGCAACTAAAAAGTTCCTCTGGGCCAAACTTGATCGTTGTGCTCACGGGGAGCTGGGACAAGCACCACTGACCTTGGAGAAGCTTCAGTGGAGCTATAAAGGTGAAACCAGAGGAAGAATTTGGCTTTCCAAGCCTTTATGTACAGATATTCATTTTTTTTTTTTTGTCCCTGCAGTATTCTGGGTTCCAGCAGTCAGCTGACAGGTGTTTCATTTGTGGCCACTTGATAATGGACATGGTAAGTGATAATTGCTTTAGGAGGGAAAAAATCCCATAGCTTTTTTAGAAGAATGCGTCAAAAGCAAAATATCTTCCTCTCCTTGAGCAGCCAGTAGCCTGCCTGGTGTGAGATTGGGCACAGAATGAAAATCTGCTGAGCCTGGTGTTGATTTGTTGGTGATTTTTGCGAAGCTGGCTCCCTGTTGAGAAGCAGAGCCTTCAGCTCTTCCCTCATCCCGTTCTGCGCTTCCCTGGGCAGCCTCTTCATATCCCCACCGATGGCTTCTGCTCAGGGTGAAGCTACTGTCTCATTGCTGGTTTTTGTGGGTGCTGATGCTCCAGGGAGCAGGTTTGAGCCTGAGTGTGTGAACCTGACCTTGGAAGTCCGATCATTCGGCTGATGGACCATGGTACTCCAGGTAGCAGTCACCTCAAAGCCAGCAGGTGAATGATGACTGCTGGGTTCAACGCAGTTTCCATGGTCTGTGCTCATTAGAAAGCCAGGCGAGCCAGTACAAACTCTGTGCTATCTAAGGAATTATCAACACCTAGCTGTAGTATTTGTCTCAGCCTCTCATGGACAATGTAAAGATGTATTTCCCTTTGTTGCCCTGGTACATCTTGCCTTCTGACCCTGCTGAGTATTCTCTGCCTGTTGGCTTCAAAAATTACTTTCCTTTAAATTCTGTCACTTTTATCCTTTGTAGTGCTAAATACCATCACTGAGGCTCTCAGTTGTTTCCTTAGCCATGCTAATAATTCATTTCTCTGGAGTACATAAGGATTCCAGCTGCCCTTTCCAGCCTCGTTAACTCATTCTTCAGATGAGGTGCTTGAGAAAGGGCAGGGCCCCGCTGAGGAATACGCAGCGTTGTGCGGTGTAGAGCTGGGCGTTCGTGATTTTTGCCTTTACTGGCTGTTCACGTGTGTTTTTCCTGCCTCTTGGCTTGTTGCAGATCCTGCAGGCTCTGGGGAAATCGTATCACCCAGGCTGCTTCCGCTGCGTGGTCTGCAACGAGTGTCTGGATGGTGTGCCGTTCACCGTGGACTCCGAAAACAAAATCTACTGCGTCAGAGACTACCACAAGTAAGGACAACAGAAACAGCAGAGATGCTCCGGTCCGCAAATGCAGCTTTTCAGCTAGGTAGTAAGTGTGGATTAGCGAAATAGGGACAGGGCTGGAAGCTGGAAGTTTGAGGATGGAGCTAGACCCTCGAAATTCCCCGTGTCTCTCCTCTTGTCTTGCCATTGACTCCTGCGTAACCGAGGAAGTCACTCAACCCCGGGGCTTCAGCTGCTCCTGCAAAGCAGAGATAGTGAGAAATGGTGCTCGTGTAGTGTTCAGTGACGTAAGGAATCAGGCTGCTCTCACAACAGACTGTGAATGCCAGGGGAAATCAACATGAATTACTTTTACAGTAGCCGCAGGGCTGAGTTTGGCTTCTAGAGAATCACCGCTGAACCTGCAAAAGCCGAGCTTTTCTCCACCTCTAATTAAACAACTGATAACTCCACTTAAAAAATCACTTCTCATTCAGATGGTGAAATGAAATGGCTGTGCTGGTGGTTAGGGTATTGGAGCTGCATACATTTTGTGTGTCCTCCTGGCTTGCTTTGCTGCTTGCTCTGTTTTCCGCGTTTTTAGAGTATAAAGTGCTGTTCGGGCAGCCCCTGGAACTGTCCTGTGTTGTGCCAAGATTAGAGCTGGGCTCCCATGTGCCATCGTTGTTCTGAAATGATGCCTATTTCCTTGCAATTCCATTTAATTTAATTATTATCACTTTACATTGTGTTGCAAGACTCTAAGGAACTAGACAGCCCAGTCGTATTTTCCTTTGGGGTTTCCTGCCCCAGGGCTGCCACAGTTTTTGATCGGGAGATGTTTTTCTGGGGGTCATTTTTCTAAGGACAGCCTAGCTCAGTTTCTTCTCACTCGCTATTCCCAATCTCTCAGTAGCAGCCAGCAATTTTACAGTGGGTTTGGGGTTTCATTTTTTTGCCTGGTCAAGCAGCGTGTGCCAAGCATTACTTACAATCAGTGCTGAAATGAATTTGTGATCTCGGGATGCAAAGCTTTCCTGTGGACAAGCCATCTCCAGCTGCAGCTTTTCATCTTACCACCAAGAACATGCAGGCCGCGCTTTTTATATTGGTCTATAACTTGCCTTCAATTTCTCGTTGCTCTCACAGGGTTTTAGCTCCAAAGTGTGCAGCGTGTGGACTTCCCATTCTGCCCTCTGAGGTGAGAGCCTTTTATTCCGTATCCCCTTGGGTGAAGGAGGGATCGTCATGTCTCAGGTCTTGCTGTCTCTCACACGTGACACTGGGTCAAGACAAACGTCCTCACGGATGAGGAGAGCCTTTTGACCTAAGTTCATACACTGTTCTTCAGATGTGACCCTTCTTTTGCTCCATAATGAAGCTTATTTTTCCTGTGTGACCTGCCCTAGATTCTCTGGTCCTGCTTGGCAGGGGGCTTGGACTCGATGATCTCCAGAGGTCCCTTCCAGCCCCTAACATTCTATGACTATTCTCGCTGGGCCAGGCTGCTTTTTTCCTCTCCTGCAGAGTTGTTCTGCTGCTGGTTTTGGGCTGCCTTTCCTTCATGCCAGTAAACACTGGTGGCACTCATGAAGGACCTCGGTGTGACTTCCCCTGGGACTAACTCATTTTCATCCTTGGAGGAGGTGAATCTTGGGCAGAACCAATTTAGAATGCTGAGAAGTGTGATATACTGAAATCACCAAATCATCAGTGTGTGATTTGAGATAGGTGTGACCAACAGAGAGGATTTTACATTTCTGGTATTATGTTTTAGAGGATATTGGCGGCCAGTCGATGGTGAAGCTTTACTGTAAAAATAACTGCAGGTGGCAGGACTTATGTGTGGTGTCCACCAGCAGCCCAGATGCATTTCCTCAGCACTCAGGTGGCTGCAGGAAGCAATCCACGGAGTGCACGTGTCCGATCCTGCTGTAAACCTCTGTCCTTTCTCTTGTCCTTCACAGGGGTCTGATGAAACCATTCGAGTTGTGTCCATGGACAAGGACTACCACGTGGAGTGTTACCACTGCGAGGTGGGTCAGCAGCTTTCTCGGGGAGCGGGCACTTAATAGTGGTAACTACTGTTATTTTTAAGGTGGAAATAAATCTCCTCCTTTCCAATGAGCAGTTCAAACCTTGCATCGTGCACCCCTTTCTGTCAGTGGCTGAGGAATGTCCAGTTTGAGGACAAAACTTTTTGCAGCTGCGGTTTCATTTGCTCTCTGTAAAGTTATGGGCCAAGAGCTGATTAATTAACACTTTTCAACTTGGCAGCTTATTTGTTAATGAAGGAAACGTGGTGACTTAGTAAGGGTCTCTGGCTGCCTTTCAGAAGCCTTGAGCTCCAGATCACGTTGGTGTATCTGATTCCCAAGGCAGATTGTTCAGAAATGCTCAGGCGACGACTGATCCTCTGCGGTGTAAGTTACCTTCACTCTCACGGGAAATGAATGTGTCACTGGGGCTGGAGAAAGGATGTGGCTGCACAAAAAAATCCCAGGAGGTGCCAGCTCTTAAAAAGAAGTTTGTTCTCTGTGCAGGGCTTCCCAGAGAGCCTTGACGCTTCTGTGCTGTGAATTAAAATAAATAAAGGTCTTCTTTCATCTTCTCTCCTGGCTTGTATCAGCACTAGTGTGGCCCGCAGGACTAGAGCAGTGATTGTCCCCCTGTACTTAGTCCTTGTGAGGCCACACCTTGAATCCTGGGTTGATTTTTGGGCCCATCACTCCAAGAAGGACTTTGAGGGGCTGGAGCATGTCCAGAGAAGGGCAATGAAGCTGGGGAAGGATCTAGAGCACAAGTGTGGTGAGGAGCGGCTGAGGGACCTGGGGGTGTTGTGCCTGGGGAAAAGGAGGCTCAGGGGAGACCTTCTGGCTCTGGACAAGTCCCTGAAAGGAGGTTGGAGCCAGGTGGGGTTGGGCTCTTCTCCCAAGGAACAAGCAATCGGACAAGAGGAAATGGCCTCAAGTTGCACCAGAGGATGTTTAGGTTGGACATGAGGAAAAATTCCTTCCCTGAAAGGGTTGTGAAGGGCTGTGCCAGGCTGGGCAGGGCAGTGCTGGAGTCCCCATCCCTGGAGGGGTTTCCAAGCCGTGGAGATGTGGTGCTGAGGGACATGGTTTAGTGGTGCCCTGGCCGTGCTGGGGGAATGGCTGGACTTGATAGGCTGAAAGGTCTCTTCCAACCAAAGTGATTCTATGATTCTGTGAAGCAGTGAAAGGTGGTCCTGACTCCGCAGGCTGGCCTTACATCGATACAACTGCAGTTAACGTGGTGCGAAGAGGTGAACCCTACCCAAGAGTGTGAGGAGACACCAGCACGTTTAAAATACAGTGGGCTGCAGCTCACCACAAGTTAAAGCTCATTCAATAAAACTGCTTAAGACCAGTTTGTCCATGGCTGCCCCTCAGCATGCCTATGTCAGGTGCTTTCCTTCTCATGGCACATGTTGGACTTCCTGGGAAGGAGCTGTTGGCTGGGTGTCCTCTGTCCTTGTCACAAAACCACCTTCCTGGAAGCCAGCCCCTGGCTGACCCTGGAAGATGAACACACGCTCTAATAACTTGCATGGCCTCTCTTTGCAGGACTGTGGGATGGAACTGAACGACGAAGACGGGCATCGCTGCTACCCACTAGATGAACATTTGCTGTGTCACTCCTGTCACCTGAAGCACATAGAGAACGGCACGACCCCGGCAGCTGCCTACCAGCACCACTACTAGCCAGCGTGGCCGATGGCAGAAAGCCGGGACAGAAGACTTGTTGCATGACCTCCCTCTCCCCACCCTTGGCTGGTTTCCTGGGCATGTTTTCTCGCCAGCCGGCAATGTTCCTGTAAAAGGATACGAGAAATTTTTGCTGGATTCCCAGAGCTGGTAGGCTTGGGAGTTCCAGCTGTATCAAGCCACATCTCCTTGGCCAAGAACGTGGTGTGTTATCTAAACTGATTGGTTTACTTTGACGTGCCTTTTTCTGCTGTCTGGAGATTCCTCCAGGCTCATTTTTGGAAGATTCTTTGGTGAAAGCACAATTTGCTGTCGTGCCTTTGAACTTGGACCACACCATGCACAATGAGCAAGGCAGAGGCTGGCTCGCCCACTGCCGGGGACATCCCCCTCAGCCTGCTGGGTGTTTCCTGACAAGCACATTTCATCAGATTCCCTGAAGGACATCCATCTACCAATACCAGTTTTTAGACACTCTCTTTCTTTTGATTCATTCCTTAGGAAAAGCGAAGGAAGGAGCCTGTGCAGAATGGTGCACTCAGACCTTCCAGTGAACTCCCCGAACCCTGGGATCAACTCTGGCCGTCAAAGCACCAGCTCTCCGAGCACGAAGCAGGCGTGCCGGCGGGCAGCTGGAGGCCAACATCCCATTTCAAACAGAGCAAAGAACTGGA
This sequence comes from Eurystomus gularis, assembly GCA_013400335.1. Classification (NCBI taxonomy): domain Eukaryota; kingdom Metazoa; phylum Chordata; class Aves; order Coraciiformes; family Coraciidae; genus Eurystomus; species Eurystomus gularis. The sequence goes on from VZZY01023017.1 coordinate 202,060, forward strand.
ACGAGCTGGGTGAGGCTACCGCCATGACTTGCGTGTCAGCCCGGACAGCAGACCGTGCTTGGGAAGGAAAGGTCGGGATGCTGAAAGCGTGAGCCTGGAGGAAATCCATCCTCGTTCTCACTTTGGAAAGCGACTCTCCATACACGGGCACTTGCCTGAGCTTCCCAGTTTGTCCCCACGGCTCAGCCCCCAGCCTGGCCGCCCCTTGGCGTGGTGTTTACCCAGCGCAAAGCTATTTCATAACGGTGCTTATTTAGAGCCCTGGGAACAACCTCGGGGCCGCGAGGAGGGCTTTGTTACGCAGGGATTTAGAGCCCAGCTCCGTGCCCTGCGCTCGGATGGGGAAGTTGGTATAAACAGATTTGCTCCCATGGATAAGCACGGCTTATCTGAGCAAGGGGTTAGTGAGCTCGGCTTGTGCTTTCTGTCCTCTGCTGAGAAAGCAGAAAGGCAAATAATTTCTCTTTTTGACCCCCCCTCCCCCAGCTTTATAGTCAAAGAAACCTGCTAACGTGTGTTGCGTGTGTGGTAGGCGTGCCTGCAGCGCGTGTTCTGTAGGTGCCAAAGCTGAGCAGCCCCTCACGTACAAAGGTACAAAGCTTTTGTTCAAGGAAAAGCTCTTCCTTTAAAGCCTCAGGTGCAGCTGGGGGTCTTAGCTACCCCTTCCAACATACAGTGTGGGAAACCAGCTACGTCCTCCTCCGTCTGCGCTAAAGAAGTGCTTTTGGTTCGGATCAGTAGAGGATGGGACGAAGATCTTTTTAGTGAAGAAACTACAATAAATCAGCTGAGTGTAGCACTGGGACTCCCAAAATGAAACTGTGCTGAGAACCCGTTATGGTTCAACCCAACCTCTTCTCCAGTAGCGTGGATGTAGCTGGGACAGGTGCCTGAACTTCCGTGCTCTTTGGGATTGAGGTTGGTCCTGCGCTGGAAGCCACCCAGAGCTCCAGCTTTAGTGCTGCTTGGCTCGGTGGCACCGTTTCTCCTGGGGACATGCAGCCCCTCAGTGAGTGACCAAAAGCTCAAGGTGGGGAGGACTTCCCCACTGCAGTATACACGGGGCACAGACGTCTTCACGGTGGTGGTAGAGGAGGGAAGACTGACCTCAAATAGGTGAGCTCCCTAGAGCCTTAAATTTCACCTCCAAGTGCTGGAGAGCAAAGGGATGGGAGCCAACAAAATATAGCAGGCGCTGTATCCAGGCAGTGTGGACTGGGGACAACGAAACAGCCAGGGCAGATCCTGGAGTGCTCTCCTCACACCAGCTTGTGTTCTGCAGCACAGCCAGGCCCAGGGTGGTGGGGTTCAAGGTGTGACCAGGATCTTAGGGCGGTCTGCAGGGATGGAGGTAGAAAGTAACACCAGCTAATGGCCCTGGTAAATAATTCTGATGGTCCTGGGCAGGTGGTTCACCTCCCTGTGCTTCCTTTGGCAGCGAGATACCGAAGTGGCTTCTGGAAGGGAGCTGGAAACACCAGCCGTGGTCATCTGTTGCTCTGGCTCTGAGAGACCAGCTCCTATGAGGCTCACACCACAGCTCTGGATTTGCTAGCTCTTGATCTTCAGAGCAGCCCCTCAGGTGCATTTTCTGGCCTTTGTCGATTCTTTTCAATCCACAATTTAAACTACCGTCTACCTCTTGCAGTTCTCCCCACAACCTCAAACTCCGCAGGCAAGAGGGGATGGGCAGAAGTTTTCCTTCATGGAAAGCCTGGAGCAGCCTGTCCTAGAGGAACCTCATTTGCATCACTGGAAAGTTTGGCCTCTGCTCCCACGCAGTGTCTCGTTACCCCTGCCAGCCATCCCGGGGACACGGAGGCTGCCCTACTTTCTTTTGAGGTCCTGTATAAATTACTGAGTGCCGACGCTCTCCTTTCCTGTATTTACGAAGAGCTAGGAACAACACCGCTTGGTTCCTCCCCCCGCCTGCTCTGCTGCCTGGTTTTAGGGCAATGGCGCCCTGGAAGTCCCATTGTGTGAATAGTTCTTCAAGTGAGTGCCCTGAAACTTGCTGTCAGGAGCCAGAGCTTCATAGATGTTTTTTCTTTCTTCGTTCAGCTCATGCTGTTAAATTTCTATTGTTTAGAATACAGAAACACATTCAGGCGGGCATTTTTTTTGCATAAAAGCCCCAGCTGTGGAAGCAGCAGATGCTTTTCTGTAATTTCAAGTGTAAGAAACACCCATGATCAAAGTGATTTGGGAAACTGCCCTGATGTCAAACACAGGGAACCACATTTTCAGGCACCCTGGTGAGGAGCATTTGATGAGGTCTGTGGCTTTTCAGCTTTGGCATTTCACTTGGGGGCTTTTAAAATGTTTTCCCAGTCTTTCAGGATTTAGATGAATTTTTGTAGATTTTTTTTTGTTGTTACTACAAAGTGAATAGCTCCTTGGTCTGGAAATGGAGTTTCATCAGCATCAGTGTGCTGTGGCAGCCTTGGGAGGGGAAAGCTGGGCTTGGGAGAGCTGGCGTGGGCTGGGCTGGCCCTTCAAAAGAAGCGTTATTTTGAGAAGCTGGGAGGAAATGGGAATGCATTTACCTGTTCCTTTTTCCTTTTTTATTTCTGCGTCCTGCCACTGTGCAGTGGCACCAGGTGCACCTAGCAGAGCTAGCTGGGCAGACACCTTCCTGCCATGAGCCAGAGCTTCCAGCCAGAGCCTGGAGCTGCTCACCCACCCTTTCCCTAAGGAGAAGCAAAACTAAGCTTTTCTGAGCAGTAAAAATCCTCACCCTGCTTTCTTCCAGGGCAGCCAGAAGCTTGCTGCATCAGGATCCTACTAAGACAAGATAGGAGAGACAGGAAGAAGCTGTCTCCACATCCAAATAGGTAGCGTAGAGCCCCCGAAGGCAGATGGCAGGGATGCTCATGGTCCTGGTGGAGGGATGACATTGATGCCCACCAAGGCTTGTCCCCGCGCAGCAGGTCTGCGGTGCACAGCCAGACGGGGATCCGGGTGAACATGTGCCCGCCACAGCTTCCAGAGAGCAAACCCAGAGCCTGGCTGGCGATACTGAACGGTACTAATTCATTTGTTTGTTTCCTTCAAAGCTCAGCTCCGGGAGAGAGTATTTTAGGCTTTGTGCTGGAGTAACTAACCTCGGGCACCTGTGAGCACCGCCCTCTTGTCTTCTGCGCTGTTCAATATTTATAAAAAGAAGGAGGCTGGCGGTGGGGTGTGAAGCCAGCGGCCTGCTGTGATTTCAGTAATTAAAGACAATACTGCAGAAGCGATGGTCGGCGTTGAGTCTTTCCTAAAACTACCATTGCCCGGGGGCCATGGTGCTGTGAAGTGATGCTTTCATAGAGTCACAGAATGGTTGTGGTTGGAAGAGACCTTGAAGGTCATCAGGGTCATCCAACCATTCCCCCAGCACTGCCAGGGCACCACTAGCCCATGTCCCTCAGCACCACATCTCCATGGCTTGGAAACCCCTCCAGGGATGGGGACTCCACCACTGCCCTGGGCAGCCTGGCACAGCCCTGCACAACCCTTTCGGGGAAGGAATTTTTCCTCATGTCCAACCTAACCCTCCTCTGGTGCAACCTGGGGCTGTTTCCTCGTGTCCTATCCCTTGTTCCAGCTCCGTGCCTGAAGAGGGGATGCTTTAGTACTGCTGGCTGAGCAGCCCTGCAGCTGGGGTGATACCCAGAGAGCTGGATCCAGTGGGAAACGGGGCAGGGACTGGCCGGGATGGGTGTGTGCGGGAGCAGGGGGGCTGCCCAGGAGCTGGGGGGGTGCAGGCAGCACCCTCGGGCTGGGGGCCAGGAGGAAAAACAAACAAGAAGGAGGGGGTGGAGAAGAAAAA
>VZZY01023017.1:206572-230240 GCA_013400335.1 Eurystomus gularis
GCCGTGGCGGGGGGGGTTCTAGAAGCTCCCGCGTGTAAGGTGGCAGCGGAGGGCTCCTCACACAGGCGCACCCGGCAGCCTTCCGTGGCACAGGAACGCTTCGTGTGCCGTGATTCTGGTGCCGGTGGGGTGGTTCTCAACTTCGGGGGCTCCGCTGTGGAGCGCCTGCTGTGGCTCTTGAGCCAAATTCTACCGACCTCCTGGTGCAGCCCTTCCGTTGAAGGGTTTTAGGGGAGAATGTGACCCTTTAAGCTGGCGTATGCCCGGTGTTCGCTTGCAGTCTTTTATACAGTAAAAAAAAAAATTGCATAACCGAAGTGAAAACCGAAGAGGCGTTCCCATTACAAGCCCTCGCACTGGCCGGTTGAAGCTCCTGAACAAATGACTCCGAGCGTGGGACTCTTCGTGGCTGTCTGGAGCCAGCAGTGAAACGTCCTTGTGTGTCCTAAAGGCGTTTCCCCGGCTCTTGACCTCTAAATATGAGCTTGAAATGGGGTAATCGAGCTACTGGTGCCATTTGCAGGCAGCAGCATCTGAAAGTGACTTTTAAGCCTGATTTAACTGTACTTAATGCGCTGTTAAGTTTCATTTGACAGGCATCTTTTGGATGCAGAGCAAACGCTTAGATCTTTCTTGACACACTTGGATCTTTCTTGAAGACCTGGATGAACAGTCCTAGTGCTGTTATGTGTTTAAAAATCACTGGGCTTCTTCCTGTATGTTGATGAGGTAGCTATGAGGGTACACAGACACTGGAGATAATTGACTATTAGTCAAGTCATTGACTATTAGTCTATGAGCAAGATCATCAGTGACGGTTGAGAGACTTGCTTATTTGGCAGAAAGCTGTTTTTTCTGCTTGCTACCTAAACAGCATTTGCCTTTTTTTAGCTGAACTTGTGATGTTTTGCCCACAGAGGAGGAAAGGTGAGTTTGACGAGTAGCAGTAGTGCACAGACGTGCTTGTTGAGAGGTTTTTTTTTTAAGTAAAAGCACTTTTCTTGGATATGGGCTAGTAAGGAAACACTTTAATCTAAACTAAAAGTGAGCTTTGATCTTTTTTAGAATGAGGCTGTCCCAAATGTAGTTTAACGTGATTCTTTTTCATAGACTTGAAGCCGGAATTGTTTTGTCTTCTGCAAAAATGGGCTTTTTCCCTGTTATCGCAGCAGGCTGGGGTAATGCAGGCAGACTGCCTACCAAGCAGTTTAAGACACAGGGCCGTAACTTGGGTGCTGAGTCAAACTAGCCTGGCAAGGGTAAAGGAGAATGTTCTGAGAAATCCAGGCTAGATTCCAGTTTGGGGATTTAGTGGTAACTGTTTTGTTTTCTTTTTTAAACCAACTGCCCATTCTCGTGATGAAGAGGTCAGATTCTGGAGCCATATCTCTTTTGGGTAGTCAGTCCGTCGAGTTCAGGTGATACTGGTAAAAACGCTGATGTCTAGTGTCTGTGCTACCATCGGAACTGGTTGAGTTACACCAACAGTTATTGGGGAAAGCTATTAATTAACCCGAAAGCTGCCATCCATAGTTGTGTCACAGCTACGCTTATTTACCTTCCTCTTGTAGCCTCAGGAACAAAGAGTAAAATTCAAACAGCTATTGCAGGTAGCAAGCTAGTGGATGGTAGTGAGGCTGCCAGTCCAATTATCAATCAAAACCAATTGCTAAAGCTGTCTGCGGATCAGAGAGAATCCTGCCTGTTGTTTTGGCTCGCTTCAAAACACTTTTCCCCTGTGCTCCATGAAGACTTATCTTGCTGATAGCCTTCACGGCATCCTGTGGGTCTCTGGCACTAGCTGCGTTTCAAATTTAACTCCTGCCCACAGCTATGCCTACGTGCTGGAAGTACTCATCGGTCGTGAGTAGCTCCTGTGCTTCAACTCAGTGCCTTCCAACTCTCTGTTTGGGGAGAGGTCTGAGAAGACGTCTTGTCTTTGGGGGTTTTTTTTGGCTTGTTTTCTAAACCAAGTTTTCAGAGTTTGGGTCGTGCTTCTAGAAAGAACAGCTACACCTTTTTTTGCTGCTTAATCTAAGTGGCTGTCATGGTGAAGCTCGGGGATGTTGGTTGAGGAGGATGTTAACTTACAAAGTAAAATATGTCATCTTAAGTGAAACTTAACTAGAAATAGTCGTTATGAAGCTACGACTTTAATATATGCCTTTTTTTTGTTTTTAAATGGTATTTCCATTAGTGTCTTGTTAATCCTGAGATCGTACTCCCTATCTTCTCCCTGCAACAACCACTATTCCATGGGAGATGTTCCAGTTCCTTCAGCTGTTCCTGCTTGAGGAGTCATGTTTATTGTGGACACCTAATTAGCACACTTGCTCACCTAGAAAATCTCGACTCTCTGGAGTGTTGAAACCGTCAGCGTGTTAGCACTGTTACTTAACACGCTGTGGAGACTCTGTGTACGCTGACATCTTCCCTTCATCTCGCTGCAGACCACTTCGGTGTCTCAGGGGCAGCAGATGCGCTGCTGCGCAGCACAGGACGTGCTCTTGGCTTCCTTTATTACAGCGCTCGGGGGCTGACATCAAAGAGTTTCCTGCATTAGAGCAACGTTAAGTATTTATGGCGGAATAATCAATTCCTAAAGTAAGGGTTTGGCTGTTGAGGCCTCGGAGGCTTAAGTGATATTGAGTGAAGTACTATCTTTAGTTGCCATTAGGGCACGATGGGTCCTCTTTCGTGCTCTGTCCGAACACAGGAATGTTCTTGTCGGTAAGATCAACCTAATTAAAATGCAGCTCTGCATCATCTTCCTGATACACAACACTGCTTTAGAATATAACTAACAGTGAAACTTCCCAACAAATATACAAATGAAAAAAAAATACTATCTGACTTAACTGTAAATGAAGCAGACTTTGCACTCGGTGTAAGCAAGCAGTGCTTTCTGGTTCAGTTGGTTTTATTCCTTAGTTGATTGCCAGTATAACAGCAACATTTTTTTTTTTCCACAACTTTGTATTGTAGGAATGAAATCTGAGTTGCTTTATCTCTTGGCAGCGATCCATGTGGTTTCAGCTGGAGAAGGCTTTTCAAAATGAGATCCAAGTCACCTTCAGTAATATTCGAAACATGAATTTGGTGGTTGCAGTTCGTCAACATCTTTCCTTGAGTAACATGAGTTATACTCTGTGAAATATTTCCATTTATTCCCTTTGTTATTTAGCAGCACTGAGAAATAGTCCATGATAATGGTGGTCAGGGTTTGGGGTTTTTTTTATGCTGTTAAGCTGAGAAGAAGCCAGATATTGCTACAAAAGGTTCTTCATGTTTTGGGTGGTTATAGACAACAGCGACAGCGTAGCTGAGAAGAAGACAGGCTCCAGTGTCACACAGGAAGGTTTTACAGAAGCAGAATACGGTCTGGTATGTGAAAACCGGTTTCAAAAGTAACTACAGACATTATGGGCATCTAGAAAATCCTGATTTCTTTATTTTTGGTGTAATACTAGCACTTGGACTTTCTTCTGTTCCTTATCTCATCAAAAGGCTAGAAGGAATCTGTCTGCAGATTCCTAGTCCATGTGAACAATCCTGCTTTCACTGTTTAATATCACCGTTTCAGATCAGTAAAATGAGTGCACATGTTATCTTTGTACGCTTGTGATAGAGGCTTGGTTTGGAGTAGAGTGTGGAAAAACACCATTCTTGCAGGGAATGGTCATCGGCTTCCTTTCTGAGAGGGAGTGAGAGGCAGTCATCTTAGTTGTAGTGATCTTGTGATTTGGAAGGTCACCTAAACAAGAATGAGGTGCCTAGCCTAGCTCCAGTAATCAGTAAGTTTGGGCTGAAACCTCCTTGAGTCTTGGCCTCTTCCTCAACTATATTTATTTCAGAAAACTCTCAACTGTTGACACAAATGAAGCAAGGACTAGGTGAATCACCCTGCTGTTGAAATCTTTGAAAAGCACTAGCTCTCCCATGTCTGAAGCCAGGATTTAACATTTTTGCGGACTTTAGCCTTTTCAGTTTGTGCTGGTGTGTTTTGGGTGGTTTTTGTGATCCTACCAGAGAAGTATTTAAGTTCTCTTGACTTCATAGTGGCAACTTGATCTCCTCCTACCTCCTCTAAAGACCTCCAGAGCTCCAAAATGGTCAACAATGAGTGTGTTCCAGTCTGACACATATTGAGACCAGGCACAATTTGCACTGGCAGCCTTAATTCTCTCATTTTTCTTAAGTTTTGCACGATGAGGGTAAAAGACCTCGTGGTCTTCAGGGATAAATTAATATTCTTGAGTGTAGTAAATAGAAAATTTGTTGATGACAAATACTGTAACCTGTAGCTGTTTGAGGACAGGCTGTAACTAGTGGACAAGTGAGACTGTGATGTGGTCACAGCCATGTTGCAGCTTTTGAAAATGAAAAGAGAAGCTTTTAAAAATACTGATCATGGAGGGAAATGCTCAGCTGTGCTCTGTACAGTCTGTGTAGGTGCCTCATCTGTGTTCTTCATACAGAGTATTCCAAAACTGAAATTCTTTCTCGTTACTTTGGACGCTGTTTTACAACCTGCTATGTTAACAGGTTTTTTTTCTAACTTATTTTGCTTAAGCTCATCAGGTGAGTAAGAAGTTAAATTACCTGATGTACAGTTCATTATTGATTGCTTTACAGTTTGTGTTATGTCTTGTGGAGTTTTCTTGTTCAATTAAGCTTCTGATCTCCTTTGGCTTTCCTCTTAATTGCCCAGAGAGGTTGTAGAATCACCATCCTTGGGGAGAATCAAAACACACCCTAAGAAATAGGGTCTAACTTTGAAGTTGCATAAACTTTGAAGTCGGCCCTGCTTTTAGTGGGTGGAAGGTAGGGTGTTAGACATGTTAAAAGAGGTCTGGAAGATCTCTCTCAAGGGGTGCTTCTGATCTAAATTAGGATTCTAATTCAGCTTTCTGAAGGATTAAAAAAAACCCACAAAAGATGTGAAGAAATGTCTATTTAGGGAGAAGGAGCCTAAAAATATCTATCCTGTAGAATAAGCTTCCAGAATGAGATGTTTAAAACTCTGATCCTCTGTCTTGCCAAGCCTTTCACGAAGACGAATAGTTATGAGAGTTAAGATCACTAGTTCAAGAGTGTTTGTGGTTTTGTTTAGCATTTCCTATGTACAGCTACAAGTCATTTCTGCTGACTCCTGTTTTTTTGCGCAGTACAATGTCTGGCTTCTTGCAAGTATCTCAAGTGTATTTTTAAGGAATATTTCTGAAAACTTGTAATTATATGGCTAGTGTGGTACTGCCTTTGGTTTTTCTGAAGGGAAAGATAGCTTGAGTATTGCAAGAGTCCACCAGAAGCAGCACAGACTTCACAATACTGGTATGAAACTGGTATTTTATCACTTTGGACATTATTTTAGTTTATTTTGGGGTTTAGTTTTGACTTATCAGACTCTTAAGTGGCAAGGAATTAGAGTGGACCACTATGTACACAAACTTGCTTTTGTGTCTTTAACTTCCAGTAATAACTAAGAAGTAAGAATATTAAGCAAGCTGTGGATTTTACAATCACTGATTAGCCCAGTTTGGTTTGGTTTTTTGCACTGTCAACATCAGTGGCTATGGGGAAGTAAGCCAGTGAGAATTGTTTTTTGCAGTAGGTTTAAAGTGGTGAAGTAAGGTTTAAAATGGATTGCTCTGTCCAGGTGGTGAAAAATCAACCCAAAGTAAGTGGTGCTAAACAAATTCCTTTTTCCTCTCCCTTCTTTCAAAGGCATATAACACCAGAGAAGTTCTACGTTGAAGCCTGTGATGATGGAGCTGATGATGTGCTTGCTATTGACAGAGTCTCCACAGAAGTCACTCTTACAGGTACCCTCCTCACCAGTGTTTCTCAACATAGGCTTCTTTGTCCTGTTGTCTGTCTTACTCTGAGCACTCCCAGGAGATCTTTCCGAACCTTAAATTGATACCGGGAGAATTATTTTTATCTTTAGTTAATCTTTTAAAATAGTGCTTTGTAGTCCATCTTGCAAAGACCTTTGGTTGAGATGCCTCCTTCCTGTGGGTAACCAGGGAGAGAGCACTTGCCTGGTTTTGGTAAGATATCCCATCACAACACTAAAAACTGGCTCATCCTACGTGGGTAGGTTGGAACACTGGGCTCCTGCAGCTTTTGCAGATTGTCCCACTGCTGTCTTTTATTTAATACCGAAACATGAATTTTCATAAAGCCTCTAGAAACGGCAACAAGAAAAAAAAACCTCACCGTAAATTTAGTTCTATTGCAAATTTGGATTCAAATGTTAGTACAAGCAGTCTTAAAGACGCTGGTGTTGAAGACTTCAAAATTTTAATTTTTTTTAAGGATGTGAAACTAATGCATAAAAGCAATCAAATCCATGCGTTAAACGACACCGTGAAATTAAGGCAGTGGGTGACTTGCCTTTTGATACTTAAAGAGTTTGTACTTCAATATTACTAACAGCTAAACAAATGCTACAGTAATATTAATATAAAATCAATATTCTTTCCTTTATTAGGACTTGTATAATTCATGTAAGAGCAGTGTGCCCATCCCACTGATACTTTGGTGTTGTAATATAATATTTCAATTTCCCCTTCAATCTTGTCCTTTCAAAACTGTAAAGAAGAGTTGCCCCAAGTCTTCTATTAGTCTACATCTGTTCGTGTTGCTGGTGTTTCATCAGATGAACCTGCAAGGCATTTAATGCAAGGGAAGATTCAAGCACTGCCTTCTTCTGTTCTCCAGGCTCTGGGAAAATGCCTCACTCTGCTGTGGGTGTTTTGTTGGGTTGTTGGTGTTCGGTTTTTTTTAAACTTCTCTGATATCCCTTCTGTTAATCTAGAAGTGTGGATAGATAAGTTTAACACGCTAAGGCTTCTAAATGATATTTGGGTACCTTTTGGATCTCTTGGTATGCTGCTTGGAATACTGTATCCCTTGCCACATCTATGCTGTTGTTGGTGGCTTTGCAGAGCTAGAGCCAAAGCTAAACTGGGTCTTCAGAAATGGAAGTAGGCTGAGGCTCAGAAGAAGCAGTCAGAGGTAGGAGGCACAAATATTTAGGGTTTCTTTGTCCTTGATGGCTTCAAAACAAAAAGCTTCTGGAAGGTGGCAGGACAATACATTATTGAGGAGTGTGCTTGCTATACTATCCTATGGATGAGCTTTAATTTATTCAGTGGAACAACTGTTTTGATTAAACCTGAGAAATGGGGTTAGAATGCTTCCAGATCCCCATCCCAGCAGGCTTGAAACGCTGGTGCATTGCTTCTTAGACATAAGATTCTAGCAGAACTTGAGATTTGACCAAGCAGCTCTGACAAACCTAGTTTTAAATAGTTTTCTGACCTAGTCATGAAAGAAGCAGTCTATTCTGATGTCCGTTGTTTTTTTTTCTGTTGCTTTTCAGTTAAGAAAGATGTTCCCCCTTCAGCAGTTACAAGGCCTATTTATGGTATTTTGGGAACAATCCGACTGGTGGCAGGTAAGGAAAACAGAACTGTGCTCTTTAAAAATACTTAGGCAAAATATGTACCTATAGAAGCTTTAAAGACAAAAGTAGTATTTGCAAGTATCTGAGGTTATACTTCTGTCAGTGTGATGGGCTTTCCTCATGGCTGCTGGAGGATGGAGGTTTCTAAACACGGTTTGTTGTGAATGTTCATCTACCTTTTAAACCTGTAGCTGATCTAAGGTAGGGTCACCCAGCAGCTTTCTGAGGTTTATGGAGCGCATTTCAAATGCGTGCAAAGAACTTCATCTGCTTACTCTTCATGACTGCTTTAATCTTAGCTGAAGGATTTGATGCAACAGTCAACTTTGGGTTGTGAAGTTTGACTTTAAATCAATCTTGGTACGCAAATAACTGAGCGTGGCTGGGTGATAGACTCTGATGCAGCTGTTGAATTAATGATTGTCTTCCAACTATCCCCCAAATACAAAGAAAATTCAACATTAAAAGAAAAAGAACAGCCTGGAACGGTTCTGAATTTTAGGGAGTTGTAGGATAAGGTAAGAATAAGGTGTTGGCTTTTTCTAAGTATCTCAGTGGTCTTTGGTCATTGCCACAAATAAACCTGATGTCTGAAGCCCAAGCTTCCAGGGAAGTAAGTGTTACTATTGAAAATATCTTTTGTGGGTAGACTTTATCAGAGTTTGGGACTACAGTTGTCTGAGAAGTGATGGGCAGTTTTAAAATGGAACTTTTCATTCCAAAATTGAAATTCCAAAGGGGAATTTTCCCAATTTACAGGCTTGGTAATGATTTCCATTCACCTGACAGTGTGTTGTATAAGGTATAGACATACAGAAGCTTTTCTTAATATGTGCATCTCTTTTAAACTTTGCTCTTTCTGGTATACAGGCACGTATCTTATTGTGATAACAAAAAAGAAAAAAGTAGGTGAGATTTTCAGCCATGTAATCTGGAAAGCCACAGACTTTGACATCCTCTCCTACAAAAAGACCATGCTGCACTTAACTGATATTCAGGTAGGGGGATTCGTGGGGATTCAGGTAGGGGGGGTGTGGGGAAATGTTGTGTTAATGGCCATTACCACAGAATGCAGTTTCATAAAACTGAATTTTTTTTTAATCAGCTCTTTGAACTGTACTTTTTTTCTCAGATTTGTTCAGGGTGCTTGGGTATAGATTTATATACAGTTGTGTCATTCAAGATAACAAGCTGACATTGTGCAGATCAGATCTGGGGGTGATATTGTTGCATCTTGTGCATTTTTTTTCCCCCCTTTAAGATCGTACACGCTTCTTGGCGCTCTTCCTGTGAAGTCTTTCTGACAGCTTCACTATTCCTGTAGCCCCTACAGTAAGCTGCCTTGCTGTCATCTAATTATTTGTCTTGCTTAATTTATGGCATTTTTCAGCTACATAGTTACCCAGCAAAAAAGGTTTGCTTTTTCTTTGAGAGGGAGAGAAAGGATGAAGGTTGTTTGAAACAGATGTGTTGTGGATTGATAAAGAGTAGATAAGGGCATCTAAGGGGATCTGATGCCCTTTCTAGAAAGGAATGAGGTTAATGAAAACTTGAAGCAGAACAGAGATTAATTATTGGGGTAATCTTGACAGTAAGTTATATCCTTTCTTTTGCCATTGTCTCACCCTTTTGACTGAATGGTGTTCAGGGAAGCTAAAGGCTTCCTTTTTGCTTGGAAGTCACTAATATCAGTAGCTCTACGTACCTCACGGGAATACTGTTCTCTGCTCTCCACTGTTCTTGCAGAATTTGGTTGCAGTGTGCTAGCTTGTCAGCGATCTGGTGTCAAAACTGCAATCTCATGGTTTCCTTCTTGTCTGGTAATCTCTAGATGATGTCGTGTGTTGCTACAGCACTAGCAAAGTTCGTCTCATCACTTCAAAAAGTAGTGGTAGCTTATAAGAATAAGATATCTTGATGGTAGTAAATGAGAGCTCTTCTGTCCTTTTCTCATCTCACCAGTTGCAGGACAATAAAGTGTTTTTATCAATGCTCAATCACGTCTTGAGCGTGGATGGATTTTACTTCTCAACAACGTATGACCTAACACACACTCTGCAGCGGTTAGCCAACACGAGCCCTGAGTTCCAGGAAATGAGCCTCCTGGAGAGGGTAAGGATTTAATTTTGCTTAGTATCTGTCTCAAACACTGTCAGTCAGCTCTGCGTGGCTTCAGTGTAGTTTATGCAGTTGATGTTTAAATAATGCCCAAACAAACTAACACAAGCTGAAGCATAAACAAGATCTAAACTGCCCAGGCACTGAAATACTGAAACTTTGGGAGTCAACGGCATTTTTCCTTTTATGAAGAGATGGCAGTCATGAGATGTCATCTTTTAGTGACTGAAACTATCTAAGCTGGGGAAGCAATACACTTTTTTTTTTTCCAAAATGTAGGAAAAAAATCAATTTAAAAATCCATTTATAGCTGGGGACTATTTTGCACTATCAAAAGCTGCCCTGGCAGTGTTCTTGCCAGGGAGAGCAGTTTCCTGCTGTATTGTCTGCCTGCCTCATCTCAAAGTTGAGATTTATGCCGGTTCCCCAGAGCCTGCACTATGTTCTGCAGCAAATGTCACTTTTGTGACTAATCTGGTAGCTTTCTGGAATGTGCTCAGCAACCTGCTCAAGACACTTTGGAGGTGAATTGGGAATAGGAAATACATGAAGTTGAAGATCATTATGCAGCAGAACATAAATACTTTTGTCTTTTAAAGTACAAGTATGTTTAGATCTATGTTTAGGTCTAAATTCTCTGAATTGTTGAATATTGCATACAGGACCCCTTGCATTTTTACTTTCTGCCCATTTTAGGAGTGTTACCCTGCTACTGTTCTTAATTTTGTACAATTTCTTCAAGCCCTATTTACTTAGGGCAAAGACTGTTTTTCCAATACTGACACTCAGTTGTTCCTGGTTTAGCATGCCTGAAGTGTCAGGCACACCCTTACAGACTGGAGAGAACTGTTCTTCATTTAACTATTCTTATTTTATTTAGATTTCTAGTTGAGATTTCTAGGATATGAAGGCTGCTGATGAAAGAAGGGTGTTCCGTCTCATGTGCATCTGTTCACCTAAACTTGTGCAACACGTGGATGCTCTGATGCTGTCTTTGTGCTGAATTCCACAGAAGTGTCACTCTCTGAAAGCGTACTGGCTTTTTTCTTGCTGCAGGCAGATCCACGGTTTGTATGGAATGGACATCTTCTTAGAGAATTTGCTGCCCAGCCAGAGGTAATCACTTTGTAATGATTGCATTAGTAGAGGATGAATATACCCTTACGATAAGTATGCAACCGCTTCCTGTAACTGTCTCTTATTTCAGACAGCCAGGATTTAGCATAAGTGGCTATTTATCTTGTTTAGCGTGGTGACAGTCCTCAAACTCCCAGCTTTGTGTCAGCGTCCTCAGTAATATGCAGAGTAAACTGACTTTTGGAAATGTCTGCGTTCACAGATCCCGGGCTGAGGTCATGGTCGTACAAACCAATGGGGAAGCTGTGCTGCACAGCATACGCTTCCCAAGCTGCTTCAAGTTTAGCTATTTAATTTAGGGAAATTAAGGTAATTTAGGTAAATAAAGATTCTTATCTTTAGGTATAAGCAAGGTTCAGCTCATCTTTTTTTTTTTTCCTAAGTCTGGCTAACATCTTTTTCCACAAGTGCTGTATAAATAGCATTTGAGTGAATAAGTTATAAAGTCAATAATTAAGAGTGAGGCTGACAGCTTGGATTCCTCCAGTTTATTTCAGATGAAGGCTAGCACCGTGTAACCTTTAAATTCACTTAGTCCAGCAACTCCAAGTGCGTGGCTGTGGCCCACAGCCACCTGAATGGCCGGGCTGACCTAAGCTCCTTCCTCCCGGAGACTTTAGGTGTGTGTTAAACTTCTTGAGTTATCTGCGCCACAGCAGCCTTTTCTCTCTCGGCGCTTCTCGTGTACCGAAGTGAATGACGCACTGCTGCTATTTCTGTCTCGGTAACCTGTGGAGATGTGCTCTTACGTTAGACAGCAGTGTTCCAAAAGGCTGGGCTGTGCACTGCTTCTGGAATGTGAAGATAGGAGTTCGCAAAGGGCTGTTGTGCATGTTCTGGAGGCAGCTGACTGAGTTTATGGTTTGGATAGTGCTATGCAAACAAAGCTTGGGAAATGCGAGAGGAGCTGTGGTGGGAACAGCAAAGCAAGCCAGGCGTGGTGGTGAGCGAAAAGAGACACAGGAGGCAAAACACTGAAGGTGAGAAGGGAGAGAACTGATAACTGAGGGGAACGTGACCTAGTCTCGGCTCCAAGTGCCTTGCTCTAGTAACAGGTTTAGGTAATGAGATGTACTATTTCCGACTCCTAGTGAAGGAACATCTTAATTTTAATTTTTTTTTTTTGAAAGACCCGAGTTACTCAGGAGTGGCAGGATGGGGAAAAACCCTGCAACAAGCATTTTGAGTATTAATCACGTAGAAGCGTTCCCATGTTGTTAACTACGATCTCTGCTTACGTCCTCCTGCAGAGATACAGCGAATACCGTATTAGAAGGGTTTCACTGTGCGCTGCTTTGTGTCTGGCGTGTTTGTAGAAGAGTAAATACCATGTACAGGAGGACAAAGCAGCTTGGCTTTTGTCAAGGCCGCTTAATTAGGATTAGACTTTCACTTTTCCCTGCTGCTAATAAGGGTTACGTATGTTGTGCTTTTCCCTGAGCTGCTTTTCTCAGCATTACTGCACCCTAAAGAGCAAAGGGTATAAAGTATAAAACTGCCAAACTCCTAGACAAAGCGTAGTCGCTCGCTTATCTTTTGGGCTGTTAGCGTTTAATATTTTTAACGTGCATTGTGTGTGTTTCAGATCCACAGGTTCGCCACGCCGGTGATGCACGGATGTATCCTTTGGTGTGAAGCTCAGTGCTGAACAGGGCAGTTCAACAGCAAGGAGGTTGCTGGCGAGGCTGCTCTGTTGGCAGCTACACCATCGACCACAGTGTCAGAATTAATGAGTGTTACCTGTTGTCTGATAGCCCACTCATGTGTGA
Organism: Eurystomus gularis; assembly: GCA_013400335.1. NCBI lineage: Eukaryota > Metazoa > Chordata > Aves > Coraciiformes > Coraciidae > Eurystomus > Eurystomus gularis. Next base: position 219,071 of record VZZY01023017.1, read on the forward strand.
ACTCACCTGAATATTCTGCCTTTAAGGCTTAATGTGTTTAATTTTACAGCCGTGATTCGCATAACTGTCTTTCAATGGGCTCGATGGTTAAGTTGACTGTAGAAAATGCTCTGACATCAGCCTTAGACTTTTTATCTTGCTATAAAGATGCCTTCACTTAGCATTTACTTTGGATGTAGAATAAGGGAGAGCAGTTTGGACTTGGAGAGCTTATGGATGTTCCTGCTGATGAATAAAAGGATGTGGAGTTCTGCCGAAGGCTCCCGGAATACTTCTTGCCAGCTGCTTTTCCTGCCCCAGCGCTTTGGGGAACAGCCTTTTTTTAGCAAAGCGGTCACGAGTTTATTTTTGAGCAGGGGTATGTATGCTGTGAGTAAGCCCAACGCTTTCTGGAGGCAGCGTTCCTCATGCAAGGCATGGCCAGCAGTAAATCCCAGGTGCTCCTGCAGCATGAAAAAGAGTAGCAAGACTGGACAGAGCAACTCCTCCTGCATTCTCCTTAGTTCCTCCACTGGCAAGGCCCCTCAGGTGTGTGCAGGGAACGGCTGCCAGGCTGGATCGGCTGTTCTGGTAGGACTGCTAGCAGCTGGCACATCTCCAGTCCTTCTCTCCTGTGACTTCATTTAATGGAAAATGTGGTGGGAGTAGGTGGAGAGGCAAGGAAAGATAAGGAAAGGGAACAGTCAGAGCAACCCAATCCCTATCCTGCAGGTGCTGGGTGGAAGAGTCTAGGTGGATTGCAATTAGCAGGCTGTAATTAACACCTTCCTCTGTCCTATTTTCACTATATAAATAATTAGCAAAAGTAATGTATGTAATTGGTGTAATTCTAGAACTAACCAAACACCTTAGAGGAACTCAGGAATTCAAAGAAACTGGATTATTAGTGATGGAAAGGCTAAGAAGAATGTTAGGCAGAATTGTTACAGTGCCAGTAGCAGTAATTTCAATAAAATCAAAGATTTTTCCTTCCACCCCTGATACAAACCTCAGTCTATTTTGTTCAACTGTCTGGGGCTCTAGTCTTGCAAGGATGAGAAATAATGGACTTACTTGGGTTACTGAGACTTTGATCACCTAAAGTCTGAGCTGTGTAACATTTCTCTTGCTGCTCAAAAAAAAAAAACTTTCAAAAGAACAGTGAATCATGTCTTTTCCTTTCTTTGTGTGTGTAAGTAGCCAATACCAAGTGGCCATTTGAGTTAGGACAGAGATTGCTGGCAGAAAATGGGCTGACTATTGCTAAGCAGCTAAGTTTAGGAGTAACCTTTCCTGCAGGAAACTGTTGGCTGTACAAGTGTTGAATGAGAGGGTATAAGGCCTGGCAGCAGTTTTCCAGGGAAGCAGAGGAATAGGTCTTTTCTCAGCCTAACTTATGAATTGTGAGAACATAATGAATTCCGTCAGGCCAGTTTGATGTTCAGCTGTTATTCGTGTGAGAAATGCTTACAAATTTCTTTGCATGTGGTTGCTTGGTACATCCTGATATATAAAAATCTGAAATTTGGGGGTTTTTCCTTAATGTTATTCGTCAGTTATCACTATGCACTCTTGTTCTATCAACGGCAAGTGCTTTGACTGGCTGCTTGTTTCCAGAAGAAGCTGTTTCAGGGCTGGTGTCCGCTACTATGTAAGAGGTAAAACAGCAAATTGATTCCTTCTAAAAAATAATGCAAATTCCATCTATACATGTGACTGACTTTTAAAAGTAATTACAGTACGACTTGCACAAAAATTGCTTATAATAGTTTGTCTCATGACGTCCTTGCTCCAAAGAACATACTAGGAACCTGTGTGATGAACTGAAGAATGTTCCGGGATTTCTTAAGCTGACTCTTTGTTCCTCCTAGAGATAACTGTAAATTTTTTGTAAGGGTTTTCACCCTTTGGTACATTCTGGTTTAGAAATTTCCCTGGTTTTAGCAGGGAAGGGTAGGAAGCCTTTTACTGATACACTGCCCCTTTTCTGCAGCCAGTCCGAGCTGGTTAACAAGGTGTTTTTCCTACGTAGGTATTGACTCAGAAGGACACGCTGCTAACTTTGTTGAAACAGAACAAATTGTGCATTACAAGGGGAGCAAGGCGTCGTTCGTTCAGGTAACGGCGGTGTAAGGGACTGCTCGCTGGCTCGGGATATCTAGAGATAGCTCTGTCTATATTTTTAAATATAGGTTGCATACAAGATGTGCACGCGTGCAAACAAAACCAGCCTGCTTTGTTTTTCAGTGGCAAGGGAGCCAGTCAGTTCTGTTGTTCAAAACTGTTTCCATTTTTTTGCAGACCCGTGGATCAATTCCTTTTTTCTGGTCTCAAAGACCAAACCTCAAGTACAAACCAAAGCCACAGATCAGCAAGTCAGTAAATCATGTATGTGAGTGTTTGTTGTGTCTTGGGGTGTTCATATATTTCTGGGCTCGTGTTTCTGTGCTGGAGTAGCAAACCATAATTGGGAGAATAAAAATCAGCAGTACAAGATTGAGCTTTACTTTTAGAAAGTAGTAGTGAGAAGCCTTTTGTTCCTTAAGATGAGTTCAGAGCCTGGAAAAAAATCCAGACATCAATGGGGGTGACTTCTCTTTGGTTCTTGTTTGCAGCAGTTTTAGTAGCTGCACAATACTCATTATCTGTGGTGCGTTTAATGAGGAGAGCTGAGCGGGCTGGGGGGATGAAAGTAGAAGTGTGTTAGCACAACAGAACAGCAAACAGTTACAAAACTACCTATGTAGTATCATCAGAGATATGATTATATAGATTGCTTGTAAATCATGGATCTTAATAGTAGCATACATCTGTCAGCACGTTTCCTTTCTCTTCTAGATGGATGGCTTCCAAAGACATTTTGACTCACAAATAATTAGCTATGGAAAGCAAATGATTGTCAACTTGGTATGTCTTCACTCGTCCTTCCTGAAAAAGCTGCTCTTCTTTTAAGCAGGCTTTTGAGTAATACTGTCTCTTAATTATTTTCATTTTTATTCTCTTTCTACCAGGTTAACCAAAAAGGTTCAGAGAAGCCTCTTGAACAAACATTTGCGAAAATGGTGAACAGCATGGCAAATGGCATGGTCAGGTACATGTGAAGAGAAACGGTACATTCTGGTTTAGAAATTGATCGTTGACTCAGAGATCCCCAGTGATCAGTTCTTTGGGGACCTTTACCAACCGATTTGAGTTTTCTTTCTACAAAGTAACTTGCATTTGACAGACGCACCTACCTCAGAGCTCGCATTGTAAGCAGAAGTGAGACTTTGAAGCTCATGGGACAGAGGGGAGACAGAATAAAGAGAGCTCAGAGGCAGTGGCAGTGTTAGTATTGAAATAATAGTATGCTGCAAGAACCACAGAGATCTTCTGCGTTTTAGACAAAAGAAATCATGCCCTGTAGAACTAGCTTCTGGCAAAAGGGCTTGGTTACACTGCTAACCTGGTAAGGGCGTGCTGAGCAGGAGAAAACCAGTACTGAGAGAAAGGAGGAAACCGTCAGGGGAATGTGTAATTGAAATGTCAGCATAATAATGGGCCAAGAGTGGAGAATGCATGTTAATCACAAGAGAAATTCCATCTCTTTGGGAATTTAAGTGCAGTACACAATTTCACAACCTGTCTGTGCTTGCTTTCACTGACTTCTTGAGGGAGGGCAGCACGTAACTCCCACAGAGCCTTACCTCTACCTCTTTAGTGAAACTTCTGTGTATTACTGGCACTCATGTATGTCAGAGGACAGAATCCTTTGTAAGCAAAAAGGCATCCTGTTTTAATAAGGTTTCACTTCTAAGCAGAACTAAGGAATTGCAGAGCAGAATCAAGATGCCCTTTTAAATACTGACGTACTTTTAATTTCTTCCAAGCTTTTTTTCTGCTTGTGTGATGCCCTGCTGCCGCCTTCACCAGGGTAGCACGATATCTGTCTCTCACTTCTGTGCTGCTTTTACTGTGCTTTTTTTAAAGTGCTGCTTTCACCACCCTCAGGGGTGTGTGCTGTTGGTGTGTAGATTTTTCTTCTGTTAAAGGCCACTCTAAGGTGAGCTCTTTCCTTGCACCTAGGCTGGCATTGACACCTTAGCTGTACAAGGCTTGTGGAATTCTGAGCGTCTTTGCTATAACGTGGAAACCCAGGTGTAAAACTGCCAGGGTGTGTTTTAGTGATGCTTGTTGTTCTGCGTATGTTGAAGCGGTGTTTGTCAGCCCTATTTCTTAATGCTGCCAAAATCCTTTTTCTTTGTTAATCAGTTTTGACAGCACTTGCCTGCCAGACTAAGATTTGAGTCTTCAGTGTATATATAAACCATCTTTCTTCATGCAAATACTCTTGAAAATTTGGCAAATAATAACCTCTGGATTATGAATACTTGAGGGGAGGCATGTAATGCCCTGTAATTCATAGCTAATACAGATTTTGAATCAAATGCCACTCACCAAGAGCACTTGTCAGAAAGGAATTGACAATTATAGTCTTGTTCCAAGTCAGTAGCTGTTTAATTTTCTTATGAAGAGTAGGTTAGCTGTTGAAACAGAACCTGTCTCAGGTTTCCAGAGAGCTCTCGAGGGAATTATGCTTCATGCCAGCAAAGAATGTTGCATTTCAACACCTGTGTCTAGTTCAAAGAGAGCTGAAGTTCCTGGTGCAGCTGCTTGGAGGAGAGGAGGGCAAATGAGTCCTGCTGGAAAAGGAGATTAAATCAGATGCATATCCCTTCTGTATTTTTTTTCTGGAGGAAAAATACTAGCCAGAATGTAGAGTAACTTGGAGCTGAACGTGTGCTCCCCAGACTGGTGGCATCTTGTAAAGAAATGTGAATGCTGTCACCGTGCACACCGAGGGTACAGCCTCGGGAAGGGCACAGAGCACTGACAAAACCCACACACGTTTGCTGGAAGCCACAGCTAAAGAAAACCAAATCCTCTGTCACCACCAGTTTTATCGATCAGCCCTTCCCTGGGGGGTTTTCTGAGACCTTCACTGCAGCGTGTCATCTGAAAAGATGCTTCTCTCTGAACAGATACATAGCGTTCGACTTCCATAAAGAGTGCAGTCGGATGAGGTGGGATCGACTTCAGATTTTGATGGACCAACTAGCAGAACAGCAAGATGAGTTTAGGTAAGGCTCTGCACTTTTACTGTTAACTCTGCAGATCTTTCTGTGGGGCTAGGACCCTATAATAACAGGGAAAAAAAAATGTAAGGCACTGATTTTTGTACCAGAAGCCGTTCTTCCCAGGGATGTATAACGTAATATTGCTGGTTGGCTTTCTAAATTATAAGAGTGAACACTGCCCTGAAATTTTAAAATGTGCATACATTGATGTTGTTTTTCAGCGTGGGAGGGGAAGAATGCAGGCGGGCATCAGAGTTCAAAGAGATGGCTAAGAACTCTTCATATGCTCGAGACGTCTGTTCTGGTTGCTGGAATATTTACTTCTGAAAACATGTGATTTATATGGGCTGTTATCTATAAATACTTAGGTGGATTGTGTGTGTTAGTTATTTTCTAGTCGATTCCGATGGTAAAATCGTGACTCAGCAGGAAGGAATCTTCCGCAGTAACTGCATGGACTGCCTCGATCGGACTAACGTGATTCAGAGCTTGTTAGCACGCCGATCTCTTCAAGCCCAGCTTCAGGTAAATATTCTCGTTAACAAGCTGGAAGAGGAGAGGAGAGTGGCAACAGAAATGTAATTTTAACACTCAAATAAGAGCTTGTGCATTTGAGTTACTGTGCTGCTTACTTGAAATGCATTGGCCAGACTAGTTTAGTAAATAATGCTTTTTCTGCAAGCAAACCCTCATTTTTCTAGGGAACTCGTAGTGAGCCTCAATATGCTTTTTTTTGTTGTTGTTTTAGAGGCTAGGTGTTCTGCATGTTGGACAGAGAATTGAAGAGCAAGCGGACTTTGAGAAAATCTACAAAAATGGTAGGGCTGTTTACAGAGCTGAAACAATCACTTTCTTCCAAACTGGGTATGATTTCCTTTAATTATTCTTAATGTTTTCCTATTCACAGCATGGGCTGATAATGCTAATGCTTGTGCCAAACAATATGCTGGAACTGGTGCCTTAAAGACAGATTACACAAGGCAAGTCAGCCTTTCTTGTAATGGTCTTCCTGGTTTTGGGGGCATGTTTGGGATTTTCTGTGTCTGCCAAGGTTATTAATTTGGGGCTGAGGCCATTAATGAGTTCTGCAGTGGTTCAGTGACACATCAGACTAAAATCTACAGAATGCCATTCTTCACTCCTTGTATGAAAGGAGAAAAGGCTATCTGGAAATAAAACCAAGGAAATGTGCCTCTCGGGAATGTTTGTGTTGTGGGATGGAGAAAAGTGTAATTTTACTTTCAAACTTTGTTACAAGCATGTGTGTTAACTCAGCAGCAGCACTAGGTAACTGCATTTACATGCAGGTATTGATTAGACATCGTAGTATGCATTGAAACAAGGAAAGAACTGTAAATCTGAAATTATCTTCCTGAATTTAGAAATCTGTTTTAAATACTTTTCAAAACTTTTTTGCAGAACCGGGAAGAGAACACAGTGGGGCTTAATAATGGATGGCTGGAACTCGTTGATACGTTACTACAAAAATAACTTTTCTGATGGATTTAGACAAGTAAGTTAAGCCTTAAACTGTGGGGAAATGTATTGATAACCATTGCTGTGCGTTTTAACTCTTGCTGTCCCTTTCTCTTCCAGGATGCCATTGATCTGTTTCTCGGAAATTATTCAGTGGATGAAGTAGAACCTGCTAGTCCTCTACATGTCAAGAAGGATTGGAAGTTCTTGGCTGTGAGTAGGGAGACTTTATTCATGATGGGAGGAAAACGTAGAACCTTTTAGTTGCTTGCTTCATAGGACTAAGTAGAATGTGTCTGTTTGCTAATGAAGCATCCCTATAATCTGGTTGTTTCTATGATACCTGCTTATAGGACTAAACCCAGCCTGTTCCCTTGACAGAAAATGGACTGTCCTTGAGGTATCAAGCCTGCTGCTTGCTTTTGTTAGTCTGCTTCGAGTGGCGAGGGAGGAATTCTACTGGTCACCATGTTTCTTTCTGCAGAAGCACCTTGTGAAGATCTTTTCTCACACTTCATGCAGAAGCAGACTGTAACACAAAAAACAATTTTTTTTTTTTTAACCTTCCCTTCTATTTTTTGAAATTGGATTTGGGCACTTTTATGAGTTTAACCTTGTGGCTGGTGTTGTTTTTTTTTTAAACACAAACCTCAACCTCTCTCTTTGTAGATAGGTGTATTGTAATCCTTAACCTAGTTACTGAGCACACTCTTCCAAATTTTGGAGCTATCCAAAATTTTACTTATACCTGACAGCAGGTGAATCAGGAATTAAAGCAACTTCACTGCAAAGCAAGTAAAATAACTTTGCAGCACAGCCCATCTTAAAGGAAGTTAAGGAAGGTATCTGCTGCTATATCAAGTGATTATTCTTTTTCTCTTTCCCCAGTTGCCTATTATTATGGTGGTTGCTTTCTCCATGTGCATTATTTGTTTGCTAATGGCTGGTAAGTCACTATTGAGTTTCATTTCACAAAATCAGTTTGCTTGTGTGTTTACTTCCTATAAACAGTTACCAGAAACTATTCAGTATCAAACTGCTTCTCAGTCCTACCAAAAGGTGCTTGAGCATAGCTCTGGAGACCTGAGGCTTCATGCTGTCAGTGTGGAAAAACCTGAAGTACTATAGAAAAAATGTTAGAACTTCTGTAGAAGTCACTAAAGGGGCAGTTAACTGCCCCCAGATTTAGTTGTACCTGAGCATACATCTAGCTTTATGGGCTGCATGAACCTCCAGAAGAACACCTACCTAATTTGGGGCAGAAAGACAGTTTGGAAAAGTCAGATACAGACGTAAGCCTGTTGTGATAGATGTCCTCTTAATCTAAACCTGCTTGGAGTTGGGAAGGTTTTTGCCTTCTACTTTTGCCTTGAATTTTCTAACGTTGGTGCCAACAGAGTTCTTGACTCTCACTTCTGTAGCTGTCTGTTCCAAGTGTTTCAGGAACCGTGTGGCAAACACAGTTTTCCTAGGTGAGGAAATCAAGACCTCAGTACCCGTGGAGGACTCCTAACTTCATTTGACAGCAGATCTGAGGGAGGGCGTGAAATATTTTGCTTTTCTACTAAAAAAAGCCTCTCTGGTAATTGGAGATAATGAACTAAAGTGTTTGTGACTCCGAACAGGTGATACATGGACTGAGACACTGGCCTATGTGGTTTTCTGGGGAAGTGCAAGCTTTGGAACTTTCGCCATCATCCTTTACAACGGCAAGGATTTTGTAGATGCACCCAAGCTGGTCCAGAAAGAGAAGATGGACTGAATTTGTGTGTGTGGAAAGCGGCTTGGTACTGAGGATTCCTCAAGCCACACGTGGAGTCTCTACTGACCTGCTTTCCACACCAGATAGTGATCTTCTTAACATTCTTCCTTGGCAGCAGAGGGGTTGGGGGGGGAGAAAATCTTGTCCTTTGGTGGTGGCTTTCAACTGAGACCTGACTTGACAGTCTCTTAGTTGCAATGGTCTTTGGAATATTGCATTGGTGGAGGCGGCTCTGCTCTTACTGAGGTAATGCAGAAAGGAAAGCCAGCTTTCTGGTGTCTGGAATGTTCTAGGGCCTAAGTGGACTGCTTAAGCTCATAGTCCACCTGGGCTGTTTCAGCTGCAATTTTGGGTCTCTGGCTTGAAAGGAGAAAGCTCTGATGCTGTCCGTTTGTCAAAAAAAAGCCCAGATGCTGAAGCATTAATAATAGAGCTTTTAATCATGGTCTCCGACCAAATACAGCTTCATAGCAGTAAGCAGTCTAGTTCCAAGACCTACGGCTGGATTACGTTTGTTGTGATAAAGTCCACGTTAAGGAGTCCTTTGTGCATATTTGTGTGTGGATTCTTTTCACTAATTGAATCCTTCTGAAATGAGCTTTTCGTCCTGTCTTGCTTCTCTTGGACTGATGCAATATTCTACTAATCATTGTTTGGATGAAAGGAGAGTGTAATTGGATGTCCCTGAAGTTGCAGATGTCTTGCACCGTTTCAATCCTACAGTCTCCGGGCGATGATTCATTAGTTAGCGAGTTAAAATACAGAATTTTCTTTCTGAAGATGCGAACAAAATCCAAGAATGTAAAAATCTTTGCGGTGTTTTTTGAACCTTCCTTACGCTAAGTTCCAAAGTACTCCATGACTTCAACGAATGGGTCACAACGTAAAAGGTGAACTTCATGTTGTTTTGCTAGTCAGCTGCTCCTGTTCTTGGTTACGTTGAAAGAAGGAAGACAGAGTATTTTTTATTCTTATTTGTGAAGGAAGGAAGGGCAACCTGAGGAGAAAGCGTTTAGTCCAGCCTCCGTGTTTGCACTTGGGAGCAGCAGCTTGCTTTTCATGCATGATACTGTAACACTCTTTAAAAAAAAAAAAAATTAAAAAAAGCTACAGAATAATTTGTGCTGGCTAATAATAAATGTGTGTCTTTAAATTTAGTGCTTCCAAGCTGTATAAAAATAAGTAATCCTAATCGAGGACCAATTTTAAACTATTTTGTCACTTATTTTATATGGTTTATTTCAAACCAGCCATGGAACTTGCTTAAGGCGCTGTGCATTGTTTAATATTTCCTGTAAGTACAGCTGTATATTCAGATTGTGAGTATAAAATTCCAACAGCGGGGGGAAGTGGGGAACATGTAGAATACTAGGACTAGCACAGTTGAAGCTAGAACACAAGATGCTGATGCTCCAGCGTTTCCTTGTGTTTGCGACTGAAAATATGTACAGATTTTTGCAGCCGTTAAGGCGTTCATTTTAACCGTGAATGTTTCTGGAGGCCTCTCTGGGTGTTGTGTCAACACAACCTGTCCATAAGCACTAGTACTTGCAAAGTTTCCGGTTGCTTCTAGATGCTCTAATGGAAATGACCAGTTGATGGTTAACTGGAAAATCCTCCAACTTCAAAATTTTTTCAAAGGTGACCTCCCTTATGGGTGCAGAGTATGAGAACTTCATAGACTCTATCCAAAAACGACTGCTTTGGTGGCTCACCGGCAGCGGTGTGCGGAACTCGGTTCCGTTGCCTTGCAGCCTACAACTCCATCTTCTGCTCTTTGGTGCAGAACCTGTTGCAGCAAAGACCAAACTTGAAGTGCTAGTAGACAAGGTTTGTCAGAGGTAGGACAGTGCAGGTTTTAGAAGTTGGAAGGCACCTGTATTCCAGTGCTTTGAAAGGAGTCTACTTCTAAAATCACAAGCGGTGTACTCATAAATGACAATAAAATGTTCAACTTTTCTAGATGTACTGTCTGTGGTGCCTTTTGTGCTTTGGAGGAGACTGTTCCCAGGTTGTTCCTTAGGAACTGCTTCTCACCAGAAGGATGCTTTGGTTTAGTCTCTGCTTTTCGTTCATCTTGCTGTTCTTAAATACCGATGCTCTTGCACTGGACCTGCCTCAGAGCTTGCACTAGTGTCATGTTCCAGCCCTGCTTGCCAGGGCTGCGTCTTTGGGAGCTACTGGGCCTGGGTTGCCCAGATGCTTAATCCTGAAAGTGTCACCTCTGCTCAGCACTGGTGCATCTTGATGTTCTTCATGATGTTCCTCATGATCCTGCTTCAGGGGGCTTTTGTTGACCACAGCAAGAGGGGAAAATTTAAGTTGTCCTCTCCATTTCCCTTGCTACCAGCTTTCTGCTATTTCTTTTTTGTTATGACAAAAACATCACACTCAAGCCCAAACTCCCAGATTCTGAGCTGGAAATAAGTGGTGAAATAATACTCAGCTGAGCCTTGTGTACAGTTGATTGGGCTTTTCTAGGTGAGTAGACAAAATATTTAGACAAAATTATTACTATTTAAACTTTAGTTGTGTGGTTTTTTTTAAATAAATGAATTATTTAAACTTTATTTTAGTTTTTTTTTAACTTTAGAGCAGGCTTAAAATTAAATACTTAAGGGGAAAAAACACTCGTTTTACATTTTAGAGAAAAATAATCAAGATTAGCTATGAAATCTTAAAAGCTTCCCTTTCCCACCCCAACTTCTCCCTCTTCTTGCCCCTAAATGGGGCTCTTCCCCTTTAAGGTCCTGTGCACGCCGCGCTCCGCTGGGGGGCGCCGGCTCCGCCCCTTCCGGCCGTGGGGCGCGGGCCGCCGGTTGCTGGCGGTAGTGGC
>VZZY01023017.1:230335-259545 GCA_013400335.1 Eurystomus gularis
AGCGGCTGCCCGCGGCCTCCCGGCCTGCCCGGATGGGGATGGCGGGAAGCGGCGGCGGGGGGCCCTGCTGCCCCGTACCGCGGCCTGGAGGCCGGGCCTGTCTGAGGGGCTCCCGGAGCGGGGCCTGTGCAGGTTGCGCAGCGAAACCCTTCTTTTGTGAGGGGAAAAACGTGCCCGGTTTAGTTAGAATTGCCTTCCGAAGATGTTGGGTTTTTAAATGCTTTCTCCTTTCTACAATAACGGGCTCCCCGCGGGAGGATGCTGGAGGCAGCGCTGCACCAGTCAGGGCGCCCGGCTCCCCGTGTAGGTGGGGCCTGGGAGCTGTCGCGATTCTCGCGTCACGCCCGTGTGTAATGAAACATCTTCAGCAGAATCCATGAGCTCTGGGAACGCCGTCCGTGGAAGCTCGGGATGCGTCGATAGTTGGTGCATATCAGGTTTTTGTAACAGGCTGTTAAATATGTGGGAGTGAACAATTGTTTTTGAAATTCCCTAGGTTTCTAATGAAGCTGAGCCACGAGACTGTGACCATCGAACTGAAGAATGGGACACAGGTGCATGGAACCATCACAGGTATGGGGTGGTGGGAGACTGCGGCCAAGGATCGCCCCTTACCTTTCTGCTAACGGTCTGACTGAGCTGTTTAGTCTCGTACTCCCTCTTGTGGGGACCTTCGCTGTCAGATGCAGGGGATTGTTCTTTATAATCCTCATCTTGATGCGCAGGCATGAGGTTTTCGTTGTGGAAGAGCCTGGACGTTGGCAGGAGTTGCTGAGAGCAGAGCTGTGACCGGCCACCTTTCTGTAGGCAGCCACAAAAATAATTGGGAATTTCAGTCTTCAGTTGCCTTTGGTGTAGTTACGGCTGAGTTCACTTGTGGTCAGAGGTGTGCTTTTGATGTTTTGTAATAAGCTTTTTGTCTACAGAGTGCTGCTGGGAGGCCTTTATGGTTCATTTTACGGCCCTTATATGTATTGAAAAATGTGCAGGGTATTTTATTTGCTTTAATAGCATTAGTGAAGGATATAGCTCTGAGAATATTCAAGTTAGTGTTCCTTTAGGGACATTGACGCTAGGACAGAGGTTGGACTTGATGACCCTAGAGGTCCTTTCCAACCATAATGATTCTGTGATTGAGGTACGTCAGTGTGGCACGCTGCGTTGAATGAAGCAAACCCTTGCTGCGAAGCTGAGGAAAGTGGTCAGTCTCCTTCACCCACCTCAGGCTGCTTCTAGAAGCTCTTCTGCCCAGATGCTGTTAAAAAGAAGGAAAATTGAAACTTGGCCGAGTTGTATTCCAGGGGATTGCTTAGGTGCGTTTTTGGCCAGTAGCCCTCTGAGGTTTGGCAGAGCCCCAGCCTGGTGGGATTTTGCAGCCAGATCCATCAGGTGTGATTAGACCTGAGTGCACCACGCTGGTACCCGATTGCAGCACGCTCTGTCGAACCCAGCGAGGTGCGAAGCAAACAACTGACCTGTCTCCTGGCCTCGGTGCTCCCGCAGGCTCGGTTGTGGAGCAAAGACTCTCCTGTTTGCTGCTACACGTCTCTGAAAACTTGGAATGCAACTCAGATTTCTAAAATGAGTCTTCTGTTTACGCCAGTGCGTGAACTCTGGCGTGGGGAGAAGGGTTTCACACAGCGCAGACCCTACACAGGCCAGAGTGGTGGAGCGAGACACCAGAGCTGTTTAAAAGCTATAAAGCAGGGGAGAGGACAGAAAAATACATGGCATAAGCACAGCAGAGTGGCTCTTCTGGTCTTGACCTGCCACTCACTCCTGTTACTTACCTTGATAAGACATCTTATAGTTTGTCTTTCCGTGTTTGTGGAATGAGACAGTAATTATTTTTACCAGGAAGGGTTAGTTGTGCAGGAGTCTGAACACTAAAAACTTTGCTGGAGCAGGCGCCCTGTCACTGAATTAGCAGGTGTTTGTAAACTGCAGCTTCCATCTTTTGCCTACAGTTTTGATCTGGAAAAGCTACTCTCATTTTGATCTTCAGGGTTTGAGATCAAATCCCACACAAGGCTTGTGACGTGCAAACCAAAAACTGCTACGGGGTTTTTGTTTATTTTTTAAATGCTTTTCAGAGCTGTCGTTCAACGCGTCCATCCAGCTGAGGCCTTTTTCATACCACAGCGCAGCAGGCACAGTGTGGATTCCATACCATTCTCTCCTCCTGGCTCTTCACGGTGTTCGTAGCCACAGTGGTTGTTCCCTCAACCATGTGTTTTACACGCTTTCATAGAAGATGTCACACTAGGGTTAGATATATTTTATCAGAAAACAAATGCAGCTTTGGCGGTTGGATTTTTTCTAAGGGTTATGGAAAGAGGAAATGGTCGAGTTATTTTACCTCCCCAAAGGTTTGGGGTTTGCTTCTTTTTAAAGGAATAAGATGACTAGTACAGAGGCTTCTGTAATAAGCAGCAGTTTATTTGTTGTTCAGAGGAATTGTTTTAACCATTTACAAACTTAAGACAGACAAAGACATGTTGTTTCTTTCAGCTAGAGGCTGAATTAATGAGTGGTAGAAGCAGATGGTAATGAACAGGATAAATCACGTGCACACTTAAAAATAGCCAGCAAGGGGCCATCTTCGGGGCTTCCATCCCTGACGTTAGACCCGTGTTGTTTCAGGAGTGGACGTCAGCATGAACACGCACCTCAAAGCGGTGAAGATGACGCTGAAGAACAGAGAACCCGTACAGCTGGAGACGCTGAGCATTCGAGGGAATAACATCCGCTACTTCATCCTGCCAGACAGTTTGCCCCTGGATACTTTGCTGGTGGATGTTGAACCCAAAGTCAAGTCCAAGAAAAGAGAAGCGGGTGAGTTTGCGCTTTCCCGGTCGGTGTGTGTTCTGCCTTGTACGCGTTGTAGTTTTCTGGATCTGAGGCCATCTGATTTGAGTGTTTTAATGTCTGCATTTGGCAACTGGTCCTTTCATCTGGGAGGGTTTGACAGGGAACTGGCCAAGTCTGCCTCGCACGCCTTCTTAGCACCTGTAGAGCTCTCTTTCCTGTGAAATTGCATGTCTGGCTTTTCATACATCTATTTTCAAAAACATAAATGTTTTTAAGCTGGAGTAAATTTTACCCTGCCACAGAGCTGTCACCCAGGAAATGTAGATTTCCTCTTCTCCAAATGTCTACTGTGCTTCTCCAGTTTGTGTGGGAGAACTTCCCACAGCCTAACAAAGCACAGAGCAGCCTCCTGAAGAGCACGGAATGACTCACTGCCATCTCACCTGGCAGTGGGTGAAAATAATCCGTCAGAAAACTGAATCTGAGAGCCCCGGGGGTCTGAGGGAGCCTGGGCTGTGTTCCGGTGAGTCACTCTGCAGTGTTCCACTCCGTGCTCTTTCTGGAGCGGTTCTTTCCAGGAGGGGAGCTGGGGTCGCACTCTTTTTTGTGTCCCTTACATCTTCCATGTGTGGAAACACTCTGGGACCACAGGTGCCTTCTGCTGTTCTTTGTTTGCTGCTTCAGTGTGGGTGCTGCTGTGTCTCACCAGCCACCCACCGCCACAGAGGATCTTTTTGAGGCCTCCACTGACAAGCCTGTTAGAAATTAACCCATAATTCACAAGTTTGTAGAGTGGCCTTGCAATTTGATGGGACAAGGTCCTATTTCTTCAGGAAAAAGGGAGGAAGTGATGTGTTACCACCATATGGAGCATACAGCCTCCTGCAGCCTGGATCACTCTGTGGTTCTGTCTTCCCTTTACCATCAAAGAGCAGGATGGAGAAGTAGGAGCACACGGCCAAGACCCTGGCCTGAGAATCACGCGAAGTTGGCAAAGGCGTCAGTGAGAGCAGTAGGAGCTGTTTGGTGGGATCCTTTCACATGGTGCTGGAGAAGGGTGGAGTTTGGGGATCTCACCACATGATAAAAACTCACATTTCCCCTCAGCAGAGCGCAGGCCGTGGCCAAAAAAACACCTTTTCCATTGTAACGAATAGTAACAACGTACTCTCAAGTTACTTATGCCTGAAAAACTAGATTTTATCCAAAAGACGAGGAATCCTAGTTCTCTGTGAGACTTTGCCTGGCATTTGGGAGCAGCCAGCTGCTGTATCCCCTTGTTTTCTGCAGCGAAGCCGCAGCCAGATCACGGTCTGTGGAAACTGTGTGCTGAAAAACCCGGCACAAAGGGTGAAAACGCTGCCTGAAGCCTACTGACTTAATGTCTCATCGCAGGGAAGCAGGGTGGTGTTTGTTTGGTACAGGATGTTTTAAAAGTGAAAGTGTTCCTGGGTCTCACCCGATTTATCCTTTTTTTGTTTCCTAAGTGGCTGGAAGAGGCCGCGGCAGAGGCCGTGGCAGGGGCCGAGGTCGTGGAAGAGGAAGAGGGGGCCCGAGACGATAACTTCTCACCGCGC
This sequence comes from Eurystomus gularis, assembly GCA_013400335.1. Classification (NCBI taxonomy): domain Eukaryota; kingdom Metazoa; phylum Chordata; class Aves; order Coraciiformes; family Coraciidae; genus Eurystomus; species Eurystomus gularis. The sequence continues at coordinate 234,724 of VZZY01023017.1, forward strand.
AGCTGTGACCACGCTCTGGGCGCTTTCGGATGGTTGTTTTTGTACAGGTCTTGTTTACGGTATCCATTTTTAATAAACGGAAATGCGAAAAGGTTTGTCTTCCCTTTGTCAGGCAGCGCCGGGGAGGGAGGTGCTCGCAGGAGTAAGCGTGTTTTGTTGGTGTTGGTTGTCACCGTCCGGATCTCCCCCACCCCTGAAGGCTTCTACAGCTGCCCCTGAGTGAGACTTGTCTGTTTAACCGTGTCCATTCGGAATTAACCCCTCTTTTAGCAGGCACTCAGCACCTCCTAACGGTTACAAATTAAGACACCCCCATCCCCTGAGTGTGTCTCTAATGTTGTTCCTCAGAGCGACCTCTTTAAAGTTCACGGATACAACTTCACCGCTTCTCTATCACAGTCTGAACACGTTTCTCTATAAAACGCTCAGGCAGGGGCATTAACCAGTTCTGCGGAGCTGCGGGATTGTAACGTCTCCCAATTAAAGTGTGCCTGGATACGAACTTTGTCAGAGCTAATTACGTGACGTGAGCTGGTGCTTGGGTGGGGCTCGTAAAGCGGCTGGGTCACGGGTTTTTTTCTGGTGTGCTTCAAGTGCATCCCTAAAAAAGACAGAGTGCAGCCGAGTGCACAGTTACGTACTGGGGCTGGAAGTTTACTGCTTCTGGAGGCGACGGAACTTCTGCAGCTCATACACGTGTGTGTGTGTATATATATATATAAAAAAAGATTTGTATAAACTGTGTGGCTGGACACAGGTATAAAAGCAGCAGTGCTGGCCACCTTCATCTCAAATTCCATCCTACTGGCTTTTTCCCTCGTAGGACAGGGATTCTCCCGTTGGCATGGCAAGGCTTGCGTGGTTTCACCCGTTGCTGGGATACGGATGTCCTCCGTACCAGTGTTTGCCGGTACGTTGGTGCAGGAACACGCTTAGTTGGTGGCTCACGTTCCCACACAGGCAGTGCTACAACAGAGTGGGAAAGACCTACCTAAGGTTGCGCTGGTTAATTTGGGCTAACTAACTAGCGTTTGGGGAGCTGCTCTTCTGGTTTCCCTCTCTCGCAGAGGCCATTTTAAAGCTTCATCTTGTTACAGAAGAGCTTGTTTGTTTTCTCCATTGTGGAACCTCCTAAGAGCACTTTTTGGTCAGTGTAGCACCCACAATTCTCGACTCTATAAATAGCTGCTACAAATAATGGTTGCTGCTGTCTTCCAGAAGTGCCCGGTCACTGACGAGGGGGGTGAGGTCTTCCCAAATCCAGCCGTTGGCCTTCACGCAATGGTGGAGACGCTTTCCCTCTTCAGTCTCTTCCTGATAAAAGTTCCTATTGCCCCCAGGGGGATGCACATGGTGGATGCCGCCACCAGCAGCCCGATCACCGCCAGGGCGTAGCCAGGGTAGTCCTTGGTCACCAGCTGCCCCTGCAAGGGAGAGAAGGAAGCATTGGAGATGTGAGATCCGTGATTTTCAGGGTCCTGGGGCAGAGCCATGGACGGGCATCTCAAAAGGACCTTTGAGAGGTGCCTGCAGGCTGTAGCAGCCTGTGGCTGTCCTCAGGGCTCTTTTTTGTCATGGAATCATAGAGTGGTTTAGGTTGGAGGGGATCTTAAAGATCATCTTGTTCCAACCCCCCTGCCATGGGCAGAGACACCTCCCACTAGAGCAGGTTGCTCAAAGCCCCATCCAGCCTGGTCTTGAACACCTCCAGCGTTGGAACCTGTTTCAGTGTCTCACCACCCTGGTGGTGGTGTCCAACCGTACAAGCTTAAAGTTGACAAAAACAGAGCTGCTGACAAAAAAACCTCTGCAGGCTTTGGTAAAGAGCAGATTTTGGCTTGATTTGTGTTTCTTAATGAGGCAGCTCAGCCCTGACCTCTGCCCAGTCTTTGTGTTCCTCTCCTGGAGCCCACGGGCTCATGCTGACACCTACTCAACAGTGACCTGTCCCCAACCAGCCAGGGCGTGAAAACAATGATTGTAGCTTGTTTCTGCTAGGAATGTTTCCACAAAAAGATTATGAAATCTGTGATTATTTCTCCAGAAGTAATTTCTTTGTGATAAACACACCATGCAAGTGGTTTGGCCATGGAGGAAAACGTGTACAGAAATTAGGAGAACCTACTTATTCCAGCAGCAGGTCGGTTCTGTTAATTACCTCTAATTTTGTTCAAAATACAGAAAACCTTGGGTTGGAAGAGACCTTCAAAGATCTTCAGTCCAACACTTTGAAAGCAGTTACTCTGTTTACAAAGTGTGTTTTTTAAGGTGATAGTTGGGTCTTCAACATGAATAAAATTCTACTGTTTGAAGGGGTTGATTAAGAATCTCGGCGAGGAACGAGCCCGTTTGCAGAACTATTGCATCGTGTCACCAGGTCACCTTTTACCCGCTCACAAAGCCCAGGGGTGGCCTGGAAGCGCGAGCTTCCAGGAGGCGCTTTGGTGCTTGCCACCAAAAAACACACAAACCACCCCAAAACCACAGCTCTTACCTGTGTGGCATCCCACGCTTGGTACTGCAGCGTTCCCGTCAGGATGTAGTCGGTGAGGTAAAAGATAAACAGGCTTATAATGAGCAAGGGACTAGCACAAGCCCACATGATTTTCCAATACCAGTTTGGCTTGCGGCCAACCATGGTGTGAAGATCTTTCTCAAATCTACGTTTAAAGAAAAAAATAAGCATGTTTTTGAGGACAGCTGTGTATGTTCAGTCGATACTTTGGTTGGAGTTACTTCAAAACCACCTACGGAGTAAATAGGGGAAAGGGGAGGGAAGATGGCCAGACGTGTAAGGAGCAGAGAGGCGGTAGCTGGAGAACTGGCTCGTTTAGTGGGGGTGAAATCAAGTAAAGGGCTCCTGAGAGGGTCCCAAACTGCGGAAGAGGAGCTAGAAACAGGTACAGCAGGAAAAGTCCCAACAAATTCTGCCTGGAGTGCAAGTTTGGACCATTGCTGGTGTAAACTGGTGGAGAAGAGCAACGGTGGTTAAATACTGCGGAGAAAACACTGCTTGAGTTGAGTTGTTCTCACCGCTGACCATGGAAGGGAGTCTACAGGGCAGGGGGGACCTCCTTCCCCTGGCTGATACCAGTGTTGGAGGAAAAATTAGCCCAAGGTGGTATCATTCTTCTTGTCCCTACATGTCAGGGCCAGTGGTCGCTCCCCAGCTGTCCCGCTGTGAAGAAAGGAGGGTGCAAGCTTTACCTTCTTATCCCGTAGATGTAACACACGGCGATGGTTTCTACCAGCACGATGAGCAGCAGCGAGAGGGTGGCTGCGTAGTCATTGAATATGTCAAACCAGTAATTTCCAGCCTCCATGGTGAAGATGAGGCCGATGACGCAGTTAAGGAGACACACAACCCCTGCGTGGGTGAAACGGGGGCCTGCTGTTATTGCGGGGGGAGAACATCAGACTTCTTAAAAGAATGAACAGAATCATTTTGGTTGGAAGAGACCTTTAAGGTCAACAAGTCCAACCCTTAACCCAGCACTGCCAGGGCACCACTCAACCATGTCTCTCAGCAGTTACTGGATATTCCTTGCTCCTCCTGAGGTCAAAGAGGGACCCTCCAGGGCTGTGGGACACCAGATCTTTTGCTCACTGCGTGGCCTACACTGTGGCAGGGTGGGCACTCACCCGAGATGACCTCCTTGGGGAAGCGGGTGCTGATGACCCTGCTGTCGGTCAGCGGTGTGAGGATGGCAGCGGTGTTTCCCAGCATGCTGCCGATGCCCAGCATCAGGAGCATGACGAAGTAGAGCACGGAGTAGAGCTGGGGCACCTCCATGTTTTTGATTGCTTCAGAATAGACAATGAATGCCAGCCCCGTCCCCTGGACAGCCTGATGGTGAGAAATGGGGGGAAAAGTCAGTTATGGGGCAGCTCCTCGGCTCCATAAAGGATGTAAGAGAGTGACTCTGCACCACAACAGACTACACCTGCGGTGGTGATTTTCCACAGCAGAGGCAGATGGGATCTTCACCAGTTCATCTGAACTGCACAGAAACCTGCCCTGTCCCACAGCTAGTCCAGCTCCTTTGCCACCCGGCTCACTTGCTAATCATAGAACCATTTAGGTTAGAAAAGACCTTGCAGCTCATCGAGTCCAACCGTTCCCCCAGCACTGCCAGGGCACCACTAACCCCTGGCCCTCAGCACCACATCTCCACGGCTTGGAAACCCCTCCAGGGATGGGGACTCCACCACTGCCCTGCCCAGCCTGGCACAGCCCTTCACAACTCTTTCAGGAAACAAATTGTTCCTCATGTCCAACCTAAACCTCCCCTGGTGCAACTTGAGGCCATTTCCCCTTGTCGTATCACTTGTTCCTTGGGAGAAGAGCCCAACTCCACCTGGCTCCAACCTCCTTTCAGGTAGTGACCCAAGCAAGCCCCTTGCTGTGCTGAGCCAGTGCCCCCTGCCCCATCCCATGGTGTAGACATGAGCTCCACCACAGCCTCCAGCTCCTGATGTGGGCCTGAGGGGCTGCCTGGACTCAGTGGGAGGAAAGCAGAGGGTGAAGCTCCAGCACCAAGAGGCCACTCACTGTGTCTAGTTCAGCTTCCAAGCTGCAGTTCTTAAGCTGCGGCACTAACTGGGCATATTCCTGCGGGTAGGTGGCCATGAGGTAGTCTTTCATCTCGTTGAGGTTGTCTGCTGTCAAAGAGCCTTCCTCCAGGTCGAACGCATTCATCAGCAGCAGGATCACCCTGGGGAACATCACGGGAATTTAAGGGCTTTCAGGCTGAAGTATAAAATGGAGACTGGTTTTACACCTCGTCCCCTTCTCCATCGGCTCTGCCAGCCCCAGGGCTCCATTCCCCCCAGGTGGGAGCTGCAGCACTTCCAGCACAGTGCTGGGACACGGGGACCTTTGCTCATCTGAGCTTCTGCGCCCACACCACCGCTCCCAGGCAGGTATTTTGGGTGCCAGCCAGTGCTGGCTGGCGGCTCTTCCCTTTGCCCTCCGGTCTCACGTCCACACCCCTCCAACTTCAGGAGTCTTTTGGCAAGGAGCTGGGACCAGCAGCTTGGCTTCCTCTCCTCTCAGTGGAGATGGAAAGCTGTGAAAATACCAGTAAAAGTGTAACGGCTGTGGCCACGTGCCAGGGACCACACGGGAGCTTGCTGCCTCGGGGCGTGGTCCTGCAGGTGGCTGAGAACCTCCAGAGGGTCTGGTATGGATAGAGGGGGTGAAGGGCTGGAGAACAGCCCTGCTGAGAAGGACCTGGGGGTGCTAGGGGTGAGGAGCCAATGTCCTCCTGGGCTGCATCCCCAGCAGCAGGGCGAGGGGGGAGAAATCTGCTCACAGCATGTGCCAGGACCAGGGGAAAGTGCCTCTGTGACCTGCCCAGGAGAAGTCATCCTCTCTCTCACAGGTGGCCTCACCACTCCCAGCCTCTGTCGCTTTAAATGGCGTCATTAAGCGCTATTGGAGCAGTCTCGGGGCTGGGCTCAGGGCAGCGCTCCCTGCTCGTATTTATTAACCTTGCTTCTCACCTGCCTTTGGGAGGTTCTCCTCCCACATTACCTGCCTCACCTTTGGGAGGTTCTCCTGCCCCTCTACCCTGCCCTAGTGAGGCCACATCTGGAGGATTGGGTCCAGTTCTGGGCTCCCTGGTTCAAGAGAGAGAAGGAGCTACTGGATAGAGTCCAACAGAGGCTGTGAAGATGCTGAGGGGACTGGAGCATCTCTGTGCCCAGGACAGGCTGAGAGCCCTGGGGCTGCTGAGCTGCAGAAGAGAAGCCTCGGAGGGGATCTGATCAATGCTGACCAAGAGCTAAAGGGCGGGGGCAAGAGGATGGGGCCAGACTCTTGTCAGTGGTGCCCAGTGCCAGGACAAGGGGCAACAGGCACCAAGGAGGTTCCATCTGAGCAGGAGAAGAAACTTGTTTGCTGTGAGGGTGTTGGAGCCTGGCCCAGGCTGCCCAGAGAGGTTGTGGAGTCTCCTTCTCTGGAGAGATTCCAAACCCACCTGGATGCAATCCTGGGCCCCCTGCTCTGGGTGAGCTGCTGGAGCAGGGGGGGGCTTGGATGAGATGATCTCCAGAGGTCCCCTCCAACCCCTGCCATTCTGTGATTTGGTGGTTTCCCAGAAGGGCTTGTGGTGGAAAACAAGCACAATAAAAAGCTCTTACTTGTTTACACAGCTTTCATAGTTAAACGTCGCCTTGAAGCCGTAGATGGAGAATGTCACGATGCTGGCAAATATGGAGGTGGTGCTGTTGATGATGGAGACGATGATGGCGTGCCTTTCACAGTTGTTGTTGGGCTCGTTGTAGCTGGCAAATGCGATGAGGCTGCCGAATCCCAGGCCCAGCGAGAAGAAGATCTGCGTGGCAGCGCTGATCCACGCCTTGGGGTTCGACAGCTGCTCCAGCTGCAGAACCAGACGAGGAGAGCAGGAACGTGAGGTTGCACATGGGTGCTCGGCACTGCCCCTTCCATCCTGCAGGGATGGCGATGAGGGCGGGAGCTCCATGCACCCATTTTAGCTCAGGGGTGGGTTTTGGGCTGGGTTACTGCTCAGTCTGGAAGGTTTATACTTTATTATGTTAACAAGCAGGTCTTTTTCTGGAGGAGAAATCAAGCGGCTTATGGGCACCATGGCAGGAGAGCCACCATCTACCCCCCGCCAGGGTTTCCAGCTGCCTGGGCTAAGCTACTGCTGCAAAAATGCAGTTGAAGGAGGAGGAGCATCGACACCTCTCAAAAACCTAGGTGATAACATCCCATGAAAGATTCCATACCTTTGGTGTGAACATGTAGACAAGCCCGTTGACAGCTCCATGAAGCGTCAGTCCCCTGATGAGGTATATGATGAGAACACAGTAGGGCAAAGAGGCGGTGACATAGACAACCTGGGGAAGGACGGGAAACAACCTTGGTCTAAGGAAAAGGGAAGGCAGAGCTAATCTCCTCTGGTCAGTCTCATGTATGTTACGTAAATAATTCCCATTATTGCCATTGTTACTTTGTATTAATCTTTAAATAAATATTTTCAGGTAAATATAACTTTAGATTCAGGTTCTAGGGAACAAGGCTTTGTCAATAATAAGGAGCTGTTCCCCGGGGCCTTCTCTTTTACTGGAAAAATAAGAACAAAACTTTAAATATTTGCAGCATTTACAAGCTGGGTTCTGCAGCACTTAGTGGAGGTTCACCTGGTGGCAGCTGTCTGTGGAGGACTCACCAGGCAAAGGCCAACCAGCATCTGCTCGAGGAGGAGGGTGAGCAGACCTCATACAAGGCCAAAAGCAAACTATCTGAATTGAGATGTGAAAAAGACTTTGATGTGGTGAAACCCAGATGGGGGGGGGGGGGGTTAATCCTTCAGGTCTCATCCATGAGCTCCTGACTTCGAATCTAAAGGTTCAATCTCCACATTGGAAAAAGTCACTTGGGAAAAAGAAAACGCCAAACAGGGAGACTCCAACGTCTTCTTTGCTGGGATGTACCCCAGTAGCTCACCCAGCAACCCCCATAAAACCACCTCACCAAAACCGTGCCTTGCCAAGCTCCTGGGAGGAGCACTGGGGGGGGTGGTTACCCAACACCCCTCGGCTTTGCCCCGTCCTGCGCTGCCGTTCCCCGTCACACGCCTGGCGATGCGGCAGTGGGATGGAGAGGCAGGGGAAGCCCCCCCTGATCACACCCTGCCTTCCTGACACCATTCCAAGTATTTGTTTCCTTCTCTTTTTTTGCTCCAAAAGCCAGCTGCAGCAAGTTTAAGGGGTTATTCTTGGTTTACGGTCTCTTGGCTTTCTGTGTCCGGTTAAGACGATTTGGGGATTACAGCCTTAGCTCGCTGCTTAGCGCGGGCTCAGCCGGGACGTTGCCCCCCACCTCCAGCCCTCCCTTCCTCATCACTTCTGCTGTGAGTAAAAACACCCAGTAGACACCTTTTTTTCCTTGCAAAGACCAAGGATCAGGCAAGTCCTGGCAGGGTTTTGCGCAGGGCCAGCAGCAGAGGTGGCTGCATCTAAAGGGCTTTGCTGGACTGTGTTTTTTTTAATCTCACTTGGTGTTTTGGTTGAGCCTTCTTCAGCTGCAGTTTAACAGGGTGGTGGAGGCAGTGGGGAGATGCCTGCGGTCAACACTTGGACCTGATGATCTTAAAGGGCCCTTCCAAAACGATGCTATGAGTCTAACAGCAGCCACAGGAGCTGCTTTTTGGTGCTCATTTGTCCTCCCCGGGCTCTCACCTTGCCGGTGGACTCGGTGCCACGGAGAATGCAGAGGTAGACCACCAGCCAGGCCAGCGTCAGGCAGAGCGCCTGCTCCCACTGCACGCTCCCGCTGGCCTCCAGCGACGGGGAGATGTTCAGGGTCTGACGGTACCAGAAGTACTGGGTGGACGACGTCTTCTCGCACTCCTCCTCGTAGCCGGTGCGGTTGCTGTTCAGGGGGCAGGTGGCCCATGGCAGCGGGTCCTGGGAGGGAGAGAGGGGAGGAAGGGTGTGGGGAGAGCTCTCAGCGTGGCGGGGAGAGCCAGGGGATGAAGGCAGGGATGAAGTTGAGGACAGCTTTCTGCCCAGGGCTTGCTTGTCTCTATAGTGTGCTGCCTGGGGCTGGGGATGATCTGACCCCCTCCCCAAGGACTCATGCATTCTGATCCTGTTCTCTAGGAATGACCTTCTCCCCAGTGACAGACCCTCCCTGACCTTGGGGGTAACCATCTCCGATCCTCTCCGTCACGGCCAAACCTTTCTCTTGCCTCCAGACAGACCCATCCTGCAGGACACTGTGGCCACCAAGGCACATGTGAGCAAGGCATCTCAGGGCTGGCCTCAACCTGCATTTCGTGGCGAGAAGACACCCCAACACCCCTGCCTCATTTTTTACCCCAGAAAACTCCTAGGAGGATTTCTGGAGCTTTTGCCCCCCTTTTACCAGCTGATGATGGTGCCACGCAACATCCGGCATTTTTGCAAAGCCAACACAACCCTCCATGGCCATGTGCCCACACACCTGGAAGGAGTGGAAGAGGTACCAGAAGGCCCAGGCGTTTATCACGTTGTAGTACATGGAGAGGAAGAAGGAGACAACGACGCTGGCAACACCTGCGGGCGTGGAGGGAGATGCTGGGTCAGTGATGGAACCTCAAAACACTCAGGGTGGGGGGTACCAGGGCTGGCACAGGAGCCTTGCGGCCACCTCCTCCTCCCACCAGGGCTCTCCTGCACCGAATTTTGTATTTTAGCTCCAGGGGGTGTGAATATTCAATGTACTGTTAAATATAAAGTAAAATTAACACCAGTTTGGGTTATCAGCGTAATTTAATAAGTTAATAATGTAACTAAGAGTGGACAGTGCCAAACGGTTGGCAGCAAGAGTAGGAAATTAACGCACCATTTTATCCCTCTGTGTTCAGCTTATTGGGCAGATGTTCTTGGAAGCACTGGGAGATGCTCAAGGCCCAGTGCAGGGGCCAGGTTCAGTGCTGACCTTCACACCATGATTTTGGCATCCTGCTTGAGGGCAGGAGGACTCACACTTCCAGGTCAGGAGGACTCACAACTCCAGGTCCAGGGACACAGCAGAGCGGGTTGGGGTCCAGCCCCAGTGCCCCACAAGGGATGGGGTAAATGCATGTCATGAGGTGTCTGGAAAGCTGTTTGCTCAGCCTGGTGAGACCCAGGCTCCCGCTTGGTTTCTCCTCTGAAAGCTCTTCATCCAAAAATCACCCCGTGTTCCCTGGCTGCTTAAAAATAAAGGTGAAAATGGAGAACATACCGACGCCGCAGAGGTAGGGACTTATTATTTTCCAGGCGCCAATGCTGCCCTGACGCATGCGCTGCCCCACAGCCAGCTCCAAGTAGAGCAGCGGCATCCCCTCGGCGATCAGCATGATAAAATACGGGATCAGAAAGCCACCTGCAAGGAACACCCAAGAGACAGCCTTCAGCAAGCACTTCAGCAGCATCCTAAACACCCCGTGGCCTCATTTGTGGTCACATCACCCAGGAGCTGCCTGGGGCTGGGTCCTGTGCGGGCACCTTGGGTATTGAGGGCACAGCCCAAGGCTGAAGGACATCTCATAGCACTTCAGGCAACCTGTCCCAGATGCCGGTGGGCCCTGGGAATTTTCCGTGAGCACTTGGCAGAGCGGGGATTTCTGCTGTTAAACTGTGCCAGCCGGCAGCGCGGCGCGGCAGGGCTGCCCCGGTGCCTCGCGGGCGGTTTGAGCAATGGTCGGGGCTGGGGCTGTTAAAGGGTAACCAAAACCGCCGGCCAAGCCTTGGGAAAGATAATGAGAGAAAGAGGACAAGGGAAAATGTTAGTTCACGTGTGGTGTGCTGTGGTGGAGGCAAAGTGCTCAATGAAAAAGTAACAGCAACGTTCGTGTTGAAGCCATTGAGGGGCTGGAGTGTGTCCAGAGAAGGGCAATGAAGCAGGAGAAGGGTCTAGAGCACAAGTGTGGTGAGGAGCAGCTGAGGGACCTGGGGGTGTTGAGCCTGGAGAGAAGGAGGCTCAGGGGAGACCGTCTTGGGGCAATCAGTATCTTCCCCCAAGGAACAAGGGATAGGACAAGAGGAAACGGCCTCAAGTTGTTCCAGGGGAGGCTTAGATAAGATATTAGGAAAAATTCCTTCCCCACAAGGCTTGTGAAGGGCTGTGCCAGGCTGGGCAGGGCAGTGGTGGAGTCCCCATCCCAGGTTTCCAAGCTGTGGAGATGTGGTGCTGAGGGCCAGGGGTTAGTGGTGCCCTGGCAGTGCTGGGGGAATGGTTGGACTCAATGATCTTAAAGGTCTCTTCCAACTCAAACAATTCTATGAATAGAGAGCTTTGAGTAATGTATCAAAGCCTGCCCTGGCTTGGAAAAAACAACCCCAAAGCTCCCCAGAATCCCCATGCTGAGCCCACAGGCACCAGCAAAGGGGTGAAGGCTTTTCCCCGGGGAGGAGACCCTGGGATGGCAGCACGCAGCCTCCTCCCACCCCATGTCTGCTCTTCCAGCACGCAGCCAGAGCCACAGGGATGCTCCTGGGGAAGAGGAGCAGCAGGACGGGGCCAGGAAAGGACCTTCCCACCCAGCAACCAGGATGCGCTGCGGCTTAAATTTCTGCTGGAAAACAAAATATAATCCTTGTCCTCGACGTGGGGCTCGCTTCAAAAAGAGCTGCTGACTGAGTCAAACCCTGGATTTTTGCGGAGGCTTTCCTGCTTCCCTTTCTACAGCAAGCCCACGTATTTACGCAAATATCTCTTATTTAGGATTTAATCTGTGGCATTAACATTCCTTGCAATGGGGTCTGTGCAGCGCCGCGGAGGAATGAACTCCGGGCAGCGGCAAAGAACTGGAAATAAACACCGAGCAATAATCCGGTTTATTCTGGGAATTAATTTCCCACCTCCCAGCTCCCTCGTTATTAACAGCCCCTTTGTTCGGCCGTTAGGTAACTTCCTATGCCGCAGGGAGCTGACGGAGGTTTAAGAGCTCCCACGGCCGCTCCATCCTGGTGGAGATGGAGCATTGCCATGGACCATGGGAGGAATCAGTGCTGCGCTCTTTGCGAGGGCTTTTCCACCCTTCCAGTGGTGTTGCCACATGCTTGGTATTGGCTTTGTCACCTTGTGAGGAGGAGGGTCTTCAGACTTGTTCTTCACCCCTCTGCCCACCTTGCAGCTGTTTGCACGCAGGTCTTGCTCCTGGTGCTACTTTTCCTGGCATCACAGAATGGTAGGGGTTGGAAGGGACCTTTGAAGCTCTAGTCCAAACTCAATTTCAGCAGGGACATCTGCAGGCTGCTCAGAGCCCCGGCCAATCTCACCTGGGATGGTTCCAGGGATGGGACATCGACCACCTCTCTGAGCAACCTGGGCCAGGCTCTCACCACCCACCTTTTGACACAAAAATGCCTCAATAAGTGACTCAGGACAGCTGTCTGAACCAGCTCCTCACCCGCTGTGAACCAGCACATCTCCACCAATCTCCCTGCTCAGTTACACCCTGTGGTGCCAACCACCTGGGAAAACCAGCCTCCAGGCCAGCCTCTGCTTCTCCAAGACCAGCACAAACCAACTCCTGTCACCACACATGCATTTAGAAGCAAGCTACGAGCCAACAAAGGAAGCAAAAAGCACTTTTTGGTGCTTTTCTCAGTGTGTTTCTTCCCAGGAGGAAGGAAAGGCAGAAGGAGAGCAGAAGCAGATGAGGCAGACGCTCATCGTATCACTGAGTGCACGACTGGGATGGGTCCGGCACTATGGCAACGAGACACGGCATAAAACTGGGAAGTCTGATAAAGAGAGGCTCTTTATACAGATTCTTCAAAACCTGGTCATTAACCCGTGGTAGGTGTACACTGGAAGAGATTGTTAGCATTGGCTTTCAACTCATCTGATTAACTGACTCCTAATTTCTAGGAAGAACAGCCATGGCTGGTACCTGACACAGACATCCTCTTCCTTCACTTTGGACCCAGGAGAAGGATAAACTTTCAAAGAGCTTTCTTTTTTTGGCACACAAACCAGTTCATTCCCCGTTTCCAAAGCTTCCCGGGAGGCTTTAGCTGCAGAACTCCTGTTGATTAAGGAGTTCCAGCCGACTTCAAGGCAAATTTGAAGCCAAGTTATCACCTCCTAAAGGAAGGCTTTGTACAAAAGACAACATGATGTCTTTTGATGACGGAAACTTGAAACGCTACAGCTGGTCCTTAATGGCGGCCAGTGTAAGCATCTCCACATCTCAATATGTTCCAAACCCCCTTATGGGAACCTACAAGGAACTGAGCTAGCTCCTGATGCCTTCGGAGTGGTTCAGTGGGGCAGGAAAGTAATAAATTAATACTGTGAGGACCTGCGTTTCTCACTCGACCTCCACCCTCTTGGAAAACACGGGTCTTCCCAACATTTCACTGCACTTCTAGGAACCAAGTGCCACTGTACTGGGGCAAAAGCCTTGTGCTAAAGAATATATGGAATAAAGCAGCAACAGGCGCAATCACACACCAACAAAACCCAGGCAGCCCCTCAGCATAGACAACCTGCCTTCGGCCTCAAAGCTTGCAAGCAGCATGAGCCACGCTTACCTCCGCCGTACATCTGACACAAGTACGGAAACCTCCACACGTTTCCCAGCCCCACGGCGTAGGAGATGCAGGCAAACACGAACTGCAGGGGGTTGTCCCAGAGTGGCCGGGATTTCTCCATTGCCTCCTTGCTGGCTGAGGTCTCAGCAGAGCCTTCCTGCCGCTGGTCCCTCGGGTTTTCTGCCAGCCCTGCTGCGGACTCCACGCCTGCCCGGCTCGGAGGGGAGGGAAAGGCGGAGGAGCTGGGCTTGCCAATTCCTATCAAGCTTTTTAATTACTAATCTCATTAACAGGCACATACTGAAGGAGGAATGCTGGTAAATAGATTATAGACACGCACAGAACGATAAAATTGGTACTGGGGGTGAATAGCTGCTCGGGGTTTGGCTGGGAAGGATGTGAGCCTGGGGTTTATTGGCTCGCACACCAGCTTGGCACCCCCAGGAAATAACGCTGGGGCTGCAGACTGCCTTTGGAAGTGGGATGCTCCTTCCCCGCAGGGCTTTCTGTCTTCTCTAGGAGTGACGTTCCTGTGTGTGAGGCGCCAGCTTGGCTCTGATAGCACAGGGAAGGGATTCTCACACCACTAGGATGAGAGCGAAGGGGGAAATTGCTGAAGCTGAGGGTGGTGAGAGCCTGGCGCAGGTTGCCCAGAGAGGTGGTGGCTGCCCCATCCCTGGCACCATTGCAGGTGAGGTTGGCCGGGGCTCTGAGCAACCTGCTCTAGTTGCAGATGTCCCTGCTCCCTGCAGGGGTTGCACTAGATGGACTTGAAAGGTCCCTTCCCACCCAAACCATCCTTTGATTCTGTGTGTGAGTGTGAAGTAGCCCAGTCTCTTTTCACGTCCCTCCATGCTCAAACCCCACAGCTGCAGATGAACTTTTATGAGGGGCTGCAGTTTTAAAAGACTTTTAACCTGCAGGGACCAAATGTGCATCCAAAGGCCACTGGGAAGAGGCACCTGTGGCCCGTGGTGGAGGCAGAAAGACACAGGAGGCCATTGGGGTGTCTGAACGCACGCCGAGATGTTGTCTGAACATGAACCCTGTGTGCTTGGGCTCCTGCCAAGGTTCACGTTGAGCTCAACCACTTCAGACAGGTCTCCCAGTGAAGGAGGCTGCTGGCAGTGCTGTAGCAAGAAAAAAGGGGCTGAACAAGCCCAAGGTCTCCGCTTCCTTCCTGCCATGCGTGGCCCCAGCATCCCGTCAGGCGCTGGCAGAGCCGAGGCTTCCAGCTGCGCGTACGGGTGAGAACCCCTACCACAGGGCCCTGGACACCAGCCCAGGCTGCTAAGACCAGCAGCACCACGCAGGTGGACTTGTGGACCAGCTACACCTGTAGCAGCAAAGCCACAACGATGTGAGATGCTTTTTAAATTTTTTTTGCATACTATAAAATTTGGCTGCAAGAGGTTTGTGCATCTCCTGTAAGTGAATCTGTTCTCCTCGGTGTGTTTTAATGCTGCTGGAATTGGAGGTTGCCATTGGAAAGCATTGATGTCACCAAACCCTTCCAGAGCACAGTTTTGAGGCTCTTCTGCAACATCCTTGCAGTTCTTGTCCTTCTGGCAGAGTTGCACTGTGCCAGCCAGCCCGGGAAGTACATCTCATGGCGAGCTCTGAATTCTGTGCTAGGGAAAAATTGGAAGGAAAAACTGAAAGGAAAAGATCCAAGGCGATTTTTAGGTCCATAGGCTGTTAAACCAAAGGACACACGTTGAGAAGCCACAGATGCATTAGCTGTCCCACATCAGGAAAACCTTTGCAAATAGTGAAAAGTTACCTGCCTGTGGGATTTAGTACAAGTGATACTTACAAACAGCATCATTTGTGCTCGCAGCATTTGCTAACTCGCAGGCAGGACAGCCTTAAAGACCAGCCCGTCTCCAGGGATGCTTCCGTGGGCATAGATTACTGCTACTGATGAGCGTAATCAAGTTAAACATTTCCCCAGCTCTCTACCTCCTCCCCATTACATTTCAAACTAGTTTACCCATGGCCCGGGCAGCCGGGGCAGGCAGAGGTGTGGTGTCCTTGGCTCGGGTCAGGAAGTTTGGGTGCAATGGAATGAATCCCGGCCTCTCCCACAACCATCAGGCTCATAAGCAGCTGGACCAGAAACTACACTTGTTTTTTTTTTCTTTTTAAAGGTGGTTGTGCACAGAGGCACCCAGCAAAGTGCCTGTGGCTCCTCCACAGACAGGCTTTAGCTATAGGTGAAGGTAATTAAACAGATACTGCTCGGAAATTCTTGCTGTGGGACCTCAGATAATCGGTGTGCTATTTCTGGAGCTATTCAAGATTTTATCTCCTTTGAACTTCCTTCATCTGAGTTGGGAGAGGGCTCGGGCTTTATCTACGGGGACAAATATAAGCCTCTGATAAATAAGAATTATAATTATTTCACTGCTCACGTTGAAGACTTAGAAATTCTTCTTTCTCTGCAGTACCTAACCAGTTTGAGAGGGTGGGGTGAGAAGGGCAGGGGTCCGTCTCCACAGCAGGGCAGCAACGGATGGGACAGCCCGAGAACTGCCCCAGGTAAACCCAGCCAGCAGCAGAGCGTCCCATTTGTCACTGAAGCGAAGCTGGGAGTGCTTAAGGTGAAGGTACCAACCAAAAATCCTGGGCTTGTGTCTCTTGATGCCAGTACAGTAAGGAGCCAAGCGCCTCACGGTTCTACTGGTGAAAAAGGGAGGAAGAATAAGCAGCAGTAGACGAAGTCTGGCATAGATAGCTCCTGGATAATTCCACCAGGTAGCCTGGACTTTACTGTGCGACATCCAACGTGTAGGACTATAGGCCCAGGGTTTAAAAATAAACCCTCTGGGCTTCCCTTGAGGAGCCAGGCACATGGGAGGGGGACACGGTGCCAGCAGAGGACTGCAAGCATCCCCTCCAGCTCATCACGGCTTGCTGCTTAATCCCAAACCGTAAATGATTATGTTCTTAAGGTCTGGACCCTGAATTCATACCCAGCCTTCTAAATCACCCTTAGAATTGTTCTGCAGCACCTCAGCCTCCCAAGAAAAGCCTGCCTGAGAAGCGTCCCTCTTTTTATTGTCCTTGCTTTCACGAGCACCACAGCTCTATCCCTCTCCTGACAGCGTGGGTTTTCAGGGTCCTCCCTCCACGAAGGCACACTCAGCCCAGTTCTGATTCACAGCACTGCATCCACCCCGCCCCGACCTCACAACTGCTCTGGGTAAAAGAAAAGAGCCACAAACTGGCTTAAAAAGTAAGAGATCTGACCTCTTCGGTTCCGCTTGGCTTCTGCCAGCTCCTGCTTTCTCTGTCAGAGCTCACCAGCAGCTGTCAGTCGTGAGCTGCCCTGGCAGTTTTATTGCGAAATAAACCACCATATTCACACAGACAAGTCCTCTCGGTGGTGTCAGCGTAACTGCTGTGAGCAAACAGCTCGGAAAGCTCCTTGGTACATCCCCATTAAGACCTTCTGGTGGCTGTGCAAGGGGTACAATCATCCCTTCCCCAGATTTCCTTTTCCCAGCCCCATCAGACCGTTTACAGCGTTTTGATCTGGAGCAGGACTCTGTCATACACACGTTCACCTTTCTAGCAAGATTCTTTACTGAAAAACATTTCCCTGTCACTGCTTTTCTGCCACTCCTTTCTACAGATATTAAAAAAGAGCTATTACAAAACACTCCTATAAATAACCAGCTCTTTGAAGAGCTTCCTCTTTGAAAACACAATTTATTAGGAGTAAAATACAACACACGGACGGGCAGGGACAGACAAAGAAGTGGAATGTGCGGTGAAGAGGCTGCCAGAGAGACACAAGGCAGAGGATTGCAAGGAAAAGACTTGGGCCTTGCTGGTGAGGTGCCGTGCAGAAAGGAGATGATGACATTTAAAATAACTTCCTTCCTAAGAAAGTGGCTCCACGAGCAACTCCCTTCTGCCGTTTCAGTTTATCATCATGAAGATTTATCCTCATGAAGAATACTGGCAAAACCAGGATCTGTCTTCTCCTGTTCAGGTTTGTTTCCAACCAGTTCAGGTGAATAACTGACGTTATTAGAAAGGGCCCAGCACCACCACAACCACACGTATTTCCCTCCCTGTCTTATGCACGTGCTCTAACACCATGTTAGTGACCCCACGTCGCTGCAGCTTTGGCGTGTCCAGCATGAAACACCACGGTTCATTTTTTTCCCCTTCTTTTTACTTCCATGAATTGAAATTTTCACATAAAATGCCGCTTCATGGTTACACTAACGAAAGTAACAACTGGAGTTTCCAGCTCAGACACATCAAAAGACAATAATGCTTTTTTCTTTTTTTTACCCCTGCTTTACAGTTTTCTTAACAAAAATAAACTCCTTTCTTTGTAGAGAATGATCTCAGTTCTTCAGTAAGTTCCTCTTTGCTATTTCTGAAGGAATGTCGATGGTTAACAATTAAAAACACGACTACAGAAACGAATCCCTATAAATTGCGGGTTTACATGGAAGTAAGGTAGAAGTTTCAGTGTGTTATTACTATTAATAAAAAGTTTTTAAGCACTAGAAGCGAAAAATATACCATTCAAAACAAAAAGTATTGAAAAATAACACAGTCTACATTTTCTTCCTATGGCAGCTTCCGATAGATCAGGTGTTTTTGGTACTTTAGTCCTCTGGCTCATATCTGAGGATTAAAAACAAACAAATAATGATTAAAACAGAGCAGAAAATAACCAAGAGGCATTTGGTCTGTAAAGAAAACATGAAACCCCAGTGATAAATTGCTCCCGCTACCGCCGCGTTCCTGCCAAGGCTCACTGGTGACCGAGGGCACCGACAAGTGTTCCCACTTTTCTGGCTATTTCCTCCTTTCGGCCATTTCACCAAATAGTGGAACGAGGGAACGACCAGGAACCTACCCACAAATCCCAACATAAGGGCAGAAATTTAAACAGGAGTTTCAAGTTCCACCCCTGTCCTCCTGCAGCGAAGCTCCAAGGCCCCCATGTTGCCAAAGCTCATGAACATTTTGTGTCCTCTCCACATTTAACTCTCCGGTCACCTGCTACGCAGCCGCTGCGGCTGCACACACCAGCCCTGCTCACTCAGCATCCAGCAAAAAAATCAGGGGCCAGCCCGCTAGGAATTCTTTTTACTGGCAAATTCCTAGTCTGTTTTAACACATCTATAAAACCGAAAAGGGAGCAGAGCACGGATGGGGTTTGGACAGAGCGAGCAGCAGCACTTACTTGGAGAGTTTTTTACGTAGATCCTTTATCTGTTCGTTCTTTTTAGCGAGGATCTCTTTCATGTTGCGATAGGCAGCTGTTTGCTGGAATTTCTTCTCCAGTTCCTACATCATAATAACATCAACACAGCATTTACTTATTATAAAAGCCAGGCTAATATGATTTTTTAAAAAGATGGCTTGCTTCTCCCCCTCAAGTTTCAGAACAGTAGTTTAACTTAAATTTAGATAAGTCAGCTACTAAATTAAAATGAGATTGCTGGGAGAGTTAGAGAAAAAGAAACTTTATTTTCTAACAAAATCAGGCCAAAAGTCTTCTGAAGACTGGGGACGCACTTTTAATTCAGAAACTTCTATGCAGAGAAATGGGGACTTTAAGTATTCGTCTAGTTATAACCACACGGTTACTTGTGGTGTTGCTCTATTTCCACTGAAAAAAACAGAAAGACATAAACAGGCAGGAGTGTGACCCAGTAACCTCTGCGTCCTGCAGCGTCTGCTCGTTAAATCACTTGAGAGGAAAGGATCTCGCTTCTACACCGCAATAAAACACTGACCTTTTGAGCTGTGGACAGCTGATCCTGGACCTTGAGCAGGTCATGTTTTGTTGTCACCAAGTTCTCCTCCAAGAATTTTTGGTTTTCAGTGGCGTCATTCAAAGTCTTCTCAAACTGGCACTTCAAAGTTGCCACTTTATTCTCCAGTTCCGAGATATCCTGGTTTGCGTTAGTCTTCAACGGGAGAAATATTTAAAATATGTCAAATGCAAGAGAAGAAACATTTAAAATGTCGAGTGCAAAATCCCACATAAAGTGGGTGCAACTGCGTTTTTAAGAATTATGTTCAAGTGATAACATAAAGCCTAAATTAGAAGTGCTTTGACTGAAAAAAAATTAAAGCGCTAATTCATAACTTGGAATTAATAAAAAGCATTTTAAAGACGGCTGGAATGAAATCTCAGCTTGGCAGAGAAGACAGGTTCTTGTACTTCTTTAGGAACGAGGTTGAAGCCACAGGATGAAGCGTATTGCAAGAAGTTTATTTAGAGTACAGAAATAGTAAATGGCAGGTTTAAGATCTCAATGTCTATGCTAAAATGTATTTTTTAAGCGGGTAAATCATCACAGGCATTTCAAAAGCCATTTGGTGTAACCCTGGGAGGGAGGGTGGAAGGGTGAAGGCTCAGATCATCAGTCAGATACCGATACTGCAGCAAAAAGAGCCTCCACTGTTGCTTGTGGAGCAACTTTCCTTGTGAGAAGAAACAACCCAAACTCTCCTGGCTGTCAGTTCTGGGTCACAGAACACTATTTTCATGTAACTGTTCAACGGACTTCCATCAAAAAAACCCCACAACAAACCAAAAACCTCACGTTTAAAAGCTCAGCTTCAAAGTCTCAAAGGTATAACGGTGCTGGAGGAGGCTGAACCAGCAGCAGCACCCTCAAAAAGAATAAAAATCTAAAAGGAAGGAAGCTCTGCTCCTTTTTCTGTGAGGAAGGTGAGATTTAGCACAGGAAACTACTTAATAATAGTACCTGTGCTGAAGAAAAGCTTCTTTTGAGTTTTGAGACAGTGCAAGGCTGGAAAGCATCCCCTTGTCTAACCCTTCAGACCAAGTCAAACCGGCCCAGCAGAGCAGTGGTTCACACTCAGGGTGTGGAACCGTATTAACCATTAAAAAAACCCCAACCACGAGACGAAACACGGTAGAAATCTGCAGAGCTGGAGCTGGTCCTTAAGAACCATTGTGGTTTGGCAGCCACGTGTCTGCCCAAGGAGTCTGGACACTGCTGCTGTAACGAGCAGCTGCCCTCAGAGGGTTTCACTGACACCCATCCTACAGAAAATGAGTGAAACCAGGGAAAACGCTGCGTTCTCTCCAAACAACTAATAATTTAATTGATTAAATAAGGTCACACACTTCTCTGCTACCTGCTGCCTATCTACCAGCTGGTTTCAACAGCATCTATACGCCTGTAAGTGGAAAATGTAAAAGCTGAGGAAGAAAGGGACAGATTATAGAGAGCAAATTAGGACACGAAAGCTGAAGGTGCTCAGCAGCCCTGACACTGAGGCCAGTTCATGTTTAACCACAAAAGTTGGTTATTTGCTTCCAATCCTTTAGAACTACATACACTAAGGATTTAATAAAACCCTTTAATATTTTAAACCTTTAATGATTCAAGGCTTAAACAAAACACATAGAAAATATTTGCCATGATTGATAAATCAAGTAATATTGAACACAGATTTTGAAAGTTACTAGAGAAAATATTAAGAAAGCCAAGTACATACCATGAACCAGTTAGAAAGCAAAAGGAAAAGAAATCAGGATTAAAATATGAAAATTAAAAAGCGGAAATGTTTCATGATATTGAACTTCACTTCCAAATCTGTAAGCACTGTGGGAATTTTTAAAAGTTGATTTCTCAAACTAACAGGATTAAATTGTTCTTACTGTGTTAGAAGTTTAAACTTAAATGTTTTAAGAAAAAAAAAAAATCACACAAAAAAAATTTATAAAACTATTGACAAAAAGGTACAAACTTAAAAAAAATATTACAAAGATTAAGAACCTTAAGCAGCAAAAACAGTGAACCGTTTTTGACAGTACACTGATACGGGTAGAACTACATAAAAAAAACCCCAAACATTTGTGGTCTGACCCAGGATACTTTGTAGCAAAACCCCTTGTTTGTAGCAAAACCCCTTGTTTGTAGCAAAACCCCACAGGTAAATATTTAGGCTTTTAAAGTCTGGAGTGAGAAGCAGCAAATCTGGCTTGTCAATACCAAGCGTGACAAATGCTTGAAAGAATTAGTGGTTTATTGGTGCTACAAAACCAGGTTAGATATTATTCTTCCATTAGAAAATGGGAAGAAAAACAGAAATAAATGTATCTGTCAATACAACTGTCACCCCTGAGCATATGAGCTCTGGAGTACTATTTTCCGAACATCCCTGATGTTACACCAGATACCTGACACAACAACTCATGTGCTGGATTATCTGCTGATGGACAGACCAGCTGTGACCGTTGTTAAGTGCAGTGGTGGAAATCTGAATTATATTTACCTTTTGGTCTCCTTGGATCACCTGTAAATCCCTCAGTGATTTCTCCAGCTTGGACTTCTCATCTAGCGCAGCTGTAGCCTGCGATGCATTGAAAATGTAAAGCCTCAGAAACATATTTTGATTGGAAATATAAGGATAATAACCACAGGATTCTTAAAACATGTAAACGGCATTAAGTATCCAAGCTTACAGGGAATTTACCTGTGTTTCGATGGTCTTGAGTCTGGCCTTCAATTTTTCATTCTCTTCTTGGAGACAGGCAACTGTCTTTGGGTTAATAAATGAGAAAGTTTCTGAACACTCTTGTGCTATTTTGAATTTTCAAAGTATTTCAGGTTTTCAGCTTCTAAATGCTTATAAAGGCCTTGATAAGAAATCAGTAATTCATTTATTTATTGTTTTCTGCCTCAGTCAGCCAGACATTTAACTCTCTGATTCTACTGTACCATATAGGACCATTCACTTAAACCTGGCACAGGAATTCAGCATCTTGTTAATATCAAGATCCACGATACAGAAAGTTGCACGTTCAGAGACGCAAATCTCACTGCTGCTCAGCGCTTGGATTTTCAATCAAGCATTTCAATCCATTTTCAACGATTTCCAATACCTAATAAAAACTATTGATAACGTTAAATACTAGCATGTGGTTTGTAATTCTGAAAAATCTCCAGCAAGCGGGAAATGTGATGCTTTCAAAACCAGTAAACCCCCAATTCTTGAAGCGCCTGTTTCTTTAGGAGGAGTTTAACAAACTAACAAAAGAAAAAAGACTGAATGTCTTTGAATGATACAGACAATGTTCAATAACACCTTGGCCAGCAATATTTTAATTTAGTTCCTTGTTGGAAAGCCAGCCAGCTGCATGGAACAGACTGAATACTGGTTTCTAGCAATTTACCTCATTAGATGGAAAAATAACTAACGACAAAGGCCAAAACGTCTTTGCAAAAGGGAGGCCAGTGTTGCAATAGATGTTAGAGACCACGAGCGCAGGATCAGTTTCAGATGCTTTACAATATTTATTAATACAGCCACCCAGTTCGGGTGAATTAGCAGAATGGTCACTGACCGTAAGGGCACGAACAGGCAGGTTCTTACCTTGTTCAGCAGCTCTGACCCACCTTCATTTAATGGAGCCAGTTTGGGTTTAGTGAGGTCTGTGCTGGGCTAAAGAAATAATAAAGGTTAAAAAAAATTAAATGATACGGATTTCTAGGAGGAAGAAAAGTACTCCTTTAGCCTGTAAAATAACTATGGACAATGAATCCAGCTTTCTTTTGTAAAGCAAATGACAAAGGAGGAAACAGCCTTGGGAGCCCTGGCACTGAACTGCAAAATGCTTCTTTTTGGAGACTTTCAAAGATTGTTCTGAAAAAGGGTGGGGGTTTTGTTTTTCTCTTTTAAGCACAAAGAATCTGTACTAAGTATTTTAAACATCTACCATAACTCCACATGACATTTTATTACGATTTGATTAGAATAAAACTCTACCTTCTTGTTTGAAGATGTGAATTCTGACTTTTCAAACTCAGCAACCTGTTCCAACAATTCTCTTGAAAAGAAAAATAAAGGGAGGTATTTATTTCCTGAAAGAGCCATGCTATAAAACACACTTTACCAGGCTGACACTACGCTCTTTATTGCGTGCAAGGTTCTCACTAGAAGTACAGAATGAAGTCCTATGGAAACACAATAAATGCAACAGATTGTGCCATGCAGTGGTATGCTACACGCACTAGAACTAAGATTTAGCACCCTTGATTAAAAGATAACCTACTTGGACAACAAAGGCTTTTTAATCAAGTCCTATCACCTGCTCTTAACTGATAGTTCAAGTAAGAATGTAACCAATTGAAAAAGTCTTCCTGGCAGGTTTGAAATTATCGTGTATCTTGTGACATTACAGATGGAAGACTTGAAACTAAGCTATCATTGATCCAACAGTAAAAGAAGAGGTTTCTATGGTTATGGAAAGGATCCAAATAGTAACACTTGGAAGTTTTCTTGTTATTGAAAGGCATCCTGTGTAGTCCAAGATACGTTACCGATTCTCCAAGTCAGAGACGTCTGTCTGTAACTTAAGGTACCATTTCTCAGCCTGCGAAAAGAGCTGCCGCAGAAGCAAAACGTTGGTGTAGGTCGTGTTTATGAGCTCCGACTCCACTTCGCTGTGCACTATGGTCTGCAGTCCATCCAGCATGTCTGTCACCTCATCCACTGTGAAGGTCTCCTCAACAAGTCTGAGCAGAGCAGTTAAGACCAGTCAGGTGTGATAACAGTAAGGACTTTCCACTTTTGAGGCCTCGCTGCACAGCTATCACTCATACCCTGCGATGTCCTTCTGCAAACCTCCCCTGTCAGTAGCTATGAGGCGACCACGGCACCACTAATTGGTTACCTTATTTAAATTCTCTCTTGGAAACTTTACAATCGCAAACATTCCTTCAGCTGCAGTCTTGCATCAAATTTAGACATCAGAAGCAAGATATAAAGCAATGTCCTGCTGTCGAGATCTATGTTAATTCCTAAGAATTTGCACAACTTTGCTTTAAGAGGACTTGTACACTTGCAAAATTATTGGGTCTTTCTTCCTCACTGATAGCATACAAACATAAACAGAGAAAAGCCACCCCACAAAGCATTTAAACCTGCAATTGTTGCTGCCTTATTCTGCTTTACTCTTGCTCAGAACCACCCCCCAGGGTACCTGCTGTCCTTAAGGTCCTGAAAACAAGAATCCACCGTTTTGAGACACTGGCCACGCTTGAAACGAGCAAAGCGCATGTAGCTGATCACTTCATTCTGGTGGTGCTCGTTAAGGCCCAGCTCTGCCTGCAGGCGAGGACAGAAGCACAAATATACACTGAAGTAAGTAAAAAGTATTGCCAAGACTTGTGACTCGTTTCTGTGCTTGCCCTCACAGGGGTACCGTGTCAACTTGCGTGTTAAAAACCAGCCATATTTTTGTGTGTGCAGTCCCACGATACCTCACCTTGGCGCTGCCCCTTGAAGGGGAAGGGATGGCCAGAACCAGCCTCAGAAAAGTCACAGGAAAGCAGACACCGAGACAACCAGAGGATCAGAACCACAGGGGCTGCAGCAGAGAGGGGGCTCTCAGCTCTCAGACAAACTTCTCTGTGTATTACACGTACACATGTGCGCGCATCAGGCAGCCGAATGAGGCGTCTTTCACAGAGGCAAGCTGCCAGCCTGATGCCTCCCGCAGAGCCCGCGCCTTGCGAGGGAGCGAGCGCGGAGACCTCGGCTACCGCTCCCTGTGCCGCTGCTGCCTGTTCTCTAGGGGAAAAGCCCCTCCTCGTCGCGGAGAGAAAGGGAGGCCCACGCCCACACTACCCCAGCTGGCAAGCGGCCTCAGAAGGACGTTACACGACCAGACAAGCGCAGGCCGAAGCCGCCGCTGGCCGCCACGCACCGGGGGCACCGGGCCCTGCCAGAATGCCGGGCCTCGCCGCTCTCGGGGCCGTC
>VZZY01023017.1:259723-298622 GCA_013400335.1 Eurystomus gularis
TCCCTCTCTCCCTTCCGGCGTGCGCCGGCCGCCGGGTCCCGGGGCAACCGCCGCCTGCCGCTGAGGTTCCCCCTCCCCGAGCAGCGCTGGCGGCAGGTCCCCAGCCAGATTGGGCACCCCCCGGCACGTCAGCGCTGCCTGTGCGCTCCCCCCACAGCTGGACAGCCTGTTCCGGAGGGTGCGGTGGGGAACGGCGTCAAAAGTTTTACCAAAATCCAGAAAAAAAACTCCCTCCAGCACCTGCCCTTCACCCAGCAGGCGGGGGGACCTCAGAACAGCAACTGACTGGAAGGTCAAAACCAGCTCGGAGGGAAATGTACCAAAAAATCTGTGCAATAAGAACCCGCATTAGCATGTTCGTGATGGACTTTCCTCCCGGCTTCAGTCTGAGGCAGAGAAAATACACAAGTTTTCTTTCAGCGTGATCGCTGAGGGTGTCAAAGAAAGAACAGATTTTTAACAGGACACAGTTAAATTACAGAATATTTGGCAGCCAACAGGCCCGTGGTCCTTTGAGGTGGCTCAGCCGAGGTGCTGCTGGCTCCCCGCGTGAAGTCCCAGTGACTGACCATTACCACAGCACCAGCCCCTCCTGAAAAATCACTGCTGATACCGTGCTTGCTGCCATCATCCCCCGAACGAAGCCCATTAACCCTCCATGCTAGAAATTAGGGGTGGCCCTGCAAAACATTTCAGTGAATATGGTTAATTAAAGCACATGTTTAGCCAGGATGGTCTGAAGCCGTTTAGCATGGTGAAGCCCAAACAGTGAACGAAGGACTGAAATGACAGTGCAAAATCCACTTGGAAAAATTCATGGCTAAACACTTCCTTGAGAATTCGGGAGAGTGAGCATGCACTATGTGTAGAAAACCTAAAAGCCCCAAAAGAGCACCTGTGTGTAGAAAACCACATTCTAGCCCCAAAAGAGCACCTAATCCATCTAAACTAAGAGTTTAGTGATTCATAGATTTCAGAGTCATTAAAAAAGATCTACAGAACCCTGCTTCTGAGTTGCAAAGTGTCTGCAAGTGTCTAGGGCGGGAATGATACCATGCAGGTCACCTTTTCTTTGCTTGAGGATAGACTACTCCATGGAGAGCAACTAAAAGCCAGGTTTAGTACAATCATAGCACAGTTTTCACTGTGAACTAAAGGAAACTCCTCAGTCAGCCTCAGCAGAGGCTGTAACCCCAGGCTTTGTTCTATTTCTGCGAAATCTTTCTAGCATCTGATCAGCACATCAAGCCCAGCACATCTCTGCCACTAGCACATGAAGAGCTTAAAAAATCATCCCCAAGCTGTGCTTTAAATTGAACACCCTGATGGTGAAAGGAAGACATAGAAGAAATGTTGGTGGTTTTCATTTTTCCACTTACTTTACAACTTGGACATTTTCTTGAAATGTGGGTCGAGCGAGCATCAGTCACAGCTGAACACCATCCAGCACTTCAGCAAAACCAGTGACACTTGGACTTCCTGCAGGGAGGGGAATTTAAATCACCATGATTTGCATGCCAGCTGGCCAGGAAAGAAGATATAAAATGTGCACGTTCATCTATTTATTAACCACTTCTCACTGCCTTCCTCTTCAAAAACTTTCTTGCCACACTTTTCTGGGTGGTTGTCACACAAGGCCTGCCACCAGCAGGCACTATAGGTGCCTGTGCACAGTCCTGCCCTCAGTCTCCCTAGGAATCACCAGGGCTTTCCTCGGGAAGGTGGTGGACTTTCATTTTGCTCCAGAGGAGCAATGAAGCTCGGGAAGGGTCCTGAGCACAAGTCTGGTGAGGAGCTGCTGAGGGACCTGGGGATGTTGAGCCTGGAGTAAAGGAGGCTCAGGGGAGACCTTCTGGCTCTGCACAACTCCCTGAAAGGAGGTTGGAGCCAGGTGGGGTTGGGCTCTTCTCCCAAGGAACAAGCAACAGGACAAGAGGAAATGGCCTCAAGTTGTTCCAGGGGAGGCTTAGATAAGATATTAGGAAAAATTCCTTCCCCACAAGGCTTGTGAAGGGCTGTGCCAGGCTGGGCAGGGCAGTGGTGGAGTCCCCATCCCTGGAGGGGTTTCCAAGCCATGGAGATGTGGTGCTGAGGGACATGGTTTAGTGGTGCCCTGGCAGTGCTGGGGGAATGGTTGGACTCAATGATCTGAAAGGTCTCTTCCAACCAAAATGATTATATGACTCTATGATTCTATGACACAGCCACACTGGGAGGAGCATCTGACCTGCCTTGTGCAATATAATGCCCATGAGCCGAAAAATGATGGTATGAGAAGTCTCCCCTTTGCTATCGAAAGAGGTTACCAGGAAAAAAAACAAAGAAAAATAAAAATTAAAAAAGAGAAGATTGCCATCTGTGTCTGAGCCACCTAAACCATGCAAACCACAGAGAAAACAGCCTGTGACAGGTCTAACGAGGCTTGGGTCCCAGGAGCACACACCCACCTCAACCTACAAAAAGCCCAAAGCTCAGTCGTGGGCGTGAGGAGCAAACACGGTGTGCTGGGCACGGCACCGGGCTGACACCCTGCAGCAACTGTCCGGTGAGTCCTCTCCTCTGCTCTTCTCGTCTGTCTTCCCCACACCTGGCCTCCATGGGAAGGAAACCAAATTACTAAATCCTTTTTTTTTTAAAAAAAAAAAAAGCTCACTTGCTGTCTAGCTCAACGAGCTGCAATGATCTTTTCCTTTGGAATTTAAGGTAGCTAAAAGAAAATAGCATGAAAAAAGTCCCCTGGGGATGCTCTGCACCCTTCAGCAGGTGCTGCAATGATGTGTTTGAAAGGGGTGGAAATTTTCCAGGGGGAAATCCGGAGCTCACTGGCCACGGTCACTTCTGGGTTGTAGGATGCAGGGCTCAGCGTCCACAGAGAATTTTGTGCTGTGATGTTCTCTGCTGGTTCGAGATCTCAACCCTCTGAGGAGGTTCTGAAGCAGGTCTGACATCGCCGTGGAGCTGGGCAGGATGAGGCGCACGCTGAGCGCCGCAAGTCTTGAAACTGTGGTTTTCCCCCGCAAAATAAGCAAAAAGGGGTCAAATTGATTTTGGTGAATAAGCAGCCCCTCCTTGTCTCAAGGGGCATCTGCTACTTACCAGCTTTTAGTGTGCTGTGAATTTCACCGTGGAAAAAACCCAGGTGCTGGCTAGAAGGTCTGAAACTTGCTTGCATCTAACCCCATGTTATTGTTATTATTCTTACAACCCAAAACAAGGGCTGCCAGAGGAGCTTTTTCCACTGGTTTCAGGAGACCCGTCCAATGTCATTTGTATGTGCAGGGCTGTGGCTGCTCTTCGTTCCTACACTTTGGTATTTACAGGTGGTATATTGGATTTGTAGGGATCATACCGGTGGTTTCTTGCTGCCTGCTTGCAGATTTTTAGTGGCATAAATTCTGCGCCACACTGTAGCGTTAGTGTGCTTTGGCTATTTACTTTCCCTGGTCGTCTGCTTTGAAAAGAAGTAAAATAAAAATATGGTTTTTTGTGTCAGAAATTTAACTACTATACACAGGGCAGCATCGCTGAAAGGCAGGTACTAAATTTGTATCTACAATTAAAACTCCAGGGACCAGCATAATTCTGCGTGCAGCTCTGCACCTTGATAGAAAATGTAAAAACCAAGAGCACGTATTGATGGCTGGTTTTATTTCTTCAATCTGTTTTTAAGCAAACGCTCCGTGCCTAGACTCATGTTCTTTGACTGCAAAGACCTCGTGCTGCCGACCTTCCTCCTAAATAATTCCTATTCATTAAAGTTGCTTCTAGAAGGTAAAAAAATGGAAGGATTAGCCCCACAGCTGTGCTTTCGGGATGCAATCATTTCTAAATAGATGGAAACAACTGCAATAATTTTTTTTTAACCAATTCTGGAGCCCTGCAAGTATTTGCTGCATGTGTTCCCTGCACCGCCAAGACCAGGCAAAGGGCTCAAAGGCAGCTCAGGCTGGAGGGTACCACAAACACAGACACCAAGGAGATGCTGCAGGCAGGGATTCGGTCACTGCAGAGGGTGCAAATATTTGAACCCTGCAAACTACTCCTAAAGGCAGGTACTTTTCCTTGTTAGTCTCCAGATGATTTAAGTGACGCATTTCGTTCATTCTCACGTATTTTTTTGAAGATATGGTGCTTCCAGATAACTTTCCTTTTTAATGTGCGCACCGGGGAGTCTACATCTTATTAAAAATGAGATTGCAGTGACTTGAGCACGACAAGGGTCCCAGGCAGCAGAGTGCCGTAGACAAGCTGAAGACCTAATTTAGGCTAAAGGTGAATTTGTAAAATGGAAACAGCCAAATAATCCAAACCAGCAACATCAATTTCTGTGCGGTTTGTTCCTCTCCCGGCCAGGCTCGTTTTCAAAGGGTTGAGGTTTTTAGTAAAAGAAGAACGAGAAAGAGAAGTGACATGGTTCTACGGTGTTTCAAATCAGTTGTTTTCCCCCCCCATCAGGTTGTGGACCCTCCTTCAAGGCTGAGTGAAGATCTGGCTGGAGATGACAGTTGTGAGCATAGAGAGTATACAGCTATGCTGCTGTGCAACCTCCCTTTTTCTTTCCTCTCTTTGCCTCCACCGGTTTTCTGCCTCTCTTGAGCCAACGGTGCCGTCCCACCACACCAGTAACACAAAACCTTCTTCCCCACCTATTCCCAAGTTAGGGCTTTCCCATTTTGTTAGGTATTTGAAGCTGCCAAGCCAGCGGTGTTTTGAATGAGCTGACGGAGACAGTGCTCCTCCCGCCTGCCGTTTTAATAACTGGGGTTGGCTGGAGGTGGTGAGCAGCTCTTTGGCAAAGAGTTGGCCGCTCAACGGGTCATTTTTATAAGTCACGCTGCAAGCAGCCTGAAATCCACCGGCAGCCTTTGCGCTTTCCCATCGGGAATGGAATATGTTGGGGATCTTCCACTGCATCTGGTGGAGGGGGGCAAATTTACGCTTTGCTGAGCCACCTCTCCATAGAAATTTCCCCAATGTCCCGCTGCAGGTCACCCAGCCTGGCAGGACCAGCCTGAGTTACTACAGGAACGACAGCGCGGTGCTGTCCCCGTACGGGAACCTGGTGAACGGCACGGACCTCTCGTGTGACAGGAGCCAGGTCAGGCACTTCGCTCGAGCCTTCCTGCCGGTGTTCTTCTGGCTCATCTTCTGTGTGGGCACGGTGGGAAACACCTTGGTCGTGCTCGTCTGTTGCAAATACCGCTTCAGGAGGAGGATGATGGACCGGTACCTGCTGCACCTGGCCATCGCAGACCTGCTCCTCCTCCTCACCCTCCCCTTCTGGGCCAAGGCTGCCTCCGATGGCTGGATCTTCAAGAACTTCATGTGCAAAGTCGTCAACAGCATGTATAAGATCAACTTCTATGGCTGCAGCTTGTTTCTAACCTGCATCAGCTTTGACAGGTACATCACTATTGTCCAGGCGACAAAAGTTAAAACCTCTAAGCGAAGGCGGCTCCTGCGCAGCAAGCTCATGTGCACGGCTGTCTGGCTGACCTCCGTGAGCCTCTGCGTCCCAGAAATCCTGTACAGCCAAAGCATGCAGGTGGGTGACATAGCAGTCTGCAAGATTATGTACCCACCAGACGTCAGCATGACCTCCAGAGTTACTGTCCTGGCCTTGAAAGTCACAATTGGCTTCTTCCTCACGCTCCTCGTCATGGTCATTTGTTATGCCCTTATCATCAAGACCCTCCTGCAAGCCAAAAGATCCCAAAAGCAGAAGTCGCTGAAGATCATCACCATGATCATTACCGCTTTCCTCCTCTCTCAGTTCCCGTACAACACTGTTTTGCTGGTCAAAGCCATCCACACCTACACCAGGGTGGGGTACAGCTGCCAGGCTGCCAACCGGCTGGACATGGGGCTGCAGGTCACCCAGAGCATCGCCTTCCTCCACAGCTGCCTCAACCCCTTCCTCTATGTCTTTGCCGGAGAGCGGTTCAGGACGGTGCTGGGCAGGATGGTGCGGAGCGGCAGCTGCTGCTGGGGCAGGGGCCAGGAGCAGTTCTCCTCCACCTGCGACAGCCAGGAGCACAGCTCTAGCTGGTCCTTTGCCATGCTGGGCAGGCGGCGGGTGAGGAGCTCCCTGACCCTCAGCACCCACTTGACCTCCTCCGTTACGCCCCCTCCTTGCCAAGCCCTCTTGTAAGTTAGTCCCCTCCCTCTCTCCCCTCTGGAAGAGCACCAGACCCTTTGGAAATGGGTCGTATACCCCAAAGACTGTCTCAGAGGAGCAGGGAGGGCTGGGGGCTCCTCAGGCACCCCGTCCTCACCATGTGAGACCCAGCTGGGGCTCGCGGGGTGAAAGGGCGAGAACTCTTCCTCACAGGGCAGCAAAACGGAGCCCCACTGGCAGTAAGCAGAACTGATAGAGGACAGGAGCTCTCTTTGCGGCAGCTGTAAATAACTCAGCCCATCTGCAGCTCCAACCACAGCCTGAAATAGCGTCCTCATGGGAAGGGGGTAAACCCAGCTACGGCAGCAGCAGAGGCAGGCGAAGCAGGGTGAACCATCCATCCTGTCCATAGGAAGAAGCAGGAGGGGATTCAGCCTTTGTTTGCTGCCCAGCCGGGTCTCCTGCAGAGGTGGCTGGACTTGGGATCCCCCCTGCACCACGCCAGGTCCCCTCCACTGTAAGGAGGACAGCCTTTAGCTCCTGCACTGCTCTAGGCAGCAGGAAGACGCTGCTCTCTCTGCCTGTGCACACACTGCTCCGTTCTGCTCACCAATGGTTCTTCTCACAAAGGAAAGCCAATCCTAGAATTGTTTGGGCTGGAAGAGACCTTTAAGGTCATCGAGTCCACCCGTTCCCCCAGCACTGCCAGGGCACCACTAAGCCCTGGCCCTCAGCACCACATCTCCACAGCTTGGAAACCCCTCCAGGGATGGGGACTCCACCACTGCCCTGCCCAGCCTGGCACAGCCCTTCACAGCCCTTGCCAGGAAAAAATTTTTCCCAATATCCAACCTCAGCCTCCCCTGGTGCAACTTGAGGCCGTTCCCTCCTGTCCTATCATTCATCTTCATACAGTCATCCTTGCAGAATTAGTTCTGTCTCTCTCCTATACTTCAGCTGTGTGATACAAGGTGAAATCGGGTACAATTTAACTGCTGTGGCTCCTATTTTGATACTGGAAACAAATCACACCTTGCAATAAAAATTCAAGGGTGCCAGAGAACCAAGCTGTCCGCCCCTGAGATGTTTGCCACATGCTGCAAAGCCATAGTAAACCAGAACGCAAACAACCAAACCCGTAGCTCAAGAGCCCACCGGTTACGTGCTGATCCCTTTGCTAACGGTGAGAAAATATATTTAGCCTGCGGCCAGTAAGACAGAGAGCAACAAAGTGCCCAACCTAACGTCAGTGACACGAGGCTGGGACTCGGGGCTGGTGGAGGCAGCGGTCCCCAAAGCGTTGTGCTGTAACACGCCCTACAACACCTGTAGGGCTTTTGGTGCTGGGACAGGTCCTGTGGCCACCAGGCACGGCGTGGCCATTGCAACCTCGTCCTGCCCAACCGCAGCCTTCGAAACAATCTGCTTTGCCTCCTGGTAATTATTTCTTGCAGGAAGAAGATGTTTTCATCGCGCGTTAATCGTTAAAGTGTGCTGATAACCATCAGCTGGCTGCAAGGGTTGGTGCTGCTGCTGTTCTAGCTAGCAGGGTATCTCTGAGCAGGTGGGGTTCTAGTTTCGTGTACCTTTCTTAGGATTTTTTTACTAATCTTTTCCTTAGGGGAGAAAAATAGCAAAAAATATTTCTTTTACAGTATGCGTAAGAAAGGTTTGGGGGGCTTTTACCGTTTGTGTCAAGCTCAATGTGAATGGAAGCTGCAATTCTGCTAAATAAAGGCCCTGCTGCAAACAGCGAGGGGACAAGGAGGTTGTTTCTTGCCCACGCGTCCTTCCCAGGCTGTGATCCGTATGCACGACCCATTCCTGAGGCCAGGATGTACCCCTCCCGAAAAGGCCAGAGGAGAACAGGGCTCACTCCACACTCTGACCCTCAGGGTGTGGAAGCCGCAGCCGAGGACCTGCCGGAGCGGAGCGGGTTCTCGGCAGGGGTGGAGTGCAGTTTGGGGAGGGAGGGCAGGTTTCTGAGGGCGTGGGATGGGGCAGAAGCTTCCCCACGCAGCTGAGCCCCACCACCCCTTCCCAGGGTTGAAGGTGGTCCCACCCAGAGGGTCCTCCCGGCCCTGAAAGACCCCTCAAGTCGTGCAAAGGAACCAACAAGTGTGCAAACCTTGGCTGCCGCGGTCCTGCCCGGTGGCCTCAAGCTCCTCTTTCATGCACAGCATCCCACTGGCCCCTGGAACATGAATTTCGGGGCCTTCTCAGAGAAGGTAAAAGCTTCTTCAGTCCACGGAACGCAGTGGGAAATTTTCAGGCTTGGTCGGCAAGTGAAACTGTTGAGGGTGGTGAAACGGCTGTGAACTTTCAGCAGTTTGGGGCGACGGGGTTATCTCCAGGTCACGCACGTCCTGCTCTGAGTCAGGCTGCTCCCCGACGCTTTGCCGGGGGAACGGTCTCCCCCGGGCGGGTATTTCCTAGTGGAGTCACAGAATCACAGCATCACTTTGGTTGGAAGAGACATTTAAGATGATCAAGTCCAACTGTCAGCCCAGGAGTGTGTCCCTCCCACAGTCCAGAAGCTGCTGGTAGCTTCCCAGGCTGCTGGTGACCCCAAACTCATGGGGACGCTACCTTCCTGCCCCCTCTGCTGCCATCACCCCCTCTTCTATCTGCCGGGGACCTCAGTCTGCCAGCAGCACAGCAAAGCGTGGCCAAAACCCTCCTGGGGCTTCCCTCTCCCACTGCCCTGAGGTTTTAGCTGGATTTATCCCACCAAAATCCCTCCCACGCCTCCCTGGGGTGTCCCAGCCTTCAGCTGATGGTCTCATCCAACCCCCCACTCCAGCGGGGTCACCCAGAGCAGGGTGCCCAGGATCATGTCCAGGCAGGTCTGGAATCTCTCCAGAGGAGACTCCATAATCTCATCAGTTTTCCCTGATGTTCAGCTGGAAGCTCAGCTCCAGCAGGACAGTCACCAAGCAGCTGGAAGTCCTGGGAGAAGCCCGAGATCCTCCATGGCTGCCCTCCCCTCTCTTTAAGGCCATTTTTTCCCAGATGTTCCCAGTTTTGGGCTACAGTCTCCTCTGCCAGCAGGAAACTCCCCTGTGGAAGCAAATGACCGATAAAAGGAGCAATGACAACAGGGCCCATTGTCCCCTGACCCACCTGGTTGCCCCAGCAGCTCAGAGGAGCCTGTGCGTTACCCCGGGGCTGTTGCTCTGCCACACTGTCCACACCTGGCCTTTCTCCACCAGCGTGACAAACTACTGTCCATTTTCCTTATTTCGTAAATCTTTTTCCTGCTCAGCAGACCACCCAACCATCTGATCAACCTTCCACGCAAAGCTCTCTCTATAAGGCATAAAAGGGACGCACGTTATCTGTGACAGAGAATTTTATTTAATTCCTGAGGTTAAAAAAGGGAAAGAAAAGCGCCAAGGACCATTCCAGTACACAGCCGCCTACGTCTCTGTAACCGTACGTCACTGGTACACACAGATCTCTTCTTCCTCCCTCTGGAGCCTGGAGTTCGGTGTGAACGGGGTTTGCAATTCTTTGGCAGTTAAGACCAAAAAGATGCTTCGGAACAAGTCACAGTCTCAGCGAGGGAGCGTAATCAAAAGCATAGTGCAATTTCAGGTTTAAAAACGGAGCGAAGCCCGGCGTTCGCAGCTCTGCTGCCCTGTGCCGTGGGGCACTCTTGTGCGAGACATCGCCGCGACTCTTCGGAGAGCAACACCGAGTAACGCCGAGTAAAGGGACACTGTCGTTTCCTTGGAGCAACCACCTTCTTCCCTTTGCAAAAACCTCCGTGGAATAAGAATATCACCCTCTGCCCTTCCAGCTCCCAGAGAAAACACCCAATGGCTCACAGCAAACACCTTGACCCGTCAGCGTGGCATCCCCTCAAATTAATTTCATGATCAATTTTAAATATTTGTTTTCTCCTAATGGCATCGCTGCGGATAATAAAATGCAATTTACATACATGTAAATGAAGAGGTTTCTCAGCGACCTTGGCACACCCCACAGGAACAAGGGCTCTATGAACCGAGGTATAAGGTGCCTGCATGAAACAATCTCTGGCACAAACCTCCACTCGCGCCAAGACCTTTCTGGGTTTCTGTAGCTCCAGTAACAAACTGCCTGGGAATTTCACACAAAAGGTCGGAACCCACGATGGGTTCGTCACTGTCTTCTCTGCACAGCCTCTGAGGTGTGGAAGACTCCCTCTTCTAGGTGACACACGGTGAGATTCCTGTTCTGGGACAGTTCGTCTGACCAGCTGCACTCCTGCCCACTTGCAGGACCTTACCAGCTTGCGTGTTTCCTCTTTGGAAACTTCTCCTCCTCCTTAAATCCTCTCCTTGGTTAGAATCAACCCCTTTTCTTTGCTACAGGTCCCGGCTCCCATTCCCAGCCCTCCTCCAGAGAGGAAAGCAGCCATAAAACTATTCTCACGGGGCAGGAAAACCTGCAGGCACCACAGAGGCTCAAATGCCAAATAAAAACAATCCAGTGTTTTTATCCCCCTCCTCCCAAACTTACGCTCCAGCCAGGGAAGAGCGGCAGGGAAACATCTGACTTACCAGATGGAGTCAGCTGCATTAGGAGTTACAACAGTCGCTTATAAATATTTGCCACAGGATGAAAGAATGTTAAGAACTGGGATGCAGAGCAGAAACACGTAATTCTTGAATGGGGAGATCACAAATACCTCGGAGCGGAGCTGACATGTTCTGGCCCAAGATACTTGACAGTGTCCCTTTACCCTACATTTGGCATTTTAAGAAAGATATCCAAGTAAGATTAGTATCCTAACTAAAACACTTTTAAAAACCACACCTAAAAGCTCAAAGGAAAGCCGCGGGCAGACTTCAGCAGCGGCGCAGTGAAGCTGCGCAGCACGTGGTGCCCAGTGCTCTGCTTGCAGCAATAAATAACCTCTCCTTGCCTAATTAAATAAAACATAGCTTTGACACTGAACTACGCCATCGTTCACGAGCCGACCCGTGCGTCACTTATTGCCTGTCTACTGCCAGCTTCAGTCTCCCGTCTCTTCTCAGGTTTCTGTTTGGTTGAGGTTTGTTTTTTTTTTTTCAGTATCCTGTTTCTTTTATTTCGTTTTTTCCTGTTTGTTGCCTGTAAGCTCAGCCTCGTGTCCACCTCGTTTCCAGGCACGCAGCCAGGTAAGGGTTTAGACATATTTATACATTATTAAATGGAAGGAATGATCAGCAACATTTAGCTTTATCTGCAGAATTCTCTTCTTGCCTGTGATCAGAAATTTCCCCTACCTCAGCTGCTACTACATAAGTGCCTTGTGGTCTCCACCTTTAGGTGTAGAACCCTTGCTGGGATGGACTGGAGCAGCAACACTTGCTGCACACTGGATGGACTTTTTGAGGCCAATTTAGACATTATCGCTACGTTCCAGTCAAGAGAGAGCCCGCTGACCTCCTGGAAACCGTGCTTTCTGGGAACGCCGACAACTAAGGTGCTAGAGCAGGAAAAGGGAACGTTCCTCCTCCTGGTGTCACGCAGTGAGCAGTGCTTTAGCCTACAAATGACACTTCTGATTCCGCCACCGGTACTCGCTGCAGGAGCTGGTTTCACCGGGCTGACTTAGAGAGCAAGGCGAGCAAAAGTGACAGGAGCTGCTGCTTCATGCTGTGGTGTTCTGTAGCCGGTATTCGGTACCAAAGTATTTGTAAAAGCCAGTTAAGACTTACCAAATCTTAGCCCAAAATGTAAAAAAACCCCTATGCTTGCTGTTTATAAAAGATAAAAATTCTAGCTGGATTGCAATATAGGCCTGTGAAGTGGAAGTATTGCATAGTAGCTGTTCTGTCGGAGCATTAGAGCAGAACAGAAATGGTTAACTTTACTCCTCGGTGAAGAAGTCAACAGAAATACTCATTTGTCTTTACATTTCCTTTTGAAGGATATTTTTGGAAGAAGAGTAATTCAATCGTCTGTAGAGAATTTTGGCTTGCGTTTAGACACCCCCACACTTATTTTTTTTTTCTCCCCACTGAAAAATAAATCCGGCTGGAACATTGCTTGACCTGTTGAATCGAGCATCGTGGCTTTAGAGCAACCTGTACACAGTACAGAACCATTAGTGTTCCCAGAAAGGCTTCTTTAGTGTGTCCGTGTCCTCTAAGTGCATTACAGCTATTGCATAGCTCCAAAGTCTCCAAACACAGTGGTAATCGTCGTGCTTACGTGGACATAAATAACAGCATTTCTTAAAAACGGAATTAAAAACAACGCAGTGTATTCAAGGCTACGGAAAATCACTTCCGTCGTAGATGACAGGTCGCTCGACAGCCAAGTGATAAAACACTCTTTTGGAGATAAACCTGTCAAGAACAAAAGAGAGCACGATGATGGCGTTAGCTGAAGGCAGCTAGGCAGGAAGCCTTAAAAATTTATGCAATCTATCAATTTATACTCAGGAAAAAAAAACAAACATTGGTGTTAAAAATAAGTATACCCGCAAGGGCTGTCAGGTCTGTGGTTAATAACACGACCAGCTGAGTTTTGAACTAAAAGGGGGAGATTTAGTCTAGAGAGAAGGAAGAGATTTTGGATGCTGAGGGAGGTGAGAGCCTGGCGCAGGCTGCCCAGAGAGGTGGTGGCTGCCCCATCCCTGGAGCCATTGCAGGTGAGGTTGGCCGGGGCAGATGAGCTTGGAAGGTTGGGACAGAAGAGTGGAATTCCGCTATGAGGGGAACAAAAAAACCCAACAAGAACCAAAGCTCAGTCAGAAGATCTTTGGCCAAGCCAGGACTGATTTCTCATACTCACTTCTGGATGGCAGAGAAAGGGCACATCCCATCTGCGGCACAGTCGGTAACCCCAAGCGTATTTCACCTTCCACACTCACCTAGAGAACGTGTTGTCAAATATCAGCGTGTAGATTCCAGGGTTTCTGACTTTCACCTGTCCTCTGATCGTTTCCTTGTGAGAGTTGCAGCGGGTCATAGGAATAAGAACCTGGAATTCAGTAAATATCACAAGGTGAAACTTGCTATTTGCCCTATCAACTGACATTTGCCTTCAGAAAAGTATTTAGACTTGAGCCATCCTGAAACTCCCAACGCACATATGTGCCTGCAAAACGCTTTATTTTCACTAGAAATTCACCCAAACTACAGTCTCCCAGTGAGACGCTGGGGATGACACTGCAAAATCCCAAGTTATATCAAATAGATCCAAGATGGAAGCAACACTCTCTCTTCATTTGAGGAAAAAAGAGATTTTAGGTGGAGCTAGCTATCCCGGAGTGAATTAATGCACCCTAAATAAATGTCTTCTTTCCCTCGATCAGCCCAAAGCAGCTTACGAATCAAGTAAGATCGAGGAGGGAAAAAAGAACAATTTTGCAGGCTTGGACTTTTATTTTTGCTTCATAATAGCGAGTGAACTTCAGATGCAACCAGTAGAAGCTACAGTGCTTTTCAACGCAACTTCTGCGGGCAACATTAAATAATTAAAGACAGAGCTCTGCCTTCAGGAGAACTTAATTGGAGAAACCCATCCTGAATGCAGGAGCAACTGGCACTCCTGTGGAGACCTTCTAGCTCCAGTGGCTGATTCCAGGTAAGGACGCAGTAAGGAAACAAAGGCCTTACTTTGCACTGATCCAGCGGTGTCTCTTCTGACTCCTGGTAGACGACGCTGAAGGATATGCTCTTGGGGTCTGATGAAAAGATCCAGCTAATCGTCAGCCCCATCTCTGTCACCGTGATGGGGATGATACTGTAGGTGCTGGATTTAATGAACAGCTCTCTGTTACTTTCCCCAAAATTTAAGATTTCTTCCACTGTAAGGGGTAGCTTGATCCTGTGAGGGAGAAAAACACAATTACTTGAAGAGATCCAAAGGCATTACTCGGATAGAAACAATCACCACTGCGTTTTATTTTCTATCTGTTTCAGGCAGACTCCACAGCAACATCAGGACAGGTCCACAAGATGCAGCAAACTTCAGCCTTGGATGAAAGCAAGAACTACAGAAAAGATGACTGACATCAAGCGCTTTCACTGCTCTGGCAAACATGGATGTTCTTCACTTCACTTCGACTAGAATAGTCCAGTGCTTAAATAAAGCTTTTTTAGAGTTACTATGGCTTTAAAAAGAATCTGCTGCCCTCTACTGTTCTACTTGAACAAAAATTTAAACAAAAATCAATGATTTGCTTGCATTTCTAGGTATCTTTTGTACAGGAAATGGGGCTCAGGAGTACAGAGGGGACAGAAGGGGAGAACGTGAACAGCAGCTCTGTCTAGATCCTCCAAAGCACCTAATGCCACAGCCTGGTGAAGCTTTTCACAGCTCTCCAGTGGAAAGTTTAAAACCTTCCCCATAACTAAGCCAAAAATTTCAAAGCCAGGCTTAAGAAGAGAGTGAGCAAAGGGGAATTTCCCCAAGTCAAGGGCATTTTTGCGACATGCTGTACCACTGCTGCACCTACCCATTAACCTCTGAGCAGGACACGCACAGAGGATCACGTGCACAGCTCACAGAGGCTGAGCAGAGGCTCAGCTGAACATCTCATGCTATGGCATCGATCAGTCGGAGCAGGCAAGCCAGCTTCTGCACAGCAGGAGGTAGGGGCGACCAATAAATAGCAGGCACGTTCCCCCGAATGCCGTGAATTCCCTCCCTGTGACAAAGGTCTGACTAGCACAGCACTCCCTGACTTTCTCTTCCCATTTCTTCCAGAAGCTACTGGAGCTACACAGCCCCCTCTCCGAGCCCCATGCCTGATCACAGAACAGAAGAGGAAGGAGGGTTTTCTGATGTGATGTGGACCCAAATCTTTCCTTCTTATTCCCCATTCGCAGGACTGAAGAAAGAGAATCTGGCTCATTGCTGCTGCTCCATTTAGTTGAGCTATATTCTCAGCCCTTCCTCAGACCAAATTCTACTGTGGGACACAAGCCATCAGCTCACCCAGAGGTCTGCAAGACTTGTGCTCCCATAGCTGGTGTCTGAGCTCAGCCTTTACTCTTTCACAGAATCCCAGCACAGTGAGGGTTGGAAGGGACCTCTGGAGATCATCTGGTCCAAGCCCCCTGCTCCAGCAGGTCACCCAGAGCAGGGTGCCCAGGATCACGTCCAGGAAGGTTTTGTGTATCTCCAAAAGAAGGAGACTCCACAACCTCTCTGGGGAGCGTAACCAGGTAGCCACAAAACTGTTCTGCTTACATGATTTCTCCGGACTTCAACAAGCATATCTCAGCATCTTGAGCAACTTGCCACTCTTCTGATTCATCAAAGGTTGAAGAATTACACGTGCTGTTTCTAGGACAAGGGAAAAAAGGAAAGCCATGACTCTCTGAGTACTATGTGGTCAAATGCTGATGCCTTCCTAACATAGAGGCGTTTTGATATTCACGATGCCAAATGCTAGAATTCTTATTTTGTGTATTCTAGTGAAAAAACGGTCAGGGCAAACTGGCAGCCCCATTCTGCTGACTCCTGTGCACAGACGTAACACTGTTCCTGTCCTGGTTTCATAAGCCCATAGGAATTAATAAAATATGCAGAATATACAGAATTTATTTACCAAGAAACAAAACTGCAGCATTTTGAAAGGTTTTTTTCCCCACCAAACCAGTCTGTACAGTCTGCCTTCTACCCAAGTGACTGTGGTTTATACCAGAAACGGGTCTGCTGAGGGCACGAGTCCAGGTCTGCTTTTGCAGCACCAGCTGCTGACTGTGGCTGCTCTCGGTTGAGCATTTAGATTTATCAGGCTTATTTTTCTGCTCAGAAGTAAAACAAGTTCAGAATTTCTATGAAATCGCGCTTTTTTTTGTCTCCTCAAAGACAGCAACGTTTTTGAAAGATAGTATGTTTTGCAGAACAGAACTTTTGGAAAATACTTGAAATATATATATATACACACACATACAAAACACAGTATTTTGTCTAAACATGGATATACATTAAACTATAATACTACAACACGTTTGCAAACCAAGTACTCAGATATTCAGATGGCCTTAGGTAATAATCCTCATCGCTTATTTCTGTAGATGTGAAATAATGGCTGAAATTTGAATTCACTCTCATTTTCTTAAAAGAAAAAGAAGAAACTTGAGCCAGGCTGAGCTACACAATCCCTGTTCTTTTTCTTTTCTGTAAGCTGTCTTTACAGCAGTAGGGAATCCCACAGACATCCTCACATTCAGTTCAATGAAGCCTGTCCCAAGAAGAGCCGACCTGTCCCCATTTCCTCGTTCTCATGGTATCACGTACTGGTGAGTCTCACAGAGAGCATCGCTCAGCTCCTGTTGTAAGTTCAGTGTGAATGACCAGTGACCCACCGTGGCCTGCAAGCTGATTTTAATCGTGACACCACAAGGACTACTCCCCTGTGCTGTGGAGGGAGAGGATGGAGCCGTTTGGATTGACTGGATTTGATGCTGACTGTGCAAACAGGCCCAAATTACTCTGTGTTGGTCTAGTGACCATGTGGCTGGGAACAGAAGTGCCTTCTCTTTATGCTGGCTCTGCCCACTGAATGGAAGAAAACCCCCAAGCCTCCAAGGAAACGCCCGAAGAGTGCCCTCCCCAGAAGCAGTGTGTACTCACAGGTCTGTCACGCTTTGATCCAGAGAGTCTGCCTCCATCTGACTTTCGTTGTGGAGAGACTCTGACTCCTGCACTTGGCACAGCTCCTCATCAGTGATGATATCAAACGCGGCATCGTCTGGTGGTTTAGAGGCTTCGCTTGCAACTGCGCCATCAAATGACATGAAAGGAAACACAAACAGCATTAGCTGGTTGTCTGGAAAACAAACAAGCAAAGCCCTTCAGAGGGAAGACTGGGCCATTCCTCCAGCTTCACAGAAGTGTTAGGTAACTGCTCCAGGCAGCTGAAAACCTCAGGCTGACTGATACTCTTGTGATACACCCCCAAGTTTCTGTCAATACCAATCAAATTCAAAGATGGGACCAGCCCTGCCCTGAAAACACTCCATGAACACACTGGCCCTTGGAGCAGAAGGTGACCACGTGGTTTCTTGGAGAAGGTTTAAGAACCTTCCTTATTTCTCCCCAGCATGAACTAACCAAAAGCCCTCTCGTATGGTGACACAGGCGATTCCAGTGACGCTGGGGATCCTTCCTGGTTGGCACTGGATCCAGAGTCATCTGTGCTGTCCACAATGACTCTTGGCTTACTAAAGCAAGCTCTGCAGCAACGCTCCTTTTTTCCACCGGGCTTGGTCACCATGTAGTTGTTGCAGCAGTAGTAGCAGAAGATGCGGCCACACATTCTAGAAATGATTCAAAACCAGAAGGTGTTAGAAAGGTACCACATACGAGTGGAACGTATCTACGTGACAGAGCGTGGGGCTTTGTCGTAATGGTCCTTGTTCTCTGCACGAGCCCAAATGCTACATCCACACCAGAACTCGTAACAGCGACTGCGCTGCCCTCAGAGGTGAAGCAAGTCCTGTTGACAAACACAGGGCAGAAATTCACATTCATACTTTGCTGCCTTAGTAAATAGGGAAACCAGAAACAACACAAAAATACTAAAAAACCCACAACCCCTAAACCGCTTATACAGACATAAAACAACTAAATACCCACAAATATGCAATGCAAATACATAACATAAAGTACACATGAAGGAAATGTGGCGTAATATTTATAATAATATCACACAGTGGTAATAATAAAATTACACAGACTCAGAGCACAATTCTATGTGATGCAGGGATGGTAAGAACACATCTCTGTCTCTACTTGGTGATGATCCTTTTTCCCTTCTGACAGGGAAGAAATAACAACGTTGGACACACAGACGGACACTCCTCCCTCCCGCTCTCTCTGCTCTCCACTCTCCCAGTATTAAACCTCTCAACTCTTTGTTAATGAGCATGTTAAAGATTTTCATGAAGAAAAGCACCCAGCTGGGGTGACTGTTACCCATGAAGTCTTAGTGGTTTTGTTTTCGATAATCATTTAAATCATTAGTAGGTGAAAACACAAGCAGGTTTCCCAGATTCTAGCAGAAGTGAGTAATTTGGAAGTTGTTGCCGGAAAGGACTTCACTATTCATTAACCCCCATCGAACGTCCCCCGCATTCACATGCGACTCAAACAGTCCCAGTGCTACATACCTTATGTGATGAATCAGGTCATGAGGATAAAGAACAGCAAAGAGCCAAAACAAACATATCACCAAGAGTCTGGAGCGTGTCCACTTAAATATATGTGAATAAATCTAGATCGGGTGACTAGTGACTCCAAGCAGGCTAATGTATAGCAAATAATTTCATATGAACTTTTTTTTTAAAAAAAAGGTTACTCTGCAATCGGGGATTATCTCTGAACTGCGAACATTAAGCAGCATTTCATCCACGTAAATGTTCATACTGAATTTTGACCGCGAACGGGAGCTCCACAAGCTGACCTGCAGTGGTGTCGGCGCACCATCCACGAGAACTCCCGCTGGCAGTCCAGGCAATGATTAACCTCTGTGTCCCCCTGCCACCTCTGCTCCGCGCTAAGCTTCTGCTGGAACTCCAGAGCATCTGATTTTTGCCACAATGCGTCCTTATCTCTGCAGAGACACAGTTCAAAGAAAGAAAAAAAACCAAAGAAACGATCAGTGTTGGTTTCACCAGCCTCGATTTGAATGCTGGTGAAAGCTTCACAGTAAAAACTGCTCGACTGCAGCTTCTGAGGAGCTTTCAGAAATCAAGATAGGCCAAGAAACCTACCAAAGCTCTTGGGAAGATGGGGAGAAAAATACAGGCCATGCAGAGAGCTACGTATTTTTACAGAACGGCAAATTAAGGAGGAGATAATATTGGGTTGTTGTATTTTTGGAAATGCAAAATTTCTGCTGCTGCTGAACTTGGCCACTATCTGTACCTTCAACTCAGGAACACAGGACTGAACCACCCAGGCAGTATCCCTTAACATCCTAAGCCAGGATTTTAGTTTCTGCTTGCTCTTTATTTTGATGCCAACCTGATAAGTTCTATCAAACGTTCTTCAAGGAACTGTTTTGTTCTTGTCAGGTCATCCAGTTCAGCAAATAACTTCTGGTCGCTGCTGTCTTTGTCCGCTGCCACCTTGCTGAGCTTCTCACTGTAATCCAGGGCCTTCTCCTTTGCTTCATCTGCTTCTTTTTGGATCCTGATCAAATACGAAGGCAATTAAGAATTGTTTTTAGCTTATGTGCGTTCACACGCACACAAAAGGGCCCTTTAACACACCCTCCTCCAGCGCCTTCATGTTCACAAGAGGGAAGCAAACCAGTTTCTCACTAACACAGATGCAATTCAAAAACTAAAGGTTAAGACAACTCAGTTCACTGCACAGTCAGTGGAAAGAAGTGTCCCCAGGAAGCTTCTGAGAACATTAAGTCTTGTCTTGATGACAAGGTGATTTCAGTTCTGTGAGTCCTAGCCACAGATTCAAACTGCTACAGCCACACAACGCCAAGGCCCTGAACTCACTCAGCCAGTCCAGCTGAATTCAAATATTTTCTGTGAGATTTTGGACAGACAATCTTCAGCATGATGAAGAACCATCAGTCAAGACCGATCATACCAGAATCGGTGTAAGCCCGTGGCTCATGAAGGTCTGTTTTGGACTGCCAGATAATCCACACCACACAAGCCCACCCTGCAGACCTTGGAAACAGAGCCCTGCGTTCGATGCTGAAAACTGATGAGAAACCTGACAAAGACACGCAGGATGTGGTCCCATTCGGATTCCCTGAAACTTCATGAAGAGGAGAAAAAACAGCCAAAAAGCACAAATTTTCCATTCCTTATGAAAAAAATAAAGGGAGCCAATATAGATGTTTTAATTTTGTGACTAACCTATAAGGTTATGAAATGTCTTTCAGTTTCGTAAAGGAAGAGCTACAATAAATGTACATCATCAGCTAAATTAACGGCACAAGAACA
The DNA here is from genome assembly GCA_013400335.1 of Eurystomus gularis. NCBI lineage: Eukaryota > Metazoa > Chordata > Aves > Coraciiformes > Coraciidae > Eurystomus > Eurystomus gularis. The sequence goes on from VZZY01023017.1 coordinate 279,752, forward strand.
CCCAAACCCCGCATTCCTCTGTGCTGTGCCATTGACACATTTCTCATCCGAAGTACCAACCCTGTGGCATATCCTACTTCCTAAACCAGGGCGATTTTCAATATGCTTTGGTTACTGGCCCCTTGCTTGGCTTACAGCCAAAAGAATCCAAACTCCCACCTTTCCAAGAGCTGTCTCAGAGACGTCACCTCCTCTTCCTTCTGCAGCCGGGCAGATTCTGACTCGGACAGCTGCTCCCTTGCTTCATCCAGCTTTCTGAGCAACCTCGTGTTTGAAGCCTAGGGAGATAAATCGCTGTGTTTCCTCACACATAAAAACAACTCTTTACCAAGCGTTGGAGAATTACCAAGACATCTAAACAATGCTTTAAAAGAATCAGTTAAAGCTGAACCGCCAATTAAGATCTTATTGTATAAGCAGACACTAATTAGTTGTGTACTAGTGATTGATTACTTCTGTCACACTGCATAAGGGATAGGCTCTAAAGCAAGACAGTGTTAACCCTGTAATTCTTCTTAGGTCAGGAGAGCTTTTGCCTCCTTCTCAAGGGAAATCTCCCAAAGGTAATGGCAGAAGAATACTCCCTAAATGTTTGGGTTCAGTGGGTATATTTTCAGCGAGTACTTTGTCTGCAGCACCTGTATTTATCCAAGGGCATTCTCAGGCTCACGGGCAGCGATCGGAAAAGCTGCCGGTGCTCTCAGTCCTCCCACCAATGCCCGCTGACACAAGCCTTTCGCCCACCTGTAACTCCGCAATCTCCTCCTCTGCAGCACGCTGTTGCCGCGCCTGCTCCTCAAGCTGCTCTCTCACCTTCCCACACTCCTCGCTGGCAGCCTACAGAGAGATTGAGGCGGGAGTTAGGAGGTAGTGTTCCTCCAGCGACCGCCCCTTCACCTGCGGAATTCTGCAGCGCTGCTGGGACCATGAAAGACCACGAGAGAGACACCCAACTCATGGATTCAAGGGAAGTCCTCTCCATGGTGGCAGAGGAGCTGTGCTCTGGTGATATTGGCTATGGGCTGTGACAGTTCTCAACAATAAGAGCACCCAGACTGGGAAATGCTTTGGCTCAGAGTGAGACACCTCAAAATCATACTCAGGTTTAAGAAGCCTTTATGAAAATGAAACCTAATGAATGTATGCTATTTTCTCAAAAATTGTGGATTTCTGGATACCACCAGTGGCATCAGCCTCTGACCAACTGCCAGTCTTAGACATTTTTGTGGCCTTTCAGTACTTAAAGGGGCCAATCAGAAAGATGGGGATGGACTTTTGAGCAGGGCCTGCTGGGACAGGACAAGGGGTGACGGTTTTAAACTAAAAGAGGGAGATTCAGACTAGGTAGAAGGAAGAGATTTTTTTACACCGAGGGTGGTGAGAGCCTGGCCCAGGTTGCCCAGAGAGGTGGTCGCTGCCCCATCCCTGGCACCATTGCAGGTGAGGTTGGCCGGGGCTCTGAGCAACCTGCTCTAGTTGCAGATGTCCCTGTTCCCTGCCCAGGAGTTGGACTAGATGACCTTGAAATGTCCCTTCCCACCCAAACCGGTCTGATTCTATGATTATCTAGGCATGGCAGAACACAGCCAAATCCCCAGCCTTCAGGTGTGCGGTTTCACATCTACAAGGCTGACTCAGTTTTCTGGAAGCAAAACTTCGAGCTTCTCAGCTGCTACCTTCAGCAGTTAGAAGCAAAAATACGTGAGGGAATTAACTGCAAAAGTATTTGGTCTCAGTCTAAGTTTGCTTTCATCCAAATCACTTTTAGGGAGAAGTGGTGTTAGGGGTGTGGGGAACAGGTCTTGCAATATTTCTACCAAAAAAAGAAAAAAAACACAGCTGTGATCAGAGAGAAGAGTTACAGAAGATGCCACCTTCAGTGCCAACAGAAGAAATCATCACCCTCCCCATTCCTGGCTGGGTTTTCCATACCACATGGCCACCACGCTCGGATGGCCAGGCTACACATCTCCAGAAAACTCTGCTGAGTTGTTTTACCTCCAACAGGCCTAGGTGGTGAGTGTGGAGGCAATTTCAGATTCCCAGGCTAAGGCAGAGCTGCTCGCCCGTCTCAGAGCCCAACCCACACGAACCTCGGGATCTCGTGCGGTAACTGCTGCAGCAGGCGGCAAAGCAGAGGAAATCCTGCTCAGCTCCCTCACCTACAACAACCACATTACTTTACCTTGAATTTTGTCTGATAATTTAGAATCTCTGTGCTCATTTGAAACTTTACTGCAGACAGCTCTTCCTGGCTGGTCTCTTGGAAACTCTGTGCCTGCTTCTTTGCTGTCTCCAGCTGCAATTGCAGACCTGGGACAGCCGCGGCACATGTTTGAGCCTCCTCTAACTTCTCTTGCAGGATCTTGTTCTCCTGTCTGAGATTAGAGATGTCGAGCTTCAGCTTCTCTTGCTGCTCTGCTGCCTGCTCTTCCAGATCTTGAAGCCTTTCTGTGGCGTGGGCTAACTGCTCTTCTGCATCCACCTTTTCAGAGGTCAAGGCACAAATCTGGATACCAAGTTCAGCCATATCTGTGTTGGTCCTGTGGAGGAGATCTTTGTTTTCTTCGTTTTCCATTCTAGCAACATCCAAGTACTGCTTAACATTGCAGAGCTCTTCCTTCAGGCTCAGCAAATTATTTTCCAGCTCAGCTTTTTGATGGGCTGCTGTCTCCTGCTCTTTTTTCAGGACTTCTTCTCTTTCTCTGCACTGCACCAGCTCTTGCACATGGTTTCTGTTGAGTGACTCACTTTGCTCTTTCAGCTGCTGGACAAGTGCCTTCTGCTCACCCAAGACAGTCTCCGAGACTGCCAGCTCACCTCTCATCTTCTCTCTCTCATCAGTGGCCTGCTGAAGCTTGACTCGCAGGTCGAGGACTTCTGTTTGCAGCCTAGACACTTCACTGCGGTTGACCTCCAACTGCTCTTCGCTCACGGTCAGTCTGGAGGCCAGCTCTTTAGCCTCCTTCTCCAGAGAAGCTGCCTGCTGCAGCTGGTGTTTTCCCAAGGATTCCTTTTCTGATGTGAGGGACTCGATAAGCTTTGTCTGGTGAAGGCATGTCTTTTCAACACTGAGCTTTTCTACCTCAAGAGTCTCTGCCTTCTTCCTATGTCTTTCAGCTTCTGCTCTTAGCTGCTCACACTGGCTCTCTAAGCCTTGCAGTTCTACCTCCTTCTCTGTGAGCTGTGACTGGAGACACTCTTTGCTTTCCTTCAAGGTGCCTATGCTTTTTTCCATTTGTAAACTATGCTGTTTGGCACTCTTCAGCTGTCCTTCAAGTGAGGCATGAGACTCCCTGGTGGTCTCTTCTCTCTGCTTTAGCTCCTCATAGTCTGCCTGCAGAGCCTCTAGCCTCTCCTCCAGAATTTGACTTTGCCTCCTGGCATTCTGCAAGTCTTCATCCAGCTGTTTGTTCTCGTCCCGGAGCTTCTTCTCTTTTTCATCAACTGACACCAGGGCATCATCGATCTCACTCTGAAGCTGTTTCTCAGAGGCCCTTAGCCTGGCTACTTCTGCTTCCAGGGAAGCTTTAGAAGCTTCTAAACTTTTCAGCTTCCCTTCCAGCTTCTTCTTGGACTGCTGCAAATCTGCATTCTCTGCTTTCAGCTTCCTGCTCTCCTCATCCATTTCGCTTGCTGCAGAGTCTTGCTGCTCCACCCGCTCTTCCAGCTCCTTGACTTTCTGGCTGAGATGCTCTTTCTCAGACAAGAGTTTCCGGTTTTGCTCCTCAAGGCTATGCACAGTCTGACTCACCTTTGTTAAGCGACCCTCCTGTAGTTCAAGTTGCTCTGCTTGTGACTGGGCTTCCTGCTTCAGTGCTCCTTCCCTCCTACCATACTCCTCCTCAAGTTCCTCTTTTTCTTTCCTTGCTTCCTCAAGACTTTTTTCCAGTGACCCCACCTGAGCCAGCGACCCCGTTACCTGGGTCTGGAGCTCAGCCATCTCCTTTCCTTTCAGGGTTAGGGCCTTCTGAAGTGCATCCATTTCCTTTGCCATGGTTTCCAGGCTCCCGAGCAGCTTTTCACTCTCTTCTTTGGAGTCAGCAGTGAGGCGACTGTATCTGGACTCCAGTTCTTTCTGTGCCTCTTCTTTCAGCTGCAGCTCCTCCCGTGCTGCCTTCAGCTGAGACGCATGTTCGTTGTTGAGTCTTTGCATATCTGCCTTCTCTTTTTCCGTCTCCTGAAGCTTCTCTAACAGTGCCCGTATCTGCAGGGCAGAGTCACAGTGGGCTGTGGCTTGCTGTCCCTTTTCCTCCAAGGCAGCATCGACTTTTGCAAGGAGGTTGAGGTTCTTCTGTTCTGTGGAACTCAGCTCGGCTTTGAGCTCATCAATGCTAAGGTCCTTCATTGCAACCAAAGCCTTAGAGGCCTCCAGCTCCTGATTCAGCACCTGCAGTTTTGAGGCACAGTCATCCCTGCCGGGCACCAGCTGCTCCAGCTTTGTTGAATATTCCTTCTGCTGCTCCACTGCCTTCAGTTCCAGTGATTGCAGGCACTTCTGCAGGTCGTGAACAGTGCTCCGAGTGGAGTGCGAGACCTCACACTGCTTCTGTAACTCTGTGATCACCTTTGTCAGCCGGGAGTTCTCCTCGCTGTAGTTATTGCTCTTCTCCTTTTCTACCTGTACTTGCTCTTTCTGAAGGCTGACAGCTGCCTGGAGCTCCTGGTTTTCCACTTCCAGCTGGTGAATACGGTCTTGAAGTTCCCTCTGCCTCAGCTCAGCCTGATCAAGTTCTACACGCATCTCTTCAAAGCCCTCAAGGTGCTCAACGTTTAGTGTGCTATTTGCATCAGGGCTGGAGGGAAACTCTTGGGCCTAAATGAACAGAAGGGGGAAAAGAGACAGTTTAAGAAGTATTAAACACGTGCTCAAAGGAGAGCAAGTTCAGGTTCTTAACGCACACGGATGTCGTATGTTGCGTTCACAGCTACAAGATACCAACTTATAGGAAAAGGGGCTGGCTTTCACAAAAGGTGAAAATTTACTACCTGCAGCCAGTGTTCTGAAGACATTTTTTTTGCCTCTAAAAGATTTGTGCATTCAGTTGAATCAGCTACTGGACAATTCCCTTTACTTTTAATTAAAGAACTCTTTTTGTAGTTTACCACTCTAAGTCATAACCACCATAAAACTACCAAGCTCTCCAGAACGATGCCATTAATTAACAATCTACCACGCCACGCAAACTTTATTTGAAATTTGCTTACCTGCAAGTAATTGCTCACTAAACTGCTCATGCTGGAACTACGACTTGGGGGCTTCCACAAATATGCTGAAGATCCAAGCGAGGACAGTGTCCTCCTGTTGATCACACAGAGAAACGATACATAAGAGGAGTCTAAGCACAAACAGACATGTCTTTCTCCTCCGACTAGTTGTAACTACCACATGCAAAAAGACAGAGCTGCACCTGGTATCTGGGCCGACAACCACTGACGTTAACGGAGGACAAAATGGGGATATCAAAGGATATAGAAGATTTAAGTGGTGGGCAGCCGTGACCCCTCACATGCCCAGGACCCAGCACAGCTTTGCCAAGAAATTGCTTTGCTGAGTGGTGGTGGCTCGACCAGATGATGGCAGCAAGCAGCCCTAGGAACACCCACTGACACAAAGTGATCCGGAGCAGAGCTGGGAGGTTTTGTTATCCCCGCTCTGAGGGGGAACCAGGCTGCAGCGACCACATATTGCCACCTCTACCATTGCTGCAAGTGAAGCCCACTGCTTGGCTGCTCAGTCACGACATGTCTCGTGACTGAAGGAGCTAAGAATATTTCTTCTTGTGCCTGTGAAGATGAGAAGAGCTTTGATTTGGGCCTCGACCGCAGTTACGGAGCATCAAATGTGATCTCTGGTACACAGTTTCAGACTAATTACATGTATACCTGCTCTAACACAAGTATTTCTACCTTCAAAAGCAGAAGCTTTTGCAGATTCTGCAGCAGGCAGGTATTTTACGGCCCTGTTAATACAAAATCACAAAGTGGTTCTATCTTACCTGGCAAACGCTGGCCAAGCAGCATCTAAATCGTAGCCTCTTGATGCCAAGTCAAACTGAACGTCAGTGAGCTCATAGAGCTGACCGACAATGTCAGAACTCATTTTGGAATTCAGAAAGGGACTCCTTGCATAGTACCAGTCACTGGAAAACAAAATAGGTAATATTCACAAGTAAAAAAGAAGCAGCAGTTTCACTTGCAACCCCCACCCCAACATCGTTATTCACCCCACCCCAGAAAAATAACAATATACTACTCTAAACAGAAACTGCAAATGACCAGACCCACCAACCAACATCCCATCCCTTTGATGTGAATGAAATTACACAGAGCTTCAATGAATTCCACAGAAATACCTTTAGAGGAGCCCCTGCACAAAATATTTTTGCTCTAGTGCTTGGGTAAAACACTGGCAAGACAAAATATTTGCCATACACTGGATAATCACCCAGTAAATACCTAAAGCACACACTTAATACATCAAAAGGAGGAACAGAAAGCAGCAACTGGAGTTAAATACACTGTGCAAATAGCTGGCTTTTTCTAAAAGCCTGCCAGTGCCCCTCCAACCAGCCACAAACTTTGGTGTTCCTCGGCCAAGGCAAGCCGTTCCTCCGTGTGACAATCCAGACACAAAAGCAAAAAAGCAAATGCTTTGTGGGGCTTTACGCAACACGTCCAAATTAATCCTCCCTTAGGAGGTACACCAGAAGATCAAACCCAGGATCTTCAATGCTTATAAAAATGTCACCTTTGACACAGAGAAGCATCAGCACCACCCACTCCACAGACACTGAGCTGTGACAACTTTCAATCTCGACCTGCCTAAGATAGGTGTGAACCAGTGACCCAGGCCAAAAGGTCTATTATCCTTCCTATCCTATTACCAGCTCGCTAAGCCAACCGTTTGGAAGGGTTTCAATTTCTTTCAAAAGCTACTAGGTGATGTTGGTTGAGCAAACACCCATCAGTTGACAAGGCACTTTGCTATTCACCTGGTCACCTTGGTGTTCATAAAACATTGCTGCAAGGTGTCTGCCAGTCTTTGGTGGACCAGGGAGTAACGAAGAAACGCTCTTCCCTTTCCAAGAGACGTTCGTAGCTGGAAGGGAGAAACCGCAAGAAAAGAAAATTCTAAATATCATTTGTAATCATGTAGAGCCATGACCGAGCAGTCTACATACCAACACAAAAAACTCACAGTCGTAGAACAAAGATGTACACACACCCCAGTACACATCCCCACGGACACAGGAATCGCAGAAGACCAAAAAAGCCTTTCTTAATACTTAGCCGTTGATAAAAATCTAATTCTTATTTCAGGCCATGAGCAGCTGCACGACCAAAACTAATGGACCCTTTCATGAATCCAGCTGTTGAATCAACAGAAGGGGGATCACAAAACTCAGCCAAGTTCCTAACCAAACTGCTCATCCAGCTAGCTAACCAAATGTATTCATGATCTAAAAAGGCTCCAGTTTTCATTCTTTTTCAGAGAAAACGGCACTAAGTTTACAAAAAGGCAGGTGCAACCAGAGACAGACCACTCACTTGTGTGAGCAGTCTTTAAAATAACCAAAAGCTGGGCTATCTAATCCTACATAATAAGAGTGCTACAACTTAGTAGAATTGTATTTCTACGCTTTACAGGAGAATTAAAACCAAGAATCCCCAACCTTTTTTTGGCCACCTATTAAACGCAGTGTATTTTCTTCTGGTTTCTCCTGCTCTCCGAAAAGACGCACCACAACATAAAGCATATTTTACGATGCTTAACTCATACACTTACTTCTGTGATAGACTTGACAAAGCGGATTCCATCATTAGCTCCTTTGACTTTTGCCAGGCAGTCGCAGAAATAATCCCAGTAGTCTTTTCTGTTGCCCAGCAATGTGTTTTTCTCTTTCTGGTCAAACTGAAGCAAGGGAAACAAAATACAATGAGCAGAACTTAAATACAAATATACTTCTATATAGCTACTTGGAATTTGTTCCTCTCCCAGCAATGTGTGCTCTCCTCTTAGTTTTAGCCCGTGTATTCACAAAGGAAAGAGACGTTTTACTGCACTGACGCCATCCGGCAGTGACAAAAGCTACTTCACAGGCAGTAGCAGATAATGATGTTCTGGGTCTAGTTAAAACACAAGACATCCACTCAAAACTGCTGAAACAAAGACTCACAGCAGGTTCGGCAGCCGTTGGAGGGCAACCAAGTAAGAATCAGTTGCTGAGAGACCTGCAGTCAAGGGTGGCAACAGCACACGCGTACGTACCAGCAAAACCCGCTCGAGCCAAAGCACGTTCAGATGATGCAGCGAGGGTACGGACTGCAGCTCGGACCAGGCAAACCCCACAGGACTCTTCAGCTTCTGCTGAAGCCTCTGCAACCCAATTAAAACGCCCTTGCCTAGATTAAGGCTAGATTAGCATGTCTTTGTTGCCACCAGTGACAGGATGACAGTGTGTGTAGCCACGAGACTATGCAAACTGGATTGCAGTTTGCCCAGCAGTGTCCCCTTTCACTTAAATTTTGAGGATGGTCAAAGAGTATCATTCTAGGTTAAAGGTCAGCCCTTTGTGTTCAGCCTTCCACACAAGAAAACTGAACTTCCAAAGTGAAATTGCTAAAAATTCTGTAAATTACTCACATCCCTATATCTGCACTGTTAACAGCTTGCTAGTATTGATATTTATTATTTTAATTAAACCCCACATATTGAAGAGGCGGTAAGAGAAAGCAAGGTCTAGCTTTGCTGGTGGACTACAAATGACACATCACTTTTTACCTGTAGAAGGTACTCAAGCTTGTAGGAGAATTTTTGCAAGTTGACGCTGTCATCTGTGATCGGCTCCCCTCCTTCTTTAAATTCCTTACTTAATTCAGTCACAGCATCTTTAAAACAAGACACCGAAACAGTTAAGTAATGCAAGAGGCATGTAGCACTGAATCCAGAAACAACGGAAGAAATGGGGTTTCTCCCTGGACATTATGTCTGTGTGTTCAGCTTCTTTCCGTCCAACTGTCTTAACAACAGTGCAAAGAGCTTATTGCTATGCTTGCAATTTGACACCACCCATGAAAAAATAGAGCTCAAATTATGCCAATCTGTTATACAGGCTATTTCTTCTTCCTAAAAACAGCAAAACCTGCTTCTGACACTTAGCAACTGGTAACAGACCATTGCTAACTGGTCCATCAGCAGAGGAAAGAGAAACAGCTTTTTGCTGCCTCATGTGCACATTAAGGTATTGCCACAGGACAAACAGAATTCTGATGAGAAAGGACAAAGCATGTAATCTGCTAAAGGGGATCAGTAACACGAGAACAGTCGTTCAGTCAGCACATTTATCTTCTCCGTGCTTTATTCAGGAAGGTTCAGCTTGTGCTGGTTACAAAACAGAAACGGGAAAAATAATGTACATAAAAATAAGCATACAGCGACTCCTCTTCCCTAGAGCTCACATCTGTAGTGGGCGAGGGAATCTCCAGCCCAAGTTCTCTCTGCTGTCTTGGGATACTCTGGCCCCAACGGGTGCACTTCTCAGCATCAGGAATCACCAATCCCAACCCTGCTTTCCCCTTGCTTCTGTATGGCTTCCAGGCGCCTCAGTGAACCCCAGCACACAGCCCCACTCGATCCCCTTTGCCAATTAAAATCTCCTCTCGTCAGCAGGCAAGATCTAGATTCCCACCTCTGACGCATATCATACCTTGTATCTAATAAAAATGTAAAGGAAAAATGTCTGGATCTTGGGACAGGCAGCTGATCAGCAGAGAGAGCAGGAAAATTACTATGGACCTGCTGCCAATTCTGCCTGCAATAGAGCTGTGGAAAATGAGGCTAGCTACTGGTAGTGAAGGACAAGTCAGGGGCCCAGGAAGCATGTTCCACTGCAGCAAGAACAACAGATCCAGTTCTCCAGTACTTTTCCTCTGGGTCTCCATTCCCTGCTAGGTTTGGCCTCCTGGGTTTTTCCATTCCCATATTAGCAGCAATCCTACATCAACTTCCCAACAAGGAAGTTCAGTTCGGACCTCTGCGCTCCGACCGCGACAGGGGCCTTCTCCTTCTCTCATGTGAAGTCTTCCAACAGCACAGCTCTACTCACACCAAGTCCTGGCGCACACTGCACATCCTACACTTTCTTTTTTTCAATTGTAACAATTATTTCTAATCTCGTATGTGTACATTTGCAGGATCTGAGAATCCTGTAAAATGTACAGCACTTCTCTCACCAAAAAAACCAGTCACATCACTATCGAGCGCATGGCACATCTTGAACGACATCGCTACAACGACCACACGGAAGCACCACGCAGCTGAAAACCCAAACTCCTCCTCTGCATCATCTAAAACATGGTGGATAGAACGGTCCAGCACCAGACCGGGTCTGGCAGCACGGCGCTGTACCTTGCAAGTCCCTGATAATCCGCTGCAGTTGGCTTTCGCCACCGCTTGCTGCCATCTTGAAAAGCAAAGGAGCTCCTGTTTTGGGCTGTCAACCTTTCCATCCATCTAGATCCAAACAGCAGAGTTCATATCCTTGATGACCACTGGGCTGATGAAGATCATTCTTCTCTGTGACACCTGCAATTCTGTAAGAGTCAAAAAATAAAATTTTTTATCATTTCCAATAAGCTCAAGAGAGGTGCTTTGGCACTTTCGATCCTGTTTAGTAATGACTTCCCACAAGGCCAACTCTTTTCCAGGAGCCTCCTTTGTAATTCCTTCTATATGTCACTTTCCACTTCAGTTATTTCTTCAGCTCTTTCAAAACTCCCGAGCAAACCTCAAGAGAGCAATCTTCTCTTGCTGGAGTTACGACACAGCTAGTCTTACAGCCCAGCTCAGGCTGGCATTTCACACAACTCATCTCGTGACCCTGAGGGAGGTTCTGATGACACAGGACTCTCCCTCCCAAAACACTCTGCCAGATCTTCCCAACGGGCTGCACAGTAAAAGATACAACTTACCCATTTCAGGGAGACTTTCAAGACACAGACTATGCAGGGGCCAAGGAGTCAAAAAACGATGCATGTTTGATTCTCTGGCACTGGAGCGTGTTTTTAACTCGTAAGAGCTACTAAAAGACTCGGAAGCCTGGCTTTAGCAGGAGAAACATCTCTTGTCCCTCCCCAGAACCCACAGTTCCCAACACATGTAAGCAGACACTGCTTTATTTTAAGCTCTGTTACAGCACCCCTGGCTGGCAAGACACCTTGCCCCACCTCCCTTGATTAGAACAATGACAAGTTATACCCAGCTCTCATAGAAAATCTTTCCTCAATTAAAAATAATGAATTAAAATTAATTAAAAGCCTCAAACACTTTGCTCAAACAATCATGCCTGGGGACCCAAAGTTTCAAACACTAACCTGGGAATAATCACTCAAAGAACCTGCATCGGGGACTCCCTAAGCATCCTGTTTGTAGGTTGTTCTGGATTCTGCCTGCAATCGTACCGGCAAGCACAACACCCAAAGTTCCAAACCTTTTACAACTTGCCAGTACACTTCCATGCTCTTGTTATCATTCAGCTACAATGACATTAAGTTGTGACTAAAGTCTGACACGCTTTTGAAATAGAAGTGTGATTAGGTCGAATTATGGTAACTCCTTTCTCTGTTTTTTTCTTTCACTCCTGAAATAACCCCACTGGCGTGGCTGAAGCAGGCGTCTGAACGAATCAAAAGGACCATCAGCCTCCTGCCCTACGCACTGAGGTATTGCTTGGAAAGGGTGCTGATGTGATCCCGTATGATCTTATTTTTGAAACGAAGCAAACCTTAACGAAGCCAGAGGGACAGGAACGTGGCAAGTGTAAAGAAAAGGCTGAAATGAGGCTTAATTACGAGAGTGTTTCTCTTAATACCTGAATTTGTCACCTGCGAGTTTGCATTGCTGTATTTTGACGGCAGTCATCAGGTTACGACACGGCTGCTGTGTGGACCGTGTGCCCTTTCCTCGGCACAGGGAGCAAGGTCTCACAGCTTCCCTCCTCCTTGCATCAGCTCCCACCCACGAGACGTGCATCTCCTCTTCCCACAGGTGAAGGGGATCTTTCAACCTGGGCTACTGAACAAGGACAGCGTCCTGAAACTTTTTCTACCTGCCTCCTTCTCTGCAAAATGGGAAGGAAGCTATTCCTCCCCTTGGCGGTCCTTCCAGAGGTGTTCCTGGAAAATACAGCCCATCCCACGAGGCACAGAGCTCTCACTTCCCTAGGGAAGCTGAGGATGTACCTTCACTGCTTCCCCAAGGTTCCAAAAACACCTGATCTGGTCCTTCCCGATCACAGAACATTCTGCCCAGAATTCTGCAGAGCACAACCCTATTCCTGCAGCGTTTCCTCCCCTTATTACATATGCCTGGAAATATTTGCCCTGCGAGAACAGCATGATACATGTGTCAGGCACAAGTGACCTGCTGCGAGTCAAAAGCTTTTTAGGTGATGCATCGTTACGTCTTATATAAGAGCATTTGCCTAAGGCCGAGGGCATTAACTTGCACAAAACTGCGATGACATCAGTGCAGTCGCGCTAAGGACCTGGCACAGGAGGCAAGGCAGGGCATGCCACGGGTGCCTGCTGCGGTCTGAGGGTGGCTGCTCCTTCTCCTGCTGCCCTAAGGACTGGTGTGGGGGTGACAATCTTCTTTACGGAGGAGGATATCCTGGAGATTAAAGAAAGAAGCAGAAAGCCGACAGACAGCCCGCTTACAGGAAAAGAAAAGATTCACCTGAAGGGGAGTGAGACACACTCAAAAACAGTCAACAAAATTGAACGGCTCTAATTAGATTGGTTAGTGAGGTAGCTACAATGACCTACTTTTAATCTGGTTTCATAACATTTCTCTCTGTGTTACGGCAGGCATGCCTGCACCTCCAGCAGCTACGGGTTCTTGAATTCACTGGTCAACTTTGGCCAGCTTTGAAGAGGTCTTCAAAATACTACACCCCTCCACATGCAATCAGAAGCGGGAGCTGGGAGGAAGTCCATGAGCAGAGTGTCCCATAGGCTGCAGCAAGGCCCCTGTTACTGCCTGATGTCTGAGAATCCCCTCCCCACCCAAGAGCATTTCCAGCATTCATGAAGGGCTCACACTGAAGACTCGGGGAAATTCAGTTAAACAGTAGATTGCATCTGCAAGACAAATTCATCAAAAACCAAGGTCCACGACTTTCTAATGCTTACGGAAATACTGAACTATATCACATGAACATAACTGCTCTGGTCTTGCTGTTCCAAACAAGGGCACTTCACCACAGGGCCCCCACTGCCATCACAAGGTCCTTAATGAGTCAGTGCCTGCAATTCTGTACCTGTTCTAACACGCTACATGAAACAAAACAGACCAGAGAGGACACTGAGCTGTGAGTCTCCGCAGTTTTAACTGTGTCGTTCCCCTGTGTAACGTGAACATGGCTCGTCCTGCCAAAGCAGATGCTGACCGATAAGTGCAAGGCACACTTTTGGAAAAACAACCTGCCGGCTCATGCAGCTGGCTACAAGACACACGGACAAGGAACACTGCATGCAAGACTCACAGCAATGGAGAAGGACAAGCTGGGAAAAGAAAGTCTCCACCGCTCAGGACAGTAACACCAGTGATTCGGTTAAATAATTTCATTCCAGTAATTGTCTGGGAAAAGAACGTTGTACTTGTCACAGGAAACGTGGAGACCTGGTGGAGTTTACGAGCACTGTGCTGCCCCAGCTTGCTTGTCTCATCCTGCACCATGCAGGCACCTAAAGCTGGAGGACTACTCGCTGGAAATAAGGGTCTGAGGAGAGCTGCAGAGAAGACAGCGTCACTCTTCTGTCATGCACACACACACGCTTCTGCCGGGCAACTCAGCCCCCCGTGCCTTATCGCTGCGTGTAAAGGTACGTGACTGATACCAACCCACGCTGGACCACACGAAAGAGGACGATGAAACACAAAAGGTGGGCACAGGCACAGCCTGAACTCAGCTAAAGTTGCCATTAGGAGTTCTGAAGCTTGGCTCCATTCCGAGAAGTGAAATTTTCTTGCTAAATTCACCTTCCTCCTTCACTTTCTACATCAATAAACCTTCATATTTCAATGACATAAAAAATATTCCTCCAAAACCGTATTTCACTTCTTTTAGTACTTCAAACTAGGGGCTATGCTGCCAAACTACTCTGGACTTCCCACGTGCTCGTCCACACAAACCTTGTGTCGAAGTGTTTGGGCACATAAATGTTTAGCAATAAAACACATCTTGCAGAAAAAAACAAACTCGCAGAGTATCACAGCACAGCAGAAGAGAGTAACTCAGTGAAGTGCCTAAAAACAGCCACGTATTTTGCAAAAGCCTGGCAGAAAAGCAGCATGTTTGTGGTCTGGGACCTCTTACAGTGAAGCCCTTTTGTGGGAAAGCCCTTGCACTCTACGGGTATTTGCATTTTACAGCGTAGGAACACCAGCTAATGGCGCTCACAAAGTACTGCCTGCACCCCTAGCCTGGCAGGAGCCAGAATCAGTAATCAGCAAAGTTTTATCAGAATCAGTGAAGTTTTGGATAATGCAAACTTCCCTATTCCATGGACAACTGGCCTGCATTCCCTCTCATTCCTTGTGTTTGCAAACTGTTCTTGGAAAAAGGTCAAAACTAAGCAACAGAGACAAGTGGCACGATAAGAACTCCACGAGACAGAGTTAATTTTTAACCCTGAGTGGGGAAAGCTGCAACACTAATGGCTTTTTGAACGCTGCATCTCCCCAACTGGAACTCCACTCTAAGACCTGGCTTAAACCCCTTTCAAAAGTCACGCTGGGCTTTGTGCAGAAGCCAGATGAGATAGAGCATGGATAGGGGTTCCTGATCTGGAGAACACAGTGCTTGTCTCTGCTATTCCTCACGTCAGTAACTGGTGAACAACATGGACCCAACGAGTGCTTCCGGCCAACAGCACGGCAGGGATGAGCTCGTATGTGTCCCACAAAGACAGCCCCGTCTCAGCGCCGTGAGGAGCTGCCTGTTTGAGGAAGCAGCCTCTCTACAAGGAGAACAGTGCTCTGCTGAGAACAGGAATTGCACCGGTATCGCTTTTAACAAACGCATCTGCCCTTTTCCTCGGGACACACCAGACCACAGCCCATGTCAGGAATGCCGCGCTGTGTTTACTACCATCTGCGAATTAACCCAGCCATAGCTCTCCCAGAAGCTCACTGCTCCCACCCTGTTTCACTCCCCTGGGAAGGGGACCTCTCCTTCCTCCATTCCCCTCCTGAAGAACGGCAGGTTTTGTTCAGAAGCGAAAAGGTTTTTTTCTCCCTCTGCACTGTCATTCTTCCAAAACGTTCTCCCCATGTCCCCTCCCTGCCACAAAACCTGCTCTTCCTCTTCATAACTTACCCAACTACTTAAACCTCTTACGCATTCTTCAAGCCAGGCACCTGACGTCCAGACGCTACCCTGAGGAGCACCACATAGATACCTACAGAAACAGAATCATAGCATCATAGAATCACAGAATCCTAGAACGCTTTGGGTTGGAAGGGACCTGAAAGATCACCTAGATCCAAGCCTCCTCCTATAGGCAAGGACACTTTTCACTAGACCAGGTTGCTCAGAGCCCTGTTCAGCCCGTCCTTGGGCAACATGTTCCAGTGTCTCACCATCTTCACAGTGAAGAACTTTTTTCTCGTACATAATCTAAACAGAAACACTGGAGGACTTCTGGCTGCAAATGAGAGTTAGTGACTCATGACGCTCAACTTGCGTCTTGGAGACTTCAAAAAATCCCATGTTTTTCCAGTCTCCAAAGCTGGTCTCTTCCTCAGCAAGCTCAGCTTGACTAAAGCATCTCCACTACCTCTGAGACTTTGGGACTGTTAAAAGCGATAACCACCACGTGCTAACTCTGAACGAGGGCTCTCCTGAGCAGGATTTTTTACCTCTGTATCTACCACTCCACACTGTCCCACCAAGCCGAAGTTTCAGAAGTACTTGAGAAAGCTGCCTCCAACTACTGGTTTTGGGAAGTCTGGCGGGTGGGCGCAGAGCCTTGCCCCTGTGCAGCACTCCATCTGTCCTTCACGCAGACAACAGCAGCGGCAGCTCCCGAGAGCAACTCCTGGCCTATATGTAGCTCCCAGTGAATGAGCAACCAGCCACGCTGAAAATTACAGGTTTTGGCCACGCACATGTAGATCAAACAGGAGGCGAGGCTAGGGGATGAAGGAAAAACCACGTTGAGAACCCAAACTGAGAGGCCACTGAGTGAATCATGCTACCCCAGAGCCAGCAGCAAAAATTCTTGTGTTCTTTCCCCTGTAGCAGGAAGCACGGAGTATTTCCTCGCTCCTGCTTTTCTCAGGGGCTTTCCAATGAAGGTCACCATTCCAGGGGGAAGGGGAAACGTCCGAGTTACAAAGCCCAAGGATTTAAAAGAGAGGCCTGTACGGGGCTGTCTCCGCTGAGCCGGTTGGGAACTGGCAGGCTCCCCAGTGACGCAGGCTTGGCGCGAGCCCAGCTATTCAGGGATATCCTGATCCAGCGTGTTCACTTTCAAACCCTACGTTGGCTTGCAGCAGTAGCAAGACCTTTCCTGTGCCATCCTCCTGCCCAGCAGTAAGTTAAATGTCATGGTGGATGCACTCAGGGGTTAACCGTTTACAGATATCTTTGCTGAGCTCACTGTATCGTCAGCCACTGCAGAATAATGTGATGGACAGGAATATTAAACCAAAGGGAAGGGTGTACGAGCCCAGGTCCTGTGCAGCAACAGCTTCCCAGCACTACTCCAAGCCCTGAGACCGAGATGCTGCGCAGAAAAGGAAAAACACCAACGCCTTCTTCTGAATACATTTGGGCAAAATATTTAAAATCACTATTATTACGGTGGTTTTGGACACAAATAACCACCACTCCCTAGACAAACTGGAATTACTGCAGGAAAATACGAAAAAGAAACAAACTAGATACAAGCTGCTAAAACCAGTTTTTCTTCGCATCGGCAAAACCAGAGATCAAAGCACAGAAATATAAATAAATAAAAATAATAATGTCTAATGATGAAAATACGTAGGGCTCTTACAGTTCCCTTCAGCTTAATGACCTCAACAACATTTTAAAAATAGTAGGAGGGTTCAGTGTTCATTTGACTAATGGGAAACTGATCATTTTTAAATGCGATCAACTGAGAAAAACAAACAATAACCAGAGGCAATTTTCAGCACTATTTCTCCATTAGATAATTTCTGCAATTTTACACACAGTTTTCTTTACGCTGCGAACAGTTTTCTCTCCCTAGTCATTCCCCCACGGACCCAGCCTGGCCTCCAGGACGTTAGCAGGAATCCCAACTCCTTGAACTCCTGTTCCTTTTACAGAATCCCAGCTCCTTGAACTCCTGTTCCTTTTATAGAATCCCAACTCCTTGAACTCCTGTTCCTTTTACAGAATCCCAACTCCTTGAACTCCTGTTCCTTTTACAGAATCCCAACTCCTTGAACTCCTGTTCCTCCCAGCGGAGAGAGGGACTGCACACACAACACAGCCTTTCACTGTTATCTGATGGTGCGCATAAGAGGCTCCTTTAGAGATGAAAATCAGGCTCTCTAACTAACAAACGAGCTCTTCAGGAGAAGCAGTGAAACCACCTTCGCTGTCAAATACACATACTACATCAAGAAAGGGGAAGTTGACTATCAATCTCTTTTCCATCACGGTATCTTAGATACAGATTTTTAACTGCTAAGCAGCCCTCTAAATACAAATCTCTGGAAACACTGCTTGGAACATCTGGCACACTTTTTAAGTTTAAGCTCTCCCACCAGGACCACGGGAAGACTCCAGGAAACGGCCTCGTACACAACGGTATCTGGAAAACACGAATGCACTAACTGCAAGGCCGTTTATCTCCTCTGTTGAGTGTCCAATGTTTCCGTAGCAGAGCTGAAAGCAAGAAAAGCACCGACAGGTAACATGTCACCATGCTGCTGACCAGACAGAGTCCGTGCTTTCCCCTGGAAGCTTAACCCCAGCCTGCCGCCATGGGAGCGTGAGCTGGACAAGACCAAACACGGCTTCTGCGCGCCAGCATGGAGGAGGCAGAGGCCTGGCACTCCTCCCTCCCTGGGACCCTCGGAACCTAACTCGGTTCCACGGGAGAGGCCCAGCCAGGAGCGTGCCGCCTGCGGCGGACCAGCTTCTTGTGCCAGGCAAACCTTCGCACGGGTAAAAGTCGGCAGGAGGCTGGAGGCGATGACCCAGGGGACAGAAAACTCCAGAGCTCCTGCGCTGGCAGCCGCAGGGAACCCGCCATCCTCCGACACACAGCCCCTCCACAGCCCCACTCACCGCCGCAGGACCGAGGCGAATCCAGAGCCCAAAGGCAGCCGACGACCTTTCCACTAAAGCCTTGCTTTTATTTACTTTTTTTTTCTCTCCCCTCGCTCGCTCTGGATTACCGGGATCAACCTAAGCCGGAGGAGAGCGGGCTGCAAGGCCGGCGTCTGCTCTGGAGACAGAGCCAGGCGCCCCGTGTGCCAGCGAACCGCTCCCCATCTGCCCACCGCAAAAGTGCCGACACAAGGGCAGGCGGGATTAGGGCCGTGGCAAATATTCGCCTGTCAGCACTTTATAACGGGTGAGGGCACGGACACGGCCGGGTTCCTGGGTTCCAGCAGGGCCCCGGGTGACTCTGCTCCTCCGGCTGCTGCCGAGGCCGGTGGGGAGGGCTCGGAGGGTCGCTGCTGGGCTGGGAACCATGACACCCAAGGGTGACCGGGCCTGCATGGGGGCCAGGGTCCGCCCCGCAGCCGCAGCTCCCCGGGCCAGCCACCATGGACACCGGCCACCGTGCAGACCCCCGGGCCTGTGCCCGGCCCCCGCGGGCC
>VZZY01023017.1:298789-321196 GCA_013400335.1 Eurystomus gularis
CGCCGCTCGCCCCGCCGCCTACAAGTCCCGTGAGGCCGCTGGAGCTGCCTCCCCACCCCCGGGGCGGTGGCTGGGGCAGCGGCCCTGGGCTGCGGGCCCGGCCCGGCCTTGGCACCGTGGGGTTTAAATGCGTGTCCGCCGCGGAAACTGAAGGTTTAAATGTCTCTGAGGGGAAAATCGCCGCTGGGGTGGTTTCCTCCCGGGGAGGTGTTTCTGGTACCCCCAAGCGAGGTCGCCTGTCAAAAAGTGTCACTTTTTAATACAGCTTTTAGGACAGTTCAGCCTGTTGTTGGTTTGGTTCTTTATTTTTTTTTGGCCCGCACATCATCAAGCTGGTTGCACGCAGCGCTGAAGTGAATACGAAAGTCAGGGTCGATAAAGGCCGCGCGTGGCAGATTTCCCCTTTCTGTCCTCATCAGACGAGGAAAGGAACATCCTCTTCCCGCCGCTGAAAGACGTGGGCAAGGGCTAAGAAAGGGCACGGGTGGTAAGAGACTGGCAGAAAGCGGGTGTGAAACGGGAACACCCTTCGGGACGTGGGGCGCGGTGCCCATCACGCTCGCCCGCCATCGCCCAGCGCCGGGCGCCTCTACTGCCAAGCGACCTTTGCTCTTCAGCTTCCACCCTGTCTGTTCCCCCTGCAGAGCACTGCCACGGCGCATACGGCTCTCTGAAAGGACATTTCTTCCGTGGCATCTGGAATCGACTACACCCGTGATGCCCTTGAAGTGTGTCCCTTTGCTTTTTTTCCCCACGTGGCTTGGGTAAATAAATGATTTCCAATAAAACTTGTGACCAAACGGTTTGTCATCTGTTCTTGGCACGGTGCTTGTGGCTGTGTTAGCGTCATAAACTTTGGCTTCGGCAGCCATTAGGTCGAAGCGTCATATTTTCGAGACTCTTTGGGAAATATGTGTAGTACGTAGTCGCTGACATGTCTCCATCATCCTCATTTTTTCGTCCTCAAGGATGACTAAGTGGCCTTAAGTTTTGGTGATTAATCTCCACCTAATGTATGGTTTTGAGTAGGTCCAAAGCATTTTAATGTCCTCAGAAGTGCAGGTTATAGGGTTAAGCATGTTGTAGGCACGTGACTCGTGAAACACAATGGGATGTCTTACAATATTTAATTATTGAGCTATTGCCTGTTTATACAAACACCAGTTTCTTCAGAGGAAAACATGCTATTTCCAACTAGGTCCATAGCTGACCAACACTTAGAATTTTCTATCTTTTCTCACTTAGTAATAAAAGACATTCATTATTTTTGCTTTTTGGAAGCTGCCCTAGAAAAAAAATTGCATTATCCATTCCACTTGTGTTGCCTTATTTTTATTCTGACAAAATTTATTGGCTGACTTCTTCATAATCTATGATAAGATGGATGGGAATTATTGTGGGCTTTACCAGCACAGGAAAGGCAATGCCAGTCATCCCAGCAAAAGGAAAGCTTTGCTGGGAAAAATCTTTTCACTCATTGGTGGACTGTTACCCTGACACTGTTTGCACGTAACATTTAAGAGATGTAAATTAAGCTTAAGAGATAATCTTTTTCTGCCACACTAACTTTAAGGATACTAAATATTATTGACCATCAACTCATCTATATTGTTAAATATTTTACATGCCTAAATTTACTGATTGGAACTTGATAAACTAACTATCTCATATCTGTCTGAGTGATCTCTGACTCTTCTTCTGCGACAGTGATAAAGTAAAATTGTCCAGTTTTGCACTGCCATCAGTCACCTGACGCTGACCACACTTTGGTGCCTCATTGACTAGAGCAGGTCTTTACCAAACCCTCTTAAAGAACAGGGGTCTATAGATAAAAAAAAACAACAGGAAATAATGTCTCCATGGCTGTTAGACTCTGTGAATATTTCATAGAATCATAGAATGTTTTGGGTTGGAAGGGACCTTTAAAGGTCATCTAGTCCAACACTATTTCATAGCTGTCTTTGAGAACGTATCCATAAGATGTGTTCGTTCCATCTGTCTGACATTATTGCTACAAGTGCTGTGTATTTTCTTTTAATTATTTAGAGAGTTACTTGATCTTATATAATAACTGGGGAGGGTTTTGCCTCCACCAGGCACTTGAGGTACTTTATGAGAGCAGTGAACTGCCCGGTTCCCAGGTCACCCTCCGTGGATTAACATACCATTGTAGCTGGGCTGAACAACAGGCTGCTGTTCATCACCAGAGACTTTCTGTGGCTGCGGGGAGAAAGCTTTGGAAGCACTTTTTGCATTTGTTTGCGTTCTGTTTTGAATAGGTGGACAAATAATTGTCAGTAGGTATAAAGCTGGAAGCAGGCAGCATAAAGAGAACCAGCAAAGCTCTGGAAAGCCTTTACAAGCGAATCTGGCATTTTAGACAAGGCGGCGGAGGGGCTTGGAAGAATGTTCTGCTCGTATCAGGCCAGCTTCTGAGACTGCCTTCCCCCTGAGCGCGTCCGGGTTAGGAGCTGCTGCTGCCCGGAACCGGCTGCATTTTGAAGGAGGTCCCAAGATTTTGAGCTGGTTTGGTGCTGGTTCAACTGACCCAGCAGTGATATGGAATAGCCAGGAGATAGACTCTGTGCCGTTCAAATGAACCAGAGTCTTCTACGTACATGTAGATGGGTGGCAGATGGTTAAAAAGCATACTAAGGTTTAGAAGATTAAGATCTGGTTAAGGCGCCTGTTGGCATGCTTGGCCACACGGGCACATTGCTGGCTCATGGTTGACTTGTTGTCCACCAGGACACCCAGGTCCTTCTCCTCAGAGTAGTCATAGTACTGTGACCACTCAATCTGACACCACTCCCCCCCCCAGATAGGCTGTGGTTTCCAAAAGCAATTAATTTCTCTTTTCTCATTTCACAAATTTCTTTCTCTCAGTTCTGCATTTGCTCAGACCGCGTAACAGTTGATTGATGGAGTGAAATTAAAGATTCAAGGTCTGCTGAGCCTTATGTTTTACCCAGAGCAGCCTGTGTTTTCCAAGCACCTGGAGCTCCCAGAAGGAAAGAGGTGCACAGGATGCCCATCCCCAGACCTGCGCTGGGCACATCCTGTGGCTTTAGCAAGGTAGGTACTTCCTAACATATTTATAAACAAAGATGGAAGCAACACCAACATATTTCCTCTTGACAGTGGATAGAGCTCCAATGCGTATGGGCCTGTGTTGCCATCAGGTTGAGGGAAATGTTTATTCCCCTCTACTGACGTTCACGCGGTCACATCCGCAGTATCATATCCAGTTTTGGGGCCCTCAGTGCAAGAGAGAGATTGACTGACTGAAGTGAGCCCAGCGGAGGACCACCAAGATGGTTAGGGAGTTGGAGCACATGACGTATGAGGAGACTAGTGTGGCTGGGGTCTGTTTAATCCCACAAGGCTTGGGGGAGATCTGATGGCTCTTTTTCATTATGTAATGTGAGGATATAAAGAATGCAAGGAAGAGAGGCAGCACCACCAGGTTACAGCGAAATAAATTTTGTTCATGTGGAAAATAAAACCACGTGAGAGTTGTTAAGCATTGGAACAGGAACCCAGAGGGGTTGTGCAGTCCCTTTTCTTGGAGATGTTCAGAGTACGACCAGACAAGGCCCTGAGAAACCTAGTCTAACTGGGAAGATAGAATTGCTGTGAGCAGGGTGGAGGAGTGGGTGACCTCCAGAAGTCTCTTCCAAGCTAAAATAATCAATGAAAAATCACAATTACTTCTTCAGTTGAAAATACCTTAGTCGGAGGTTATCAAAGGCAGAGAACAATAGTCACAGTGTAGCATTCCACTGGATTCTGAACGTTTATTAGTACCGCTTGGTTAGATCAGGAGGGGACGTCGCCTCGAGCCGAGTTACTCCGGGTGTGGCAGGCAGCAGTACCACTGGGTAACATTAAGCATTCCCTTTCCATGCTGAGATATGCTGTAACAAAATACGCTCAAGCTACAAGGACATTTAAATAACTTGTTAAAAACTGGGCAGAGCGGGATCATTTCAATATTGTTATTATATTATTACATTGCTATGTAGAGTCCAAGTATTTTAAGTCAGGCAAGAAAGCAACAAGCAACACTATTTATGTTAAAACCTGATGGTTTAGCTCCAAAAGGCAAAAGCAATATATTTTTTGCTTCTGAAAAGAAACTATAAATGACAGAAAATCCATCTCACTGCTCAAAGCCCCATAAAGATAAGGCTTACAGGCCAATGAAGTCATTTCTCAGCATTCTTAGCTCTCCATCCCACTGCAAATACATGTTTTTATTGCTTTCCATACCCAGCCTGTTTGCAAAGAGTAATTTTATGTGAGATTATCCATGGCTTTTAAAATCTGAAAGTTCATCCAGGATTCATGCTGGTAGTCAGGCCTCGCTTCAGTAGACGGACATGTCTTCATAGTGGAACTTGCCTTGAGAGCCGACCCTGGGGCTGGAGACTTGGCCACTGCCACAGGGTGGACACTGGCTGCATAAACGTAACAAATGTCTCTTGAACTTGACTCCAACAAACACGTAGAGCACAGGGTTGAGGCAGCAGTGGGAGAAAGCAATTTTACGGCTGATATAAAAGGCAAGGTTGGAGTCTTTTGCATACTGACAGGTAGGTGGTGGAAAAGTCATCAGAAAGCTGAGGATGTTGTAAGGTGCCCAGCACAGGAAAAAAGCCATCACAATAATAAGGATGAGTTTCACAGTTCTGTGCTTTCTGCGAGATCTCGTTCTAAGCAGGATTATCAGTATCTTAAGGTAAGAGAATATGATAACCCCAAAGGAAAGCAGGAAGAGTACATTTCTCTCATAAATGTCCACCTTTTTCCATATCCAGTCATCATAATCACAAATCTTGGTACCTTCCAGGGTTTCTTGCACTGTGGTGTGAATCACCTCAGGAACCACGATTAATACGCTCCCAGTCCAAACAGCCAAGCTCACCAGGAAACCACAGCACTGTGTCTGGGATCTCAGAGTCGAGAGGGGGTTCACAACGGACAAGTACCGCAGGATAGTCATGAGAGTCAGGAAGAAAATACCGCTGTAGTAGCCGATGGAGAGAACAGCACTCACCGCTTTGCAAAGGAAGTCGCCAAAAATCCACCCAAAGGACTGCTCCACTGCCCAGAAGGGCAGCATGCAGGAGAAGACTAAATCAGAGACACAGAGATTCAAGATGAAGATGTTCGTTGAAGATGTAAGGTTCTCGTATTTGAACAGGATCCATAACACCAGAGAGTTTCCTAGCAGGCTGAGCAAAAACACCAGGGTGTAGAGGACAGTGGTGAGATGGGTGTAAAACACAAAATAGTTACCCATTTCGCAGACATTACTAGTGACATTTAAAAGGTATTCATAGGAGTAGTTCTCATCTGGATTGAGTGGATAATGTTCTTCATCCATTTGTCTGTGCAGATCTTGCGCTGTTCTCCAGCAGCTACCTCAAAGAACCTCAACGATCAACCCAAAATTTTGGTGAAAATCAACCCAATAACTAGACTCCTGCTGTGGAGGCTTCTGTTTTAAAAGACAAAAAGAAGCAGTGAAACTACCTTATTTGTCCTGTCTTTGGGAGAGAAAGGAATCATTTCCTCTTATGACTAGAGTATGAACAGGTAGGTAGTAAAGATTTGCCCTCAAACCAACGTCAAGGTCTTAAACGCTTCAGAAGTCAGAAACTAAGACATTTCTGAAGATATTTCTAAACCAATATGGTTGGTGGAAACTGCTAATTTTAAGCTGCTGCTACATGAAGGTTGAGGCTGTCTTATTTTTTAACATAAACATCCCAAGAAGCAAGACTTTCAAATCTGCTACCTTTCTTTGTTTTCTGGAATGGTATCAAATTCCTAAAGACTTCACCATATACACGGTTCTTTGTCACCGAGGTTCAGCACTGCAGAAACTTACAAAGCTGCGCAGTACCAGTATCAACAAGTATAAGCACTAAGAATGGGTAAAGCCGTGTTTCTTATGGGTATTCCTCTTGAGGGTGGTTGGTATCTAAACATCTCCAAGCTGTGGTGGAAGCATCCAGACGTTGGGCGCTCTGTGCATCTCTGTGGCCTGCTGACTCTCAAGGATAGGACAGGAACAGAGCTCACGTCATCCCCCTCATCACTGCTGCTCTCTGCCTGTCTGCCTGTCTGCTGGGAGGAATTAAATCCCAACTGGATGGTTGGTTGAAACTGGCCAACAGCATCAAAAGTCATTGGGACTTGGAAGGAGACATACCATCAGGTGAACATACAAGGACAGCAAGGTCACAGAAGCCTCAATACAGTTGCAAGAAGGAAACACCACGACTGAGGCAAAAATTGTGCTGGTGACATTTTCCTTTTTGGATTGGTGAAGGCAGAATCTGCCTGCTAGGGCCAGGAAAAGACGGGCTGCCTTTGAGGGACAGGAGGGTTGTGTTTGGAGGACACCAGGAGAGCATGCCAGGGAGCCTTTAATGCCATTCATGGAGGTAGGCGGCTCGGGTCAGCCAGAGCTTGGCACAGACAGCACAAACCAGGGACCAGCTATACATTGGGACACAGCTGCCCAGTTTTGGAGGCAAGGGATGTGCAGGATCCAGAACTGTGACAGCAAGTGGCCCTGGCAGGTTTCTCACCAGAGGCACAGTCCCAACTGGAAGCTGTGCCTGTGTCCCTCGGTCTGTACCATGCTGCCATCTTCAGGCATGCAGGACAAGTCCCTGCTGGGGCTGTCACCCTCTCTGGTTTTACTGGGCAGTACAGATGACGCTTAAGCAATACATGGGGTAAACTGAGGTCTTGGCCATCATCGTGTCCTGGTTCAGCACAGGTTGGAGGTATGAATCCTCCCTAGCAGCTGTCCTAAGGGTGAGGAGGAGCCTCTTTGCAAAGAGTAAAGGTTCTCCATGGATGACATCTCCCCAGCACCATCTCCCCAGCTTGCTCTTGGAGAGGTGGTAACACCTCTGCTTGCCTCTGCTGTTGCTCTTCCTCTCTCAGCCATTGCACCTTTCCCAGGAATATGTCCACAGCTTTCCTCCTCACCGCCCATCTGCTGAAGAGTCTGAAATCATGTGGTCCAGCTCCTCCTCTCCACGGTGCTCCCCGTGCAGGTGAGACCTCAGCAGAGTCCTGGAAGTCATGATCGGGATGTAGACTTGGCCCAAAGCACAAATGTACTCTTGTCGTTTTGTCTGCCTTAGAGGAGCTTAGCACACGGTAACAAGCCCTTTCAGGACATGGGTAAAGCAAAAAGTCCATCGGACTTCCTTTGCCCCATTCAGTTTTGCAGAGCCTCAAGAAGCCCAGCTCCTCCAGAAAATTCTTACTCTGCTTTTAAAGAAGAGCCTGTTCTCGAGTTGGGGTCATTTTCTGAGACCAGGGCTTCCACCCACGCCCCGTGGTTTTCACAGGGAAGGTACAACACTTGCAGTCAGCCCAGCTCCTTGGTGACCTCCTGCTCACCCCTCTGCCCTGGCCATCAGCTCTGGGATAACTAACCAGCAGTTGCCATGGGGGGAAAATGAGCAGCCAAGTCTGTTTTTACAGTGAGGAAGAGGTTATAATGTTCTCTCTGCCTCCAGATTCTCCTTTCCCAAGAGCTGCAAATATACTCTCTGGGCCCTTTATCATGGTTTCACTGTAGCTTCCTCTCTTCTGGAGGTTTTTTGAGGAAAAAAAATCTGACATTCACACTCTGCTTTTGAACCAGCTGTTCCCTTTACTTCCATCCCAAACCACGCCTCTGGACAGAAGGGACAGCAGGGACCGAAAAAACCCCAGTAGTAACAGGACATTGTGGCAGGTCCCTCCTGCAGCCCCTCTTCTGCCACCCTGCCAGGGTCGCTGGGGTGAGGGCACATGGTCTGCAGGACCACGGTGGGTGATGGTGAAACCATGACCTCCTTCGTGCCTATTTGATTGGGAAGGCTGGTCGGGAAGGATGTGGTGCCGGTGGCTGGGCAGCAGCCATCCCACAGAGTGCTCAGCAAGGAACAACCTTGGCCAAAAAGGCTGGCGTGGAAGCAGAGGTGGTTGGCATCCAGCCTGTGGTTGCCCATAACAGGCTTGGAGCCAGCGTGGTTGCAGCTCTGGGTATTCCCCATGCTCCCCAGGAGCAAGGGGAAGGAGCGATCCAGCCCCTTAATTTGGCTGGATGGTGCAAAGGAGGGCATCGCTCCCTGCTTGCAGCCAGGCAGAGTTTGGCCATGGTCATCCTGGTCGGTAAAGCAAATGAGCACCCTGGGGAGGAGAAGAAATAGTCCTTCTGGTAATAACTGGCTGGGAGGAAACAGCAAACTGGAGCTTTCTGGGGTGTTCTGGCTGGGGAAATGGTTGGTTTGTTTCTGCAACGTAGACAAGTGAGAGACTGAGTCTATTTTTTGCAAAGAGATTGCATTGACCTTTATGTCTGACATGTCATTCTAGTTTGTCTTTGAGCAACACTCCCACCAAGCACCAAACACCAGCGCATTTCTTGCAGGCCAGACAGCAGTGACACCATGTATCACTTTCCCATCTGCTCCACAGAGAACATAAATGGTCCATTATTCGGCCATGAAAAGAGCATCCCTTTGGTCCTTCATAGCTGGGTTTGCTGGCAGTCCAAACCAAGCAAATCCACTTATTTTTAATACTAAAGCAGAACATGTCTGCAGGTTTCTGCTGCCAACAAAACATTGCCCCCCCACACACACACCTTGTCTCTCTATGTGTAGACGTACACGTATCACCTGCTGACCCTTACTGAGTTACTGGGCCCCCAAAATCACAGAATCACAGAATCGTTATGGTTGGAAAGGACCTCCAGGGTCATCAAGTCCAACCTTCTCCTAGCATCACTCTAACCACTACACCACTACACCATATCCTCTCTAACCACTACAGCATATCCTCAAGCACTGCAGCTATTCGTTCTTTAAACACCTCCAGGGATGGTGACTCCACCACCTCTCTGGGCAGTCCATTCCAGTGCCTAATCACCACCCTGCATTGCGGCAGGTGAAGAGGGTGATGCTAGATGGCCAGATAAAACAAAAAAAGAACAAAGAAACCACTCTGCCCACTGCTGACCACTCATTTCCTTTGAGTCTTGCAGAAGGTCATATAGCAAAAAGTTCTCCTTGCTCTCCGTGCCCTTCTGTTTCTGGAGAGTACCGAAGGAGGGGCTGTTCTTTGGGTTAAGTGCAGAGTTGGAGAAAGGAGAGACAGGCAGGGTGGTTGGGTGCGTAACAGCTTTTACACTGACCAGATCACAAGGGAGAACGGGAGAGGGGAACAGCCCAAGGCTTCATCGGACTGATAACCTGAAGGCACCTCAAGTGGTGGTGAGGAAGAGCCCCCGGCTCAGTCAGACTTTGAGCAAACAGAACTAACTGGGGAGAGCAAAGCTTTTCATAATTAGCATGAAGTTTTCTACAGAAGACAGAGCTGGGGGAGTTTCCTTGTGCAAGGACACTGCCAGCCCACAGCTGCGGTTTCCTAACTCTCTTGCCGATGAGCCAAAACAAAATAAATCACATTTAATGAAAACTCCCACCTCGTAGTTGCATTCTGAGAACTGTTTGCGTTAACAATGAGGCAATTAATAATTTGCGCCAGAAAAAAATTGACCGCAACCAAAACCATTCCTGTGCTGTGTGAGCCACTGCTTCCCCAAACGCCGGCACTTCCTCCTGGTGTGGGTCTGCTGGCAGGGCACGTCTGCAGAAGCTCTGTCTGCACAGGGGAACCCCTCTCCTCAAACATTTTCCCCAGTTCTTAAGAACGGCTGTGGCAGCAATGGCTGCTTGAGCTGGGATGGCAGCGCGGGTGGCACCGGGCTGCGCTGGGACGTGGGGCTGGGGGAGACCCACTGCCCGGCAGACAGACTCCATGCACGCTTTCTTCTCAATAGGCTTTTCAGAGGAGAAAGCCTTTCCCTTGGCTGCCCCTGTGAGCGCAGCTGTTCCTTTCAAAGCTTTGGGCTGAAACAGCTGGCCAAAACGTTCAGTCTGAGCTCAGCCATTCCTAAGGTCCTGCTAGACCTGCCTTGCTTCCACGCTCCCGGGTCTTTGTCTCACTTCCTCATATTGAACGTTCTCTGTTGCCATCAGAGGCAGCTCAGGGCGCTTCACCTCGGCACAGCCACGGCACTCTGCAGAAGGCTGCACGTTTCCATCTGCCATGCCGTGCAGTTTGTGCACACTTATCTCAACGCCAGACCAGCAGCAAGCAGGTGGCCAGCAGCAGCAAGGCCACCCAGATAAGTCGTTCTTCAGCACAAAGTCAGCTGCAGCTGATGTTCCACAGCAGGAGGTAACACCAGGGGCTCTGTGTCTGAAGCATGGGCGGACCGAGACAAAATCTTAATATTCCAGTTCCTGAGACATTTCATAACATCTCCGGCCATCTGTCCTTTGGTGAGATCTTGTGGTAAGTGCAGCGAGGACAGACAATACTTTGTGCAACAAGGGTTGGTATGTTCTTCCCCAAAACTGCTCCCTAGCTCCTAGATTGCACTACGTCAGCTTCACGGCAGCTCCAGTCACTCAGGCCATCTGTCCTGGTCCATTCACCTTGCAGAGGGATATTCTTCTTCATTAGCAATATTGTGCTTGAACCATGTTAAAGAGCCACTGTTGCATCTCTCAAGGACAATTGAGTTTGTGAGCTGGGAAGCATGGCCAACTCCTTGCCCCAGAAAAAAGGGCAGAATAACAAAAGGGAAGAAGCTGAAGGCAATAACACAATGAGGAGCTGTTAGCACAAGTCTCCAGGCTTGTGTAAAGGCCAGAGAATCTAAAAGTAGTCTCCTTGTACACTTTCCCTTTTCACAGAATCATGGAATTGTTTTGGTTGGAAGACAACAAAGATCATCAAGTCCAACTGCTCCCCCAGCACTGCCAGGTCACCACTGAACCATGTCCCTCAGCACCACATCTCCACGGCTTGGAAACCCCTCCAGGGATGGGGACTCCACCACTGCCCTGGGCAGCCTGGCACAGCCCTTCACAGCCCTTGCAGGGAAGAAATAATTCCTCATGTCCAATCTAAACCTCCCCTGGCACAATGTGAAGCCATTTCCTCTCGTCCCATCACTTGTTCCTTGGGAGAAGAGCCCAACTTTACCTGGCTCCAACCTCCTTTCAGGGAGCTGTAGAGAGACAGAAGGTCTCCCCTGAGCCTCCTTTTCTCCAGGCAGGTTTTTGGGCTGTTTGACAGCCACCTGATCAAGGACAACAACAACCCACCCTGCCCTCAAGGACAACAACCCACCCTGCCCATGCCCTTCTCGATCCAGCCTAGGGGTACGAGGTGTGCCCCTGGTTAAGGAAGTTTTCCTGCATGTTTGTAGCTATTACTGACTTTTCAGATCTATAAGTAGAGCTGGGGAAAATAAAAAGGCTCGTGAGACAAGAGATTTGTTCTTTTTTCTGCAACAGGATGAGCTGATGTGCCAAGAGCTCCTCACACGTCTTGCCTGCAGTGGCTTTGCAGAGGGGAGGAGGGTGCTGGCTGGGTGCAGTGGTGCTGGTTAGCAATAGGTGGCACGACTGAACAGGGCTAATCCTGCCCTCCCCCGAAAGAAGGCCCTTGGCGGGGATGCACACAGCCATAGCTCTCTTCCAAAAGGAGGTTTAGCTGAGCATCTGCTCCTCAGCAGGCAGGTACCTCCACATCAACACCGGCTGCAGATAAGCAGGGCTGCAGGGAGGTCACATCTGAGCAGGTCTCACGTGTGGCTGTAGATGAGTCAGGGCCCCTTGTGCTGTTTGCTGGGCGCTGGGGTGCTGGTGGTGTGTTGTTTGTCAGTACTGTGAGGGTAAGATCTTTCTTTTGTCTCCCTCTTCCCTCAGTCACTCTCGATGTGCCGCTGCAGGGGACTTCATCTCCCATCCAGTCTGAAGCTCCATCACACCAGCCTGGGACCAGCTGTCTTGCTGTTGCATCACCTCCTCCTCCCTGCTGCCTTCAAATGGCCTGACTGGGAGGTTACTGGGGGGTTGGACCTGCCCCAGGCAGCTGAGTCTCTCCTGGGATGAGAGGCTGCAAGCACTGGCTGCCTCTGCGTGGGTAGTTTATGGCTCAGTTTGTGAAGCTGGACTAAAACCTGGTCAGCAGCAGAGCATTCTCAGGTACACTTCACGTGAAAACACCCGGGGTTTGTTCTTAGTGAAGAAGTAAGGAGAACACCACCAGTTTGGGACCGGGCTGTTTGGTGGGGGAAGGCAGGAGGACACGCCAGTGACCTGGTGGTTTCCTCATTTTTCAGAGTGCAAACATTGTAAAGCAAAATGACAAGGCAGGACGCGATGTGCAGCAAGCCTTGCAGTTAGAAGCCGAAGCCTCGCCTGTCGACTTTTCGCAATATTTCCCCTTGTTTGGTTTTTCTCTAAGTTTTGTTTTCCAGCTAAAGTGATTTGGTAAATGTCCCCCCCACCCAATTTCCCAAAGGCTGTTGGCAGTGACTCAGCCATGTGTGGGGCAGAGCCAGGCTGGGCTGGGCTTGGGCAGATGCTGCTGACTCTGGCCCCGTCATCTGCCCACCCCTCCAGAGCACAACCCCATTCTCTGAGCAGACAAAGACCACCTTGGCCCCACGAGAGATCCATCATCCAGGCTGTGCACCCTCCTGCCTCAGTGCCCCAGTCCCCAGCTTGTCCGCAGGCGGGAGGGACACTGCATTGTCCACCTGCAGCTCCCAAAGCAGCTCACTCATGGTGTTTCCAAAGAGAAGGAGTCTGAAATGAGGGGCACCATCCGCCAAGGGTGATGGACAAGACCGTTGTGTTTTTGCTTGAATTTTAGGCAAGATCACTTGTTTCTTCACCACAGCTTCCCCACTGACAGCTACTTTCACATTTTATCTGTTCACACCTAATGTGATAAGATGATACTTGGGTTTCAGTGGTCCCTTTCTCAGAGACACCCTGATACTTTGCCCTGTCTTGGCTTCCACTGGGGTGCATCCATGTTGCTCATTAACACTAATGACAGTTGTCCTTAAACATCCTCATGAGGCAGGTGATGGAAGCATGCAGACACCGGCAAAAATCTAGTGGGAGGTGACTCTGCCCATGGCAGGGGGGTTGGACCTGGATGATCTTTAAAGTCCCTTCCAACCCAAAGCACTCTGTGGTTCTGTGAAAAGGGGATGGAAGGATATTGTCCGAGCTGCCATTGTTAAGGCTTTATCTACCAGGTAAGGACGGTGCCTTGGTGGCAGCAATATTTCTATGGCAATGAGTAAATAAGCCTGCTGTGGTGCACTGGAGTTGAAGTGGAGGAGAGCTTAGATGAACCGATGAAGTCTTCTTTTCTGTGATCCTCTGCTTGCAAAGCTCAGTCTCAGATCTCAATTGGTAACGCAGAAAAGGCACTCTCTGAAATGTAGGTACCTTTGTTTCGATTCTCTTTATGAGGCTGTCCCTGTAGGTGTCCAAGCAACAGGGTTTAATTGTGCTTATTTATGCTGGAAGAACAATGTCTATTTGTTTTTAACTGTAGCAGAGGAGAAATGACAAAGTTTGCACCCGCGTTTGTATACACACCCTTATGATATGTAAATAAAGCTCAGAAATTGAAGTACAGGCAGAAAGGAAGGGGAAACTTCAGCCGGTGTCCGCAGCACACGGCAGGTTTGACCCTGCTGGCTTTCGTGAAGTGCTCTGCAGCTGAGAATGCGATCTTCTGATACCTGGCAAATGAAACATGACTAATCGAGATGGGAAGTGGTTTTCCTGCATGTAGGTTGATTTTGTTAATATCTTTCTGCCACAAATGGCATAGGAACACTTTGGAGAAAACATGTTTGTTAGAAGTTTCGAGTATATTTCCACCCAGGGGCTGAGAAGGCTTTGAGCCTGGAGAAGCAGGGACCTCTCCCAGTAAAACTAGACTTCTCAACCCCAATATCGCTGGGGGAGAGAGCGAGCAAGCTTGAAAAACTCCTATAAATAGAATGGCAACAGGTTTATTTCTGCTGCAGAGAGCTGGTGAAAAATAAAACCACACCTTGAAGAAAACACCACCACAAGACGCCTCTGCCGCACTCATTCGAAGTTTCTGGGTGGGGTTTCAGCCCGTTGGGTTTTGGGGGCTTTCACACCCTGTCAGAGGAGCGCGGGTGGGACACAGTAGGTGCCAGACTGGTCGTGGCTGACCCTCGAGCACATCATACTCCGCTGGTGGGATGAGACTCATGCTCATGCTTCTGACATGGCTGTGCAAAGGAGGGTGGCACAGCTCAGACTGGTGAGGAAGGTGGGTTCAAAAGGAATGCCTAGTTCTGCCAGCCATCACTGAGCACCTCCCTTTGTGCTTTAGCACCAGGGACCGGGGCAGGAGTGTGAACTGCTGCAAAAAAGGAGTTACGAAGCCTCATCTGACCATACACAAAATGGGTGGTTATGCGTTGATCCGGTTCAAGCACCACAAACCCATGCAGGTGGACTCTCAGCTGGATTTAAGCCTGGTTACATCTATTCATAGACATCTCTATCAGCTTCATGCCTTCTGGCCATCAAGGCAAGCTAAATCAATACAAGCTGCGTTTAGATCAGGTTCGGTGTCACCATTTACATACAGGTTTCTCTAAAACCTGCTTTGAAGCTGGCTTGGAGACAAAATGCCCTACTCATCTTCTCTAGACCCTGAGTCGAAGGGTCACCACGTGTTCCTGGAGCAGGGAATGGTACATTTTTGTTTGCTTCCTGCACTTTCATTGAAGTCAGCATGAAACCGGGCATCAGGCTTTGCTGAAATATTGCTGTTGCCCTATTTGTCCCCCCATGCTGAAGACAGCAGAGTGGACACGTGCCCTGTTTAGAGGACTCAAGAGGACCTGGCAGAGTGTGACTGTAATTGTAGCAATGTTGTCAAACCACCCGTTTGCTGCCCTCAGCAAATCACTGTTTCGCAGTGAGAACATCAAAGTTGAAACCTCAGGTATGAATCACCTGCCTGGTAAA
The DNA here is from genome assembly GCA_013400335.1 of Eurystomus gularis. Taxonomy (NCBI): domain Eukaryota; kingdom Metazoa; phylum Chordata; class Aves; order Coraciiformes; family Coraciidae; genus Eurystomus; species Eurystomus gularis. The sequence continues at coordinate 313,708 of VZZY01023017.1, forward strand.
ACCCTTTGGGGTTGCAACCAGTTCTGCTTGTGGATTAAGAAGAAGGATCAAATCAGTGAGGCTGCCAGTCCCTCTCCTTTGGGGTAAATAAAGCACAGTCATGTGCTGGCTCCCAAATTCATGGGGTTTCCACTCGGCAGCTTTGTCAGGAATACAGTCACCCAAAGGATCCTCAGCTCACATGAAGTGGGGTGTAAGTGATTTGCAGCAGGGATGGGAAGATGAAATGAGGCCAGAAAGAAAGACGACTGGAGCGTTTCACTCAGTGCTTTGTGCAGCAACCCCACTCTGGTCAGTGGAGCTGCACCATGGGGCCAAATTTGACCCTCTGGGTCTCTGTCCTGCTGAGCTGCAAGGGAAAAAATGAAGAGGGAGGAGAAATACACAGGAGCATCCTGCTGTGGAATTGGGGCCATCATGATGATAACAAATATATATTCTTATTTTTACATAAATAAAACCAGGCAGCGACAATCTGGGCGGAGACAATCTGAGCCTTAGCACATCTTCCTCTTCCCTGTGCTTCCCTTCCAAGCTTAGTCCTGGCCCTCTCCTTCCCATGAGCTGTTTTGTAACCTCTGCTCCTTGTTGCACTGGGTGCTGCAACACAAACAGCCCCATGACGACGGTCCGGAGTCTGATGTGTGATGGTGAACACCGAGGATATTTAAATAGGGTGGTTTTGGAGTCAGGACCTCAGGCCAGATGCTGGCTCCAAATCCAGCTACTTTGCACTGCCTCAGAAAACCAGGTTTGTTGGCTTTCAGGAAGACTCTCCAAAACAAGAGTGATGCTACAGCACAGCCTTGCTGTAGTTACCCCAATATGTCTCATCTTTTCCCCCTCAATTAATTTGGGTGACAGGAAATGGGATCAGAGCTGGAGCCCCCCGTGTCCTGCTGTTCTTTGGGGTTGCGACTGGATCCCGGATCAGCATGAGCTGAAACTGTCCCCAGAAGGCAAAGCTCTTGCAAAGACATCCTCAATTCATCTCTTCCTGAGATACCTCAGCTTATTTTCTAACCTTTTCTTGGAGAAGTTAGCATGTCTTAAGGGTGCCACAAAAATATTGCAAAATGAGTGGCTGAGAGTGAGGTGCAAAGCTGGGAGACAAAGACCCCTGGCCAAGGTATCTTCACACCCTTGGCTACCACAGCCTAGCCAAGGTCCATTGTCTTCTGCTGGGCACCACTCGTGGGCACGTCTGATCTTCATAGTACTTTGTCTGCATAGCTTTGGAGAGCTACAGGGCACGCCCGTTTTGGAAGATTTCTCCTCTTTTCTGGAGGGACGCAGAGCAGCAATTCCAGGGCACACAAGGGGAGCTGACAAGAGCTGGCAGCAGAGCAGAAGGTGTGCAGGAGTCCTGCCACCAGCTCTGCAGAGCCAGACAGCTACACAGCTGCAATGCCAAAAGTGGAAGCTGGGGCATGTAGTCAAATAGGCTTTGCACAAAGGGGAAGTGGGTGCTCGGGTGGCAGATCCTGCTCTCAGTTTACAGCAGGCAAAGTTAAGCATTAGCTGGTTGCAGAAGACTGGCTCCATACCCAGGCAGGTGACACTGGCAGCAGAGCTTGGTTCCTGGGGTCAGCATGGTGCAGCAGATGAGGAAGAGGTGCTGGAGCAGCCCAGGGCACAAAAAAAGAAAGATCAGCTCAAGCGTGGGCAAGGCTCAAGGGCCATGCAAGGCGTTCGTCCTCATCACCTGCTTTCTGTTTCCCTCATGGTTCCACACCGCCCATCCCGCCCTGTCCTGACTGCCCATGGCCTCCCTGGATCTCCCCTTGCTGTGCCCTGAGCTTGTGCTGCTGCTGCTGCTTCACTTTCTTCACCCAAGTTCATTGCCCATGCCAGCTCTTTGCCTGCTGTCTGCAATTTGTGGCTGACGTGCTCCACAGGATGGCCCTTGCCATGCTCTGCTCGTGGCTGCTGCTGATGTCCTGTGGCTGTCCCGTGGTGGCCCTGCCTCCAGGCATTTTGTCAAGCTGGGGTCGGTGCTGGCTGCCAGGGAGAGGAGGAAGAATGTCTGAGGCCTCGGTCAGCCCGACTTAGATTTGCATCTCTCACAGCTTGGAGGGGGTGATTTGGCCATTGGGGCAGGCTGGGGGACACACACCTCCAGTGGAGATGAAAAGGTTCCCCAGGGGTAGATGGGACACAGGGCAAGAGGCTGTGCAAGGGGAAGCATCACTTGACAGGTAGTTGTCTGGACTGGGGAGCCCACACTGTGCCTCCTGCTCCAATAGTGCTCCAACATGGAGCATTTTACCACGTAAAATCCTTGGGTGCTCTAGGACCCCATCTCACAATGGCAGAGGAGCTGGCTGACAGCCGCAGCAGTCAGAGAGACAACAGCCCCTATATATCAGAGGTGCTCTGTCTGGAAAACTGGACTGTATCTGAGTATTCGGGGAGGGGGGAGCCTCTGCCCAAAGGCACCCGGTGCTGTCCCCACGCCAGCCTCCAGCTCCCACCATCTGCAGATCCCTGCAGCCCCCAGCGCCAGCAGCTGCTGCCCCGCGCCACAGCTGGAAGCTGCTCCCTCCCGCGCTCCCGCACGGCTCCTGCCAAAGCCTGTGCCACCGCCCGAGGAGGAGGAAGCTGGAGAAGAGTCGAGCTGTGAGGTAGGTAGTGCTTGCAGGCACTGGGAATTTGTTTTATCTACCTGGTGTTGGGGAAAACATAGAATCATAGAATCATGGAACGGTTTGGGTGGAAAGGGACCTTTAAAGGCCGTCTCATTCAAGGACATCTGCAACCAGGCTTTAACTTGCCCAAGCCCTGGCTCTTTACTACAAGAGGACTGCCCAGTGGTGGTATTTTAGCTGTAGGCCACCCTGTCGTTTTCCTTCCCGTGCTCGCCTGTTGTTTCTGGGACTCTGTGAACTGCTGCTGCATGTCTCCTCCTCCCACAGCTGCCTTTGCACCGTCCTGGAAGCGGCTGTGCTGAAAGTTGGTCGCTCCTTCCCCCCGTGCTGCTCCCTGTGTCTTTGCACCCAGGGCTCCGGGTGATGTTTTCCCCTCCGGCGCTTTGGTGATGGCCAAAGGGATGATCCTTTCTCACCTGCCCAGTTCTCTGAAAACGCCTGGGACCTCTGTGCAACCCCTGGCATCCCTGACTGCTGGCAGAGCTGGCTGCCTTTTAGGACAGCACCGTTTTCTCAGCATGATTTTCTCTCCACGCACGGCAGTTCTCTCGCCTGCTCTCCTTTCAGTGCCCCGCGCTGGGGCCGCGGGATGCAGAGGGATGTGGGGCAGCCGCGCAGTGAGCAGGCCGCTTCGCTGACACCACCGAGAACTCTCTGTTTCCTGGCAGATCGGGTGCCTTTTCCTTTTGTGTACGGTTGTTTCTCAGCCAGAGCAGGCAGAGCTCTCTGCTGTGCTTGCATCCATACCCCAAAGTGAACTTACTTCCTGAGGAGTTTGGTGGAGGGCCACCAAGCACCCTGGGGACCAGCATTTTGATGGAGGGTGGTGAATGCTGCTGCTGACGTGGTTCTGTAACACCTGAAGGCCATTTGCACGACCTTGTTGGCACCCTCAGACCATAGTTCAGGATCCCAGACCTACGGTGTGCTAAAACCCAACTCTGTATTAAAAGCGTGCCTGGATGTCAGGACTGCAGGTGATTCCCAGGGCTGAATTTTTAACATGGCAAGTGATTTAATGGCCCTTTTTTGTGACAGGTTTCTAGAGAGCCTGGAGACAAATATGCAATTTCTTTATGCAGTTACTTCCTCCCCTTGTGCAGCAGGGGAATAGAAAGGTGTTTTACACCCAGCCTGACGCTGCCGAGAGCATAAACGAGATCATGTTGGGAGCACGCTCGTAGCATTGAACAGTGTGCCTTACTGGGAGGCACATTAAACCTTAACCTCCTGTGGTATATGTGGTCAGCTGCTGTTTGATGTCTTATCAGAATACCTCCTCACATTTCAAAAGGCAAAGAAAACCCCAATGTGTGCCTTTTCCTTTTTACGATGTGATTTCACTTTGCTGCCTTGGACCATGGATCTGTTTCATTGCGTTACTGTGGAGAATCTCTGCTCTAACTTCCTGGTTTTAATTTTCCAAAACTGAAACGAGGTACAGCAAGAATAACTGGGGGTTGTTCCTTCTTCAGACACATTTTACTGTTAAAAGGCCTAAGTAATCCTACAGACAACCCTTCTTTGTCCCAAATTGTGACAACTGTCCTTGGCAAAGGCAGGCGCGAAGGGTTCCCAGTGCTGCCTGCCTGCCCCGACCGGTGCTTTGGGCTCTTCCTGAAGGAAAGCTCACGCTGGGAAGGGTTTTCTGAGTTTGGAATCGCTGGCTTTGCATATATTTGACAGAATAAAGATGAAGGAAGCAGAGCAGTATTTGGGGTAAAAGAAGCACAAACACCAAAACTATTGATTTTTGTTATTGGATATTCAATACTATTTGAGGCTAAATCAAGAGCTTGCTCTTGCTTCAAAGCATTGTGGCTCAGCTCTTGACTTCAGGATCTCTCAGGTGTCCTTTGCTCTGTCCAAGAAATGCAGACATGTTGCTATTAATCCTGTCTGTAAAAGCTGGTCTTGTGTTTGGTCCTGGTCAGAAAGACACATTTCCACCTAGTGACTTCAAAAGGTCCATGAAACTTTGGACTATTTTACTCTTCTGCCTACAAACTTCTAAGAGGGAAGGTATGAAATCTTGATGGTTCTTGGAATTATTGGATTGTATTGGAAAAGAGCCAGCAAAAGAAATTCTATGTGCTGTAAAAAGAAATACAGATGTTACCTGTGCAGTGGCAAAAGTTCATCTGTTTTGTCCCACTCATTTGAAACCCACAAGAGCTCCTCTTGTGCTTTCAGTACACCAAAAACCCATGAAACTACAGTTTGGTGATGAGCAGAAAACCTGCCCCATGCGTTTGTGTTCTTCAACCCAACTTCTGGCTGGATCTGGCATTTTTCAGAACATTTTGGGCTGTATGTCTTCTCTTCATTGAGCTCTGCATATCCATCCCCAGCCCACAGGAGAGGAGGATGGTGTGGGTGGTGGGAGCACGAGCTCTGCTTTACCCTGGCTAGCCCAAGGGATCCTCCTTGCTGCTGACATGAAGGGTGAGTAGGAAGGATTGATGCATAAAGCAAACTCCTTGCTCCTGCTGTGTTCAGACAATGTGCTGGGTCCATGCTAAGGTGCTGAGCATGCGTGGCCTTCTCTGTCCTCCAGCCAGCTCCTGCACATGGGCTTGTGTGGCTGTGCTTGCTTGCAGCGGTGTGGATAGTGGACATGCCATGGTGGTGGATGTCCCTGGTGCAGACAGCAGGCTCCCTGGTGGGTCTCTGATGTTGAACATGAGTTCCCAAGAGCCTTGTGCAGCAGCTCTGGAAAGAGAGCTTTGCCCCTGGCTCTCTTGACCAAAAAGGTTTGAAAGCTCTTTCTGAGACCGGTAAAAAGCCTACAAGTTGCAACATCTAATCATAGCACAGAAGTGCCTTAGTGTCTGTGTTCTGCACGGCCAAATCCTTTTAGCCTGACTTTCACCATTGTGAGCTTGACCTGTGGGCTTCCAGCTTATGCCAGAGCAGTTGCCAGGCCCTCGTTGCCATGTCCTTGTTGCCAGGCCCTCGTTGCCGTGCCCTTTGACTCACCATCTCTCGTACCAGTGGGTTGAGCTGTGAGGTTTTCAACACTTTTTGTATCTTGCACATTTCCTGCAAGAGGTGGCAGAAAAATGTGTTTCCTGAGATGAAGTAAGCGAAAAAGAACAGCTATGAAAACCAGACCAAAAGAACCTAAAAAACTGAGAAAAAGAATAAAGCTGTTCAGCAGCTTCCTGTTTACCAGCGGCTCAGATACAGAATTATCAGCGGCACTGCTAAGGTCCCTTCACACCTCCAGCGAGGGCAGAGGCCTGAGGGGAGATGCGAAAGACAGGGCAACACCAGGCAGCCGCCTGCTTTGAGACCATAGCCGCCGCAGTCTAGATGGGACATGCCAGTGGGATGGGACCATTGCCCAGATTTCGCTGCGTGATGCTCTGGTGCTGAGGGCAGCCAGCCCTGCGGAGGTGTCACTAAAGGCACACCACCTCTCCGAGGGGACCCGCTGCCGGTGGCAGGGTGCAGGGTTGAATCCAGGGTTCCCGAGTCACCATCCCAGTCTTAAACCACACGGGCTACCCTGTTTTAAGAGCATGCATTTGCATGTTGAGAACTTTTTTTCCTTTTAAGACCTGATAAGTGCCCAGAGCTGTTTCCACAGGAGGCTCCTGCAGCGAGAGCGGAGCTGTGCTCCAGGGGCAGACTCAGCACTGTACGGGGAATTTCCCACCCTGTGGCCCCTGGTTCCTCACAGTCTGTGGCCAGCGGGGAGGCAGAAGTGCAGCCACCGCATCCCTCACAGGGGTACCGCTGGTGTCTGGCCATGGGCGGGCACCAGGCTTGCACCAGGGAGCAAGTCTGAAGGTCTGTAGCGTGTGCTGCAGCTCCTGGAGAGCAGAGTACGGACGGGTCCGAGCCCACACCCTGCCAGGAACCAGTCTAGCTATTGAATAGAGTAGCATACTGAGTGTGCTCGCCCATGCCCCAGCCCCGTGTGGTTTATCTGCATTCACAGAGCCAAAAACTGTTGCACAGGGTTATGTGGCCTCGCTGCGGTGTGAGAAATCGTGCCCAGTTTCTGTGTCGGAACTCATTGGCTTCACACCTGAAGGGTCCGTGAGGCCTGAGAAGAAATGAAGCCCCGAGTGTGGCACGAAGGGGTGTTGTGGTTTTTGGTGGTGCCTGGTCAGGTGCTGGGAGCAGAGCTGTGCTCTGGCTGGGCTGGGAGGTTGTCCTCTCTGCAGGGAGGTTCTTCCCTCTGCAGTCTGGGCACTGCTGGGGCAGGGTGCTGGCTCCGGTGGCCCTTTGCTCCAAGCCAGTATGGCCAGTGCCAAGCTCCGGTGGCAAGCACTGGGCAGCCAGCCAGCACAGGCAGCATTGATGAGCTGGTGGGGAAACATCAGCTTACACCAGAGAGGGAATGATGTGCCAGTCAGTGGCATTACAGTTGCTGGAAAGCCCTAGAAGGAATAAGGAGCCTGCAAGAAAATAGAGTGAGAGCCGATGCAGACTTGTCAGGAAGCAGCTATGTCAAATCAGCCCCAGTTAGAGCCCCCGGCCAGCCAGGCAAAGCAGCACCTTGGAGCTAGCACGCTTTCCGAGCGTATCCAACAACCTCTACATGGACAACTGGTCGGACAGTCAAACTTGGGATTGGTGGCTACTGGACAGGAGAGTCACCCAGAAGGGACTTGCAGCCAGAGCTGTGCCTTGCCCTGGCACAAGTCAGCGTGGATGAAGGGCTGGTGCATGTGTTTTTGAGGATGGTTGCTCAAATTGACCCAAACAGATGAAAAAGCCTGAGGGCAATGGGCTGCAGTTCGTTAAGGACAAGCACCCTGTTCTGCACATGGGCAGAGTCACCCATTGGGTGTTAATACCCTTTGCTATTGACAACACTGGTCCTCTTA
>VZZY01023019.1:2489-21270 GCA_013400335.1 Eurystomus gularis
CGGGCCCCGGGAGCAGCTGGCGCTGCTGGCCGCCCGGCCGCTGCGCGCCGGACACAACTACACCCTCCGCATCCAGTACTCCGCCAACCTCTCCGAGTCCTTCCATGGCTTCTACAAAAGCACCTACAGGACCCAGGATGGAGAACTCAGGTACCGCTTTTTGGCACGCACGAGTGGTGCCAAGCTTGTTGGTAGTAACCACAGACTCCCTTGGTACGCGTCAGGGAGGTGAACGCCTCACGTGTGACCAAAACCCTCTTTTTTTTCCTGCTTAGAGTGCTTGCAGTGACACACTTCGAGCCGACGATGGCACGAATGGCCTTCCCGTGTTTCGACGAGCCAGCCTTCAAAGCCACGTTTTCAATTAGGATCAGGAGGGAACGAAAGCACCTTGCGCTGTCCAATATGCCAATTGTAGGTGGATGCTTTTAGCAATGCGCTGTTGATCAGTGATTGAAATGCGAAAGCAAAAGGAGGATTAAAAAAAAACCCAGGATATCCAGGTGGTTGCTGTTAGGTGACCTGAACGTTGCTGTGGTTCTTCTGTGGGAGCGTGCGGTGCTGTGGTGGGTGGTCGTGGCACAAGGTTGAAAGGAATGAAGAAGATGATGGCAGGGTGTGGGTTCCTGCTTCTCAGCAGGGGCCTGGGAATGGCTGGAACAACGGCGTCCCTGTCATCTGCACTTCACTCACAACATGCTTTCCCTGCTGATTTTAAGATTAATGTTGAAATACGTAAGAATAAATACACGAATCGTGTGTATTAACTTAATTGCCAGATAAGCAGATCCTTCTATGTGGAAAAAAAAAACCCTGGACTTCAGAAGAACGCTTCAGAGTGAAAGTGCCATAGTGTAATAGCTACCAATACTGCTTGTGTTTATAAATATGTGTGTATGTATAGGGACAACTGTGTTTTGCACGTTTGGTCTTACTTTGGGTGCAGTTCTTTATTTATAATTTCTTCTGTACTATTAGTTGCTGGTTTGCAAGGAATTTAACCCTTATAAATGAGGGAAGAGCACCCCCCATGAAGTACCTTTCAAAAGTGAAACATTTTGAAAGTTGTTCTGCAAATTTAGTTCTTTTGTAGAGAATTGGATAAAGATAATGAATGAGGAGTGGGTGCTGGTGTCGCAGTTCAGCGTGGCTGAACCTGCGCCAGGTCTAAGTGAGCTAACTGAGGCTCTGTGTAAGCAGGAGGGGAAATGGAGACCTCCAGCACGCGACTCATTTGCTGCGGAAAGAGGTTAACTGCGGTAACTGAGTCGTGGTTTGGAGGAGTTAATTTCTCTTGTGTGTAACAATGGCTGCTGAGGTTTATACGGCTTCTAATCAGCTGAAGTTGTGTGAGATTAATTCAGTCAGTGTGTTGGGGGACATGGAGCAAAACTGAACCAGCAAATGGTATTCTAATTTTTCTAGGGAGTGGGCATGGGGTGACTTCTTTCCAGTGTCTCCTTAAAATGTAGTATCTTTAAAAGCTTTAAACTGAGAAGAAATGGGACAATTGCTGGTGCCAAGGACCTCACAGGTGGTGCTACTGAGTGATGAGCTGTGCTCTTTTTGTAGGTGAAGTCTGTGAATTTATCTCCCTGGCTTGTGGAGGACCATTTTGATACCACTGTCAAGATGAGTACCTACCTTGTGGCCTTTATAATTTCAGATTTTAAATCCATCAGCAAAATAACCAGTCACGGAGTTAAGGTAATTCCATCTCTCATTTTCCTAGAGCTTTTTTGTGTTTAACTCTGTATGAATATGTTACGTTTTACTTTTCAGTTAAATCATTGAATTCCTGTATCTCGATGTTCTACAAAAAACGGTTTTGTAATTGGGTGATTACTTTGCATTCTGAGCTTTATAAGTTCCAAAAGCTTTTGGTAACTGGCTCCCTTTTATATAATTATATGCACTGGTAACATTGTTTGTTTCCTGTAAGATTAAATAATTAAAGGCAAATGCAATACAGTTTTCATGGGGAATCAGCAGTGAAACAAACCTGTGTCAGTGGAATGGCTCTAACATGGTAGGGGTGGAAATTGTAGAAGTCTTCTAGAGGCACAGCAGTTCTGGTGGGTAGGTTTTAAAACTTGCATTCCTAATTCTGGTATCCTTTTTCTACAAATGTTTTAGTAGCTCTCTTACCACAAGCCTTAGCTGTGTGTCCCAGTGCCCCTCTTTATGGTTATTTGAGTAACTGTGATAAAGAACAACACCGGCAGCTTCTGGTGGTGGTGTTGAAGTGCTGCCTGCTCCTCTGCTGTAGGTTTCTGTTTACACGGTGCCAGACAAGATCAACCAAGCTCATTATGCCTTGGACGCGGCGGTGAAGCTTCTCGACTTCTATGAGGATTACTTCAGCATCCCATATCCTTTACCTAAACAAGGCAAGTCTTAAATAATTTAATATATCCAAAAGCGTTATTAAGCATCGAGAGTGAAATAGCATGAAATCGGTTATTTAGAGCGGTAAGACGGGGCCAGGTTGGGTCCACAGGCTTTTAAACTGGCTGCTCCACAGAACTTAAGGACAGATCAAAAGCTCAGCTGGGGACTGAAGATTCTTGTTTTCTGTATAGAGCTGTTTTTTTAAAGTGCGTTTTTGCAATTAGGTTTAAGAGAGCCCTTAGACGTACGTGTGACACGTGTGCCTGTGTGGGAGCAGTCATGATGTGGGACGAGTGAGTGAGCAAGTTCTTCATTGAATGAAATTATACCAGTACTATTTTAACTACTTTTTTTTTTTTTTCTATTTATGTAACTATCTTTTCTAGATTTAGCAGCCATTCCTGATTTCCAGTCGGGTGCTATGGAAAACTGGGGACTGACCACGTACCGGGAATCTGCCTTGTTGTATGACCCTGAAAAGTCCTCGGCATCTTCTAAACTTTGGACTAGTATGGTAGTAGCCCACGAGCTGGCTCATCAGGTGAGGTTTGGGAAGAGCAGGGAGTTAGAGTGGGCCTGCAGAGGGATTTAGGTTGATGGATCCTGTGTGGGTAGGGGGGTCTTGGAGCTAGAGGCTGAAGATGGCTGCTGCAGCTTGAGGGTTCTCCTCTGTGAATCACGAGGATGGCTCCTGGTGAGGGCAGTGTGGACACGGAGGGCTGCAAACACGAACACGTTTGGTTCAGCAGCTCCAGCGCTGCCGGGACTTTGCACCGTTGTCAGACCTCAAAATTAATGGCAGGCCATCAAAATGGGAACATAGGAGTTTGGCTCCTATGGTTCATATGTGGCTCTCCTGCCAGGCGTGGTTTCTATGCAAGGTTTCCTGGAAGGTGATTGGAAGACTTATGGGTATTATCATTAAAATGTGGGTAATGCCCAATTAAAATCTGGTGGGAAGAGGCCACTGACTCTAGAAACAGGCTCCTTAGAGGTCAATAACACCATAAATGCAGTTTCATACAGGCAAGTAGCAGCTTTTGTGATAACTTGTCAATTTCATTTCAAAAGCGCCTTTTTTATTTGGTTTGTTTATTTTCTTTTTCCCCCAGTGGTTTGGCAACCTCGTTACCATGGAGTGGTGGAATGACCTGTGGTTAAATGAAGGGTTTGCCAAGTTCATGGAGTTCCTGTCAGTCAGCGTGACCCATCCAGAACTCAGAGTTGTAAGCAGCAGTCACTGTACTTTTATTTTTATTCTGAATCCGCTAATTAGTGCGGATAAAGATCACGCAGGTTTGTGCTGTGAACCACTGTGAAATTTCTGGTTGAGAGGATTGCCTGGTGTTAACTCTCAGGGTAGGAATGTTGATTTAATGGTATGAAAATATTTTCAGAAACTTAGGATGGAAGTTAATGATTGCAATGCAAGTGTGTTCTTTCTTTAAAGACATTTAGACTTCCAAAAGTTTAAAGAAATTTTTTGTCTAATTTTATTAAATAAGGTCAGACTTGAAAATACTAAAATCCTTCCATTAAGCAGAGGTCTGACACATGGAACTTTCTACCACTGTGAGATTAACAGGTGAACATCTGGGCAGAATTTTTCTATAGCACCACAGTGGCATCATAATAGGGAAATTCACTTCTTTTTTTTTTGTTTTATGGTTACTGACCACTCTGTCATCAAACTGTTGGAATGTGCAGGTGTCTTTTTGAAGTTATTTTTAAGTCTCACTAACTGGACTATTTAGGATCTCTAGAGCTCTCAGCAAAAGAAGGAGAGCCACAAAGATGATGGGACGGTTGAAACCCCTCTGCTGTGAGGCCAGGCTGGGAGAGTTGGGCTTGTTCAGCCTGGAGAACAGAAGGCTCCAGGGAGACCTTCTTGGGGCCTTTCAGTATCTGAAGGGGACCTACAAAAGAGCTGGGGAGGGACTTTTTAGCAGGACTAGTAGTGATAGGACGTGGGGTGATGGCTTGAAACTGGAAGAGGGAGATTTAGATTAGATGTAAGGAAGAAATTCTTCATGGTGAGGGTGGTGAGACACTGGCACAGGTTGCCCAGGGAAGTTGTAGGTGCTCCATCACTGAGTGTGTTCAAGGACAGGTTGGATGGGGCTTCAAGCAATCTGGTCTAGTGGAAGGCGTCCCTGCCTATGGCAGGGGACTTGGAACTGGTTGATCTTTGGGGTCACTTCCAACCCAAACCATTCTGTGATTCATTGAATGTTTTGGGTTGGAAGGGATCTTTAAAGGTCTCTTAGTCCAACCCACCTGCAGTCATCAGGGACGTCTGCGACTAGATCAACTACTCAAGTTAGTTTAGAACACTAGAACTCATCTGGCTGGCTGTGTTACTCTTGGCTTTTTTATGCTCTGGATTAAAACAGAAAGATGCTTGGCTTTCTGTGTATGATTTAAAGGTCATGTGGAATGGGCTAGAAAAGGTAATGAGTGGGGATTCAGTGGTCACTGAGCAAAACATAGTGATAACATCTGGATTTGCCTCCATTAGGAAGACCATTTCTTAAGGAGATGTTTTGATGCCATGGAAGTGGACGCATTGAATTCATCACATCCCATATCTACTCCCGTGGAAGATCCAGCTCAAATCTTGGAAATGTTTGATGACGTTTCTTACAACAAGGTGAAACACGTGACTGCTCTTGTTTTGTGTTGTCCTGCTTGTGCTCTGCGGTTGTGTCTTACTGATTTCACCCCTACGTTTAAGATGTCCCTGGACACGGGGTTAATGTTTTTATGATTTGAATAGTTCCTTGCCCATGTGGGTTGATTAAAAAGGCACCTGCTTTTCCCATTTCTAAAATGAGGAAGCCTTTACTTCTTCTGCTCTTTACTAATTTCGTCTTAAGCCATTTTCTTGGGTTCTTAACCCAAGAAGCATTTTTCACTGGAGCATTATATGGTGCTGGCTTGTATAGTGAATAAAAGAAACAACATAACTTACTCAATCAGTGGTATCTGTAAGAGTAATAATCAGAAAAACCCTAAGTACTGCTTCGATATAACTAAAACCCAATTATTTTTCAATCAGAGAGACATACAGAAGCGAACCGTTATGTAGATTAGTGTCATGCTGAAATTCTTCTGGAGTAAGCGTCTTGCCTGATAAGGAGTGGTTTTGTAAACACTTTATCACTTGTTGTTCCAGGGCTCTTGTATATTAAATATGCTGAGGGACTACCTGACTGCTGATGTCTTTAAAGCTGGGCTCGTGCAGTATCTGCAGAAATACAGCTATCAGAACACCAGAAATGAAGATCTGTGGAACAGCTTGTCAAACGCAAGTAGTCCTTACTGTCTTCTGTTCTCCCAGATTCGTAACTTCTCATGAATAATGTGTTTCTCAAAGATATTACTGAAGACTGTAACCAGTGCTTGTGATTATGGTATCAAAGAGATGTCATCAAAGACCCAGACTTTTCCTTTTTCTGCTTTCAGATTTGCCCTACAGTTGGTACTGACACAAATGAACTGCAAGGTGATGGTTTTTGCAGAAGGAGCCGGCAGTCATCTTCAACTGCAGTAAGCATCTAGTTTTTTACCCTATTTTTTATCTGTTCTTTACCTGTTTTTTTGCCTTTTTACCTAGTTTTCACCTAGTTTTTCAGCATTCAGGAGTTTGACACATATCTACGCCCTCTCACAGTGCTGTTCCATGCCCTGGCACTGACACGTGCACCTTCCAAAAGTGTTCTTTGAGCATGGTTCTAGGGAGAGTGTAGGGTTCTTCAGTTCCTTTGGAAATCTGTTCTTTTCTGAGATTGGACAGAAATCCTACTGCTGCGCCCAGGGCTGACTGAAAACCAGCAGTACCTCAAGACATGTCATTACCTGTATGAAAGTGTCCACCAGAAAACCAGCAGCAGACATCATGACATCCACATAGAGCTGACAAATGCCCAGCAGTTTGCATGGAGTTCTTGCTTACCCATCTCTGTCTCACTGTCAGGGTACTCCCGTCTTCCTCCTCTCCTTACCTGTCTTCTTTTTCCCTTGCTATGAACCAGCACTGGACTAAAGGAGAGACTCTTGATGTGGGGGCAATGATGGACACTTGGACACTGCAAAAAGGCTTTCCCCTGGTGACGGTCACAGTGAGAGGGAAGAATGTCCACCTGCAGCAGGAGCGCTATGTGAATGGAGCAGATCCTCCTTCATCCACGGGGTAAACCTCAGCACACAGACTGAAACACTCTCCCATGGCACACAGGGATGTACAGAAAGAGCTTCTGCTCTTCACAGAGTTACAGAATCCCAGCATGGTGGGGGTTGGAAAGAGATCATCTGGTCCAATCCCCCTGCTCCAGCAGGTCACCTGAAGTGCTGGAGCCTGAGTTGTGGGCTCCAAGTTGGAGTTGACCTGTGGATGAGTCACAGCCTAGTAGAATGGTTTGTTTTTCCTATTGGCTTCATGTTCCAGAGGCAGAACCTGGCCCGCCTGTGTCTCTGTGGCTCTGCCCTCACGGAGGTGGTCATGGCTGGGGTGGTGGGTGAGGCAAGGATAATATCAATCAGGAGCTGGTCAGTCAGAAGAGCTTCCTGTTGAGTGTGGCTTCTGTTGGGGCTGGTTGCATGTTGCTGAGCTCTCTCAGTGGTGTCCTTCCATGTGAAGGCCACTGAGGGGCCATCTCTGTCTGTTGTGTCCAGCAGGNAATGGTGATGGCTGAACCAGCAAAACATCACCCAGAGCAAGGGGCCCAGGATCATGTCCAGGCACCTTTGGAATCTCTCCAGAGAAGGAGACTCCACAACCTCTCTGGGCAGCCTGGGCCAGGCTCCCACACCCTCACACCAAACAAGTTTCTCCTCCTGCTCCCATGGAACCTCCTGGGTTCCACTTGGTGCCTGTTGCCCCTTGTCCTGTGGCTAAGCACCACTGACAAGAGTCTGGCCCCATCCTCTTGCCCCCCATGGGCCCTTGAGCTCTTGCTCAGCATTGCTCAGATCCCCTCTGAGGCTTCTCTTGTGCAGCTCAGCAGCCCCAGGGCTCTCAGCCTTTCCTGGGCACAGAGATGCTCCAGGCCCCTCAGCACCTTCAGAGCCTCCACTGGACTCTCTCCAGTAGTTCCTTGTCTCTGTTGAACTGTGGAGCTCAGAACTGGACACAGGACTCCAGAGGTGGCCTCAGTGGGGCAGAGTAGAGGGGGAGGAGAACCTCCCTTGCCCTGCTGCCCACACTCTTCTGACTGCACCCCAGGAGACCGTTGGCCTTCTTGGCCAAGAGGCCACAATGCTGGCTCACAGTTAACAGGTGAATGCTCCCTGGGCTGTTTGGTTGCGAGTCTGTCCCCGTAGCTCAGGATCAGCTGTACCTGTAGGCAGTGTTGGACCCTGCGCGCCTGGCTGAGGTGCCTGCAGCTTCAGAGCTGCAGTGGCAGAGTGAGCCTGCACTGGAGACATGCTGGTGGAACTGGGCTGGAAAGTTCATAGTGTTGGTGCTTCCAAGCAAGTGAGGTGAAAGCTGGCCAGGAGCACCTGCCTCTGCACCGAGGCCAGAGGTGTGAGCACAGCCCGTGTCTGTCACTGTGCGGGCAAAATGTGCTACTCGGCAGTTGGACGGGGACAACTTGGAGGAGCTTTTCCAAAGTTCTTCCATTAAAGAAGGCTCTTCTGTTTTTCAACAGGTACTTGTGGCACATTCCGCTGACCTACGTAACCAGTAAATCTGACGCCGTTCAGAGATTTTTGATGACAACTAAAGCAGGTAATTTCTTTGACTGATCCAGTGAATAATTTATTCAGTCTGTTTGCAAGCCTTTTAGTTTTGCAAGGTTTTTTTCAGAATGGGGAACTGGAACTACTAGCAGCCGAGAAGCAGGTTGTTGTCAGGTCAATAATGTTGCTGTAACGATCTCTTAATCTCTTCCGAAACCGTGTCCCCGTGTTCTCTAAATCACTGAAATGAGAGTGACAGTGTTACTGAGAGTAGTACTGGGATGTGTCTGAATCACCAAGGAAAAAAAGGAGTTATGCTTTTGTTTCCAGACGTCATTATTCTCCCGGAAGAGGTGGAGTGGGTTAAATTCAATGTGGACATGAACGGGTATTACATCGTGCACTACGAAGGTGATGGATGGGATCGTCTGATTAACCTTCTGAAAGAGAACCACACCGTGATCAGCAGCAGTGACAGGGCAAACCTCGTTAACAACGTGTTCCAGCTCGTGAGGTGAGGCCCTGCGTCTGAGTCTGAAAAACGGGCCTGTGCCCCTGGGGAAGGAGGTGTTGGTTACGTGTTGGCAGCGTGTGTGGTGATCATTAGATCTCCTGCATGGATGGAGAGCATATCTGTTGGTTTACAGCAGTGTAGACCCAGGATTCCTCTGGATTGCGGTGGATTTATCTAAGCCTAATTAGTGAATCTCATCCTGTAAAGACATGCTAAGGGAAGGAGCCGTCGAGCTGTGACATGGTTGCAATCATGATTAGTCTTAGTTCCGTGGGTGCCTCAGGAAACGATCTCTTAGAGGAGCTCCTGAGCAGTGCTGTGTGGTGTGGCGCAGGGAGCGAAAGAACTGACAGAAGTAACTCCTGGTCTGGGCATACAACCTCAAGAAGAGGGTGGTCAGGAGAGCTGGAAGATAATTACTGAAAGGGGGGACCCTTCAGAAAGATGGGGACAGACTTCTAAGCAGGGCCTGTTGGGACAGGACAAGGGGGAATGTCCCCTAAAGGAGGGAGATTTAGACTAGAGAGAGGGAAGGAATTTTTGATGCTGAGGGCGGTGAGAGCCTGGCGCAGGTTGCCCAGAGAGGTGGTGGCTGCCCCATCCCTGGCACCATTGCAGGTGAGGTTGGCCGGGGCTCTGAGCAACCTGCTCTAGTTGCAGATGTCCCTGCTCAGTGCCGGGGGGTTGGACTGGATGACCTTGGAAGGTCCCTTACCCAAACCACTCCATGATTCTGTGATAACTAAGATCATGCTCATTTCAGGTGGTGGCTCACAAGGCGATGTCAGCAGGGCCTGTCAAGCTTTTCCTTTGGGCGGCAGAAGAAAGGTCTTCATAATTTGAAAAGAGGAAAGTGAAGCAATATTGCTCAGCATGTTCAGGGAGCCTAGAGAGGAAAGGAAGGAAGGACAATTAGAGATACAAATTGGGCTGAACAGGGTTTGTTTTATGGTGGGTGAC
This sequence comes from Eurystomus gularis, assembly GCA_013400335.1. Taxonomy (NCBI): domain Eukaryota; kingdom Metazoa; phylum Chordata; class Aves; order Coraciiformes; family Coraciidae; genus Eurystomus; species Eurystomus gularis. The sequence continues at coordinate 12,037 of VZZY01023019.1, forward strand.
CAGAACATGCTGGTGTTTAGAGGCAGAAGAGGCAGGTGAATAAGGACAAAATGAGACTGTGCAGGAAGCTGACACGGAAAGGAAGCAGAAAAAAGGTTTGGCAGAAGGATGAAAGAATGGACGGGGGGAATGAGAAAAGATGTCTTGGACTTTCCCTGCGTGCTTTTGGAAGAAAACATTGAGAAGTGTCTTGGCAGAGGTCGAAGACAGTTTGCAGAGTCAGGTGAAGATGATGAAGAGGCAGCTGGGATTGTCGCTCTGAGGTCTACTGCAGGCTAAACATCTACACATCCAGCTAGAGAGGTGTTGTCCAGGAAAAGGTCTGGGTCTCTGGATTCCCCCTCTGTGTCCGTGGATGGTAGAGCAGAAGCAGTGATGGGGAGAGAGCAGGAGGAACAGGCTGAGCTGGGGCAACCTCAGCACATGGGGGATGGTTGAGGGGAGGAAGGGAGTCTTTCCACATGGTTCTTTCATGGTCCATTTCTTAGGTCAGAGGTTTCCTATCTTACATTGCTACTCAGCCACATTTCAATCCAGAAATGCAGAGTAAAAAGGGATTTGGAAATACCTTTAAAGTTTCCCTATTTGTATAGTTTTTGAAAAACATCTGACTTGGGTTTTTGCTTTTCAGCCCTTAAAGCCTGATTTTAAGCCTTGCCTTTTAAGTATGATTATAACTTGTTTTATCCCCTCTCTTCTGCTTCCTTAGGGTAAAGAAATTGCCAATTTCCAAAGCTTTTGATTTAACTTCATACCTGAGGCGTGAAAGAGAGATCATGCCAGTGCTGCAGGGCCTGTACGAGCTGATTCCGATCTACAGGCTGATGGAGAGGAGGGATGTGGACGGTACAGAAGAACAGTTGGAGGTAACACTTCAGCTGTCTAGAACATTCCAACTCGGCCTGTACCGCATGAGAAGCTCTAAAACCTTCACTGTTGTCTTATTGTAGGAGTACATGGTCAATCTGTTTAAGGACCTGATTGACAGGCTGTCCTGGAGTGACGAGGGCTCGGTGTCCGAGAGGCTGCTCAGACACTCGCTCCTGCTCTTCGCCTGCCTCCACCGGTACCGCCCGTGCGTGGACAGAGCCGCGGGATATTTCGCAGAGTGGCAGAAGTCCAATGGAACCTTGAGGTCTGTTCCGTAACTCTGTCTGGTTTTCCTGTTGCCCTGTTTAATCCCGCTAGAGTTAATTTACGAAAAGAGCTAACGGTCAGTCCTTTCCACACCCTGAAGATGACCCTCCATAGCTTTCTATCCTACATTGCAGCCTCCCAGTGCCTTCAGCACTGAGTGCATAACATGTGCCCAAGTGAGCACAGACAGCTTGTGGTGCTCCACAACTTGGGTTGTTAAAGATGTTCTGAGAGGTGAAAATAATCATAGAATCATAGAATGTGAGGGGTTGGAAGGGACCTCTGGAGATCATCGAGTCCAACCCCCCTGCCACGCAGGACCAGAGAATCTAGGGCAGGTCACACAGGAACGCATCCAGACGGGTCTGGAAAGTCTCCAGAGAAGGAGCCTCCACAACCTCTCTGGGGAGCCCCTTCCAGGGCTCTGGAACCCTCACAGTCAAGAAGTTCCTCCTCACGCTGAGGTGGAACTTCCTGTGCTCTCGCTTGCATCCATTGCCCCTTGTCCTATCGCAGGGCACAAGTGAAAAGAGGTTGCCACTTTCTTCTGGACACCCAGCCCTCATCTATTGATCCACATTCATTAGATCCCCTCTCAGGCTTCTCTTCTCCAGACTAACCAGCCCCAGGGCTCTCAACCTTTCCTCATCAGGCAGCTGTTCCAGTCCCCTCATCACCCTCATATCCCTCATTTATACATCTGAAGATTGACCTGTACCTGCTGCAAAAATAGATAGCTACTGCTCATGAACTTCACCTTGTCCCTGCTCACTGCAGGGGGTTGTTGGACTAGATGAGCTCTAAAGGTCCCTTCCCACCCAAACCAATCTGTGATTCCATGATTCTGTGATTTTCTTATTCCATGATTTCATGATTCTGTGATTGTTTCTTGTCATGACATAAGCACTCCCTAAAACGCCCTCCAGAATGTCTCTGAGAGGTTCTGGCCAGGCCAAAGAAGACCATATCAGTATCTGCGTGGGCACAGCTGTGAAAAGAATGCACAAAAATAAATCAAAAAGAAGGAATGATGGATGAGTCCAGATTTTCTGGGATTAATTTCCAAGGCAGGAACAACACTGAGCTGCAGCCTCAGATCTCGAACCACTTCCCAGCCGCGGGGATCACTTCCCAAGACCCCTGAGGGGCTGGTGCTTTCAAGTACATGGTCTGTTCTGCCGGGTGATGTGTGACGGTGACACGGTTGTGTTTCCACCTGTGTTCCTGAGTACAAGTGGAGCGTAACGTGGTACTCGCCTTGTTGCAGCTTGCCAGCAGACGTGAAAACCGCCGTGTACGCCGTCGGAGCGCAGACGCCGGCTGGGTGGGATTTCCTCCTCGGAAAATACGGGCTGCTGGCTTTCAACACCGAGAGAGAGGACATCCAGTTAGCCCTCAGCTTCAGCGGGAGCCAGGGCAAGCTCCAGTGGTGAGTAGCCACGCTGGAACAGACACGTTTTCAGGGAAATTTCACCGATGTTGAAACAGGAAACAGAATTATTCAGAGTGGTTCTCAGCTTCTGAATTTCGTGGTGTATTGGGTGCTTCACAGAGCGGATGTGGTCGGGGGAGTGGCTGCACCTTCTCGTTCCTGTGTTTTGGGGCCAGCAGTCAATGCCCTCAGAATTTGCTTGAGCAAATCAGGACAAAATACAACAAAGCAGCTCTTCAGACACCTTGTCTTTGCTTGACAGACACCTCGTAGCTTACCTTGCTGGTTACTTTGATTGTAGTTTGGACGTATTTACTGTGAGGGTGGCAGAGCACTGGAACAGTCTGTGGAACCTCCATCTCTGGAGACATTTGAAACCCATCTGGACGTGTTCCTGTGTGATCTGCTCCAGGGTCCTGCTCTAGCAGGGGGGGTGGACTAGATGATCTTCAGAGGTCCCTTCCAACCCCTGCCACCGTGTGATTCTGTGGTAGGCACGTGCTGTATGTTTCTTAGAAGAATTTTAAGAAAATTGAGGTTTTCTGGGGTCAGCTTCAGACTTTGCCTTCTGTGAACGGTATTTCTGCCACCTGACGGGGGTGACAGCTCGGGGGACGGACTCAGCTCTGTTCAGTTGCCACCAGAGAGGTGCTCCAGCTGCTCTGTAACGCTGCTGTTATTTACTCTTTGCGTCGCACCGCTGTCCGGGCACCTGTGTCGTGAGCCGCCCTTGCAGGCCTGGATGTTCCACAGACACTTGGTGTAGAGCAAATGCCTTTCTTACGAGGTTCGTATTGACCTGGAAATGCTCAGTAGGAGCAACATTTAGGCTTGCTTTCATCCTTTACATTCAGAATACATTTAACTGCTGAAAACCGTGGTTGTCAAAGGGACGGAAGTGGGAAGGATGTGGCTGGGGGGTGACTTGTGGAAAGCTGGAGGTAACCCAGCAGAAGTGACGCGTCAGGGGCTTCACAAACATGAACTCTCAGCCACACCACCAAACAGTAAGGGGACGGTAATTTGCCAGCGTTGCCTCCTGGTCTAAACAACTTCCTTTTCTCTCCTTAATTCTTAGGTTAATGGATGAAGGTCTGCGTGGTGACATCATAAGAACTCAGGATCTTCCGTACATTACTGTATTTGTTGCCAAAAACCCATCTGGCTATCAGCTAGCTTGGACGTTTTTAAAACAAAATTGGGAGAAAATCGTAGAAAAGTAAGGAAGTTCTGTTGTTTCACTGCTCTCTCTACCCAAAAAGTACTTTAAAACCTGGATTTTTACAAAACCAGACATTTTCTGAGTATCGGTGATTCTTTTTGCCAGGTTTGAACTCGGTTCCAGTTCCGTAGCGGTCATGGTCACTGGCGTGACAGGTCGGTACTCAACGAGGTCACAGCTCGCGCAGGTAAGCCATCCAAATTCTGGGCTTAAAAAATAGAATCCTAGAAGCACAGAATGTTTTGGGTTGGAAGGGACCTCAAAGATCCCCTAGTTCCACCCCCCTGCCATGGCAGGGACACCTCCCACTAGACCAGGTTGCTCAAAGCCCCGTCCAACCTGGCCTTGAACACCTCTCTGGATGAAGAGGAACTGGATAGATCCCCCACACAACATGAAGCTCTTCAGCTTCATGTATTTATAATTAATTTGAAATATAATTGTCCTTGCCTTCTGAGATCCAGCCACTATGAAACCATTTAAAAAAACCAACTCTGTTCTTGGTGTGGGGAGTGGGAGGGAAGGGGGTGGAAGGCCCAGGGCTGGGGTTGAGTATTACAAACAAATCTCTTCCTGGTCTTCAGTGCTGTTGCTTCATCAAGTTTCTTTCACTTCTTGTCCACAGGTGAAAGAATTCTTCAGTTCTCTGGATGAAAAGAGCTCTCAGCTTCGCTGTGTGCAGCAAGCAATTGAAACCATTGAAGACAATATACAATGGATGGATAGAAACTTTGAGGAGCTCAAAACGTGGTTGCAAAACAACCGTCTGTAAATTAAGGCACCTTGATCATATTTGTCAAAAATAAGTGAAAATTCAGGGCTGGAGGGACGGCTCAAGGGCTTCTGTGGAGAGAGCCTCACAGAAACATGGAATCATGGAATGGTTTTAGTTGGAAGAGCCCTTTAAGATCATGGAGTCCAACCATTCCCCAGCACTGCCAGGGCACCACTAATCCACGTCCCTCAGCACCACATCTCCACGGCTTGGAAGCCCCTCCAGGGATGGGGACTCCACCACTGCCCTGCCCAGCCTGGCACAGCCCTTCATAACAAGAAATTCTTCCTCATGTCCATCCTCAACCTCCCCTGGGGCAACTTGAGGCCGGTTCCTCTGGTCCTGTTGCCCATTCCTTGTCAGCAGAGCCCGAAGTGCCTCCTGCTCAACACTTCCCTCTCTGGTGGTGGTGGTTTGCTGGGGACAGGACCACACCTTTCACCAGGAGCTGAGGTGCAGGGGAGGCTGAGTGCTGGAAATCTGACAGAGGTGAAACGAGCGTGACAACGCGGGAGGTGCTGGGAGGCCCTGTCCCCCCACCAGCACCTTCCCTGCAGAGGGTCAAGTGGCTGCTCTTCACCGACATTCCACACCCAGGAGCACTGAAGCTCTGGAGCAAAACCCTTCTGCACGTGGCTTGTCTTCGCGGCTGAGGTTTCCAGGAGGGCAGTTTTTACCATCGCATAATTAAAAAAGAAATCCAAACCCCAATTATCAACTGCAATTAAGATTCCACGAAGCTTCCTGGTGGTCCCTCGGGGCGGGCGGTGGCTGCGCAGGGGTTGTTGGTGCGTCGCCGCGGCACCTGCCGACAGCCCCCACCGCGGCTTCTGCCAGGGCCCTGCTGCTGACGTCAGCGCTCTGGAAATACTCGTGTGTTTTTAGGTAACTTTTGGGCAATAATTACATTTTGTGTGGGAAAAAAAAAAAAAGTGAATGTTACTTTATACCGTGTTTGTTGTAGCAGGAGTTTTTGCTTTTAATGCTCTTTTTTAATGATCTTTTCCACCTGACTGCAGGGCAGCCGTAGTCACGGGTACCTCCAGTGACGCGGTCTCTGTCTCTGTTGGGTGACGTCAGGGACTGTGACCTCACAGCTCCAAGCAGAGGGGTCTTCGGTCCCACGTGCTCGGCAGGGAGTCACCTGACAGAGCCGAGCTGGAATCATGGAGGTGTTTGGGTTTCTTTTTTTTTGGCGGAGGGTTGTTTTTTAACAGGCTGCCTGTTAAACAATATTTTTATTTTTTTTTAATTTTTTTTTTTTAATTTTAAATCCAGCTAATTACCATGTGCTTAAATTTGATTCCTGGCTCTGCTCTCTTTGCTGTTACAACCAATCCCTCGACGTGACGCCATCGCATTTATCTCCTCCATGACCCATCTCCGTTTCCTCATCAATGGGCTGGGGCGGAAACTTGAACAACGATAAAAGACTTTGGGGAAAAAAAAATCCACCAAACCCCGTCACCTGGAACTAACGCTGGGCTCTGGGCTGCGCCGTCCTCGTTCCTCGTGCTCCTCAGCTGGAAGCGTTTCCTGCCCGAGAAGCTGGAACCTGCTGCTGGGCCGCGGAGCCCCCGCGGCGCGGCCGGGAACTCGGGCTCCTTGCACCGGTCGCCTCCTGGAGGGGAGCGGGGATTCCGAGCGGGCTGTGCGTTGTGCGTACAATTTTCTGGGATTTTGGGTATTGCTGAGCGTTGCTTGCTTGGAAATCTTGTCAGTGCTGAAAAGGCGATTGAACGAAAGAATAAAGTTTGTTGACGCGGTTCTGGGTGAAGTGCTTCAGTTGCGTCACCTCACTTTAGTGCTCGCAACAGCCAAAGAAAGAAATTAATTTTTGTTGATTTCTGCTCTGCTTTAGTTTTCTCAACTTCAGGGAAAATTACGCGGTGTTCCTCATGTACCACGGACCCCTTCCATCCACCGCCCCCCGCCCCCCCCACTTTATTTTTTAATTGTGGAAGCATCAATTAGCCAGCGCGTGTCCAGAGGCCCCTCCCGCGGAACAAAGGGAGCCTCAGACACCGTGACCCCCTCACTTGTCTCAGCAGCACTGAGGGTGCTGGCGGAGGGGACACCGACGGACACTCGGGACTCTCGTGTGCGCTGGTGGAAGCTGCTCATGATCTGGAGGCAGGTGATGGAGCTGCCCCGTCCACCCGGCCCAGCGGGACCTGGATGGGCACCGGGACACTGGGCGGGGTTCACCAGCATCCCCAAGACTCAGAACCCGTCACCCAGAAACAACCAGCAACCATCCGTGGGTTGTATGTGTCACCAAAAAAAAATCCTAACTGGGATCTGTCAGCAAAATAACTGCTCCATTTCTGGAGCTCTCGCTGTTTTATCCAATTCCCAGGAGCTCACAGGTTAAACTGGGGCCTAGTGAACCACGACACGGCTTTGAAAACCAACAGGAAGGGGGGAAAACTGTGGCTGGGTCTTGACCAGGCTGTGAGGGCCTTCGTGGAGCGCCCATCGCTGACGAGGAATTTGGGATGTTGTTGATGTCTATAAATATGCAAATGTTTATAATTACCTAAAGGGCAGGGGCAAGAGGATGGGGCCAGACTCTGGTCAGTGGTGCCAGTGACAGGCCAAGGGGCAACGGGCACCAACTGGAACTCAGGAGGTTCCATGGGAGCAGGAGGAGAAACTTGTTTGGTGTGAGGGTGTGGGAGCCTGGCGCAGGCTGCCCAGAGAGGTTGTGGAGTCTCCTTCTCTGGAGAGATTCCAAACCTGCCTGGATGTGATCCTGGTCCCCCTGCTCTGGGTGAGCTGCTGGAGCAGGGGGGTTGGACGAGATGATCTCCAGAGGTCCCTTCCAACCCTCACCATGCTGGTACTCTGGGATTCTCCAGGGTTTTTGCAGACACCCTGCACCTTGTTTGAATACGCCAGTGTTTGGGGTTTTCAGTTATTTCTGGGATGTATCTTACCGCAGCTACTCAGACAGGAGCAGTTACGAACGTCATCAGGCATTCTTAAAAACTTTATTAGTGTGACACAGGTTCTCAGCACAGACAGCGCAGCGCGGTCACGTCTGATTATCCCCAACTTTCCTCTCCGGGCTGTCTCCGCCGGCAGCGCTCCACCCTGGAGCCCGGCGTGGTGCCACCATCCTCTGCCAGCCGCAGGGCTGTGCGAGGAGAAGCGCCGCAGGCCGTGGAGCCAGAGGAGAGCGCTCGGAGCCACCGGCCGCGTCCACAGCGGCTGGCGAGAGGCACCAGCTCCCTGCAGCATCGACTTCTGCCCCGTCCCCGCGTTCCCGGGAGCCTGGAGCGTGAGGAACGGAAGCAAGGACTAGAAACAGTGCAAAGTACAACGAAACCCGCCCGCCCGGTGACCCGGACCCCGCTTTGATCTCTGCCAAGGCTCCTCTGCGACGGCGTCTCCGCTACCCTACGTCTGCGTTTGTCCAGTCCAGGACTCCCGACGTTTTGAGCTAACAGCACAGATGCGATTGGAAAGTAAAAAAAAAAGACAAGACATAAAATCCTTACACGGTGTGTTTTGGTTTTTGACTACAGCTAAGGCAGCGTCCAAAATACCTGTTTTGTTGCTAGAAGCGCTCAATGAAGCGGTTTATCCCCAGTTTCTCGGGCTCTGGGCGCCGCAGGGCCAGGCTGGGGGCAGCCAGAGCTCGAGCTCCTCGCGCCCGCGCCGCGGTCCCGAAAACGCGCGCACGGGTTCTTCTGAGATTTACAGGCACTGCGTGGAGGTTATGTGCAAAAGTCTGCAGATAGGTCTTTTTTTTTTTTTTTTCTTTTTCTTTTTTTTGGCATTGCTATTCGTTTATGAAATATATTTCTTGCAAATATAAAGCTTTCCTTCCCGCCGACAACAAGAGCGCTACAAAAAAGTCAGAGTATATGAGTGTAATAAAATGAGCGGTCAGGGAAAAACAAAAAAAAAACAGAACCAAAGAACAAAACACCTTAGTCTACTGCTGGGGAAAAAAATATGGGAAAAAAGTCCAGCGAGTATCACTGTGCAGAAACCACCCAGAACAACCACAGGCTTTTGGCATCAGCTTTTGCTCTTCAGGAATCATTCTCTGCCAACAGGAAGGAGAAGTTGCAGCAAGACCCTGGAGGGAAGAAAAAGAAAAGACGTCAGAGCGCCCGTCCTCTTCAAATCAGGGAAAAAAACCATGAAGTCTGGGGAGAATTATTGGGAATTCAGGTCTCTAGTGCTGGAAAGAAAGAGTGGGTGTCGCCCGGGACGAGGCACGGCGGACACGCGGCGATGGGGGATTCCTGGGATGTCACTTCTCCGGCTCTCAAAGGAGCTGGGACTGTCCCTGCAGCTGGAGGACAGAGAGGCTCCTCTGCAGGATCCTCAGAAGGCCTGTGGGAAACCAACCCACAACCGAGGAAATGTCTCATTTAAAACAGCAGAACCACAACTCCCATGGACGCCTGCGGGGGCTGCCGCCGGAAGCCGGAAATCTGATAACGCGCGGCAAAGTATAAAAACTCAAAAAAACCACCGATCTCTCTCTTTTCGCCGCCTCCGGCGCTGCGTCGAGGAGGGCATCGCGACCGCCGCTGCTGCCGAGGGCCCGCAGCAGGGCAGCCCGAGCTCACGCCGGAAAGGGCAGAGAACCGATGTCTACACACACCCCCCACGTCATTTACACATGTGTTATAATTTCTGGACATAATC
>VZZY01023022.1:0-10283 GCA_013400335.1 Eurystomus gularis
TGGATCTTCCTTCTTGTCCTTTTAGAAGACTGGAGCAATATTGGCTTTCCTCCAGCCCTCAGGCACCTCTCCTGTTTGCCACGACCTTGTGAAAATGATGGGAGTGGTAGAGTGACAACATCAGCCAGTTCTCTCAATGTTCTTGGGTGCATCTCATCAGGGCCCATGGACTTGTGTGTATTCAGTTTTCATAACTGATCCCTAACTCAGTCTTCACTGACTAGTGGAGAGTCTTCCCTCCTCCAGGCTTCCTCTCCTGCGTCCAGGGCCTGGAGTTCACAAGGGCTGGTCTTTGGATTAAAGACCGAAGCAAAGAAGGTATTCAGCAACTCTGCCTTCTCTGCATCCTCAGTTTTCAGGGCTGTCACCTCATTCAGCAGAGGGCCCACGCTTGCCCTGTTATTCCTTTTGCTACTGAATCATATCCTACCCACCAGAAAGACAGGGAAACAAGCTAATCCTTTTTCTTTTGTAGGTAGAAAAAAAAATTAAGCTTCTGCATAAGAAAAACAAATTACATTTGGCATCCTCCATGGGACAGTAATGTGGACGGACCACTGCTAAGAACAGACCAGTTTTCTGGCCTGTCAGTTCAACAGTTCCAGGGCAGAATTAAGGCTATGCCCTGTTCTTGCTCACTTGCTGTGAGAAGGTTCCTGGGGTCAAGACCCACATCCTCCACAACACATATTCTATAAATTTTGATGGCCACTTAGGAAAACCAAAAAAAAAGCAAAAAAAAAAAACAACAACCAAACAAACAGCTTGTAAGACATAACTTCTGTACATGTCCATGCAAAACAAAATTTAATCTTGGCCTTAGGCTTGGGCACTGCTCAAAGACAGAGAACCGAGATGAACATGAATGTTCAGAGGGGAAGTCTGCAGAAATATCATATGAGCTGTTGTCCATAAAATTCTGCATATTTGGACTGAAACGTACAAAGCAACTACTTTTTTTACAGCAAATCTGTCAACAGTAGTAACATATTTTCCATCTCCTGCATTTCACTAGACCACATAAAGTTATACCTGTACTGAAATCTAAACTAGTAAAAACTAGTAATTATTGTTATGGTTTTTGATATAGCTCAGAAAGCTCTCAGACAATCATATGTTTGCATAAGCACACAAATCTTTCCCCATGCAGTTACAGCTTTCCTAAAAATAGGAATAAAGAATGCAGTGTGTCATTATTATGAACCCCAAAGACAGCAAGCTTAGCTATAACAATGGTGGAATATAGTCAGTAAAACTAACCAAGAATATGATCAGCATAAACTTATCAAGTTGCATATCATAAGAAGTCACATGGGGCAGCCAGGAATTGTGAGCTGAGGCTTCTTACAGTGCATGTGTAATTTTTAACCATAAAGTGTGAAAATACCACACAGCTCTGCTTACCTCAGAATGCTAACATGCAGATGTGTTAAAAGGGAAAACAAACAACAAGAAAAACCCCAACACTCATTTTCCATCAGTTGATCATTTTTTACAAACAAAAGAACACATAATATTTCAAAATCTGGATCAATTATATACTATAAGATACTAAGTATATCAGGCAGAAAAAAAGGCCTGCCTTGTTACCATATCTCTGGATGTAATTAAGGCTGTCATGGTCTGAATGAGCGTGTCTTGATCAAAGCTAAGCCAAACAACAACAGCTTTTTAAGCAGGAAGAGATAGACACTTTATGAAATACAAAAAGACATGAGCTAAAAGACATTCTATAAGATGAAAATAGATTTTTTATGAGGGCTAATTTTAACCTACTTCTGCAACAAACTAGGTCACTTACAGCTAATACGCAGAGGCTGAAATTCTTAGAATTTTTATAGTTGGCATACGGAAATTTATTTGAAAACAAGGAAAAACATCTTTTCAGTCTTCAGAAAACAGAAAAATACAGATTGAGTACAGATTTTAACAGGCAGGAGAGGAAAGAGAACTGTAATAATGTATTTATATCACTGCAGGATTTAAAATATTTTTAAGACATTCAGTGAAGGCTGATATGGAAGTCTATTGTATGCAATGGAAAGACAATACTGGACTTTGGATCCAGTTCCCACAGAACACATGACCCTCCAGAAATTTTGGGTGGTTGATTTTTTAACATTTCCCTTTTTCAATATCAAGCACAGGTATAACAATATTGTCTTACCTCAGCAGCACTGTAACATTCCATTAGATGTTCTGAGTATCTTTTACATATGAAAATTGTACAAGAAAAGCAAGAGAAAACCTTTCCCATACAGTTTAACTTGAAGTAAAATCTTTGGTACCCTGAAAATAATGTCTTATATATCATCAGGTCCATAAGGTAGAACCATTTCTACATCTATGTTTCTGAGTTTTGAGTAGTACCCTAATTCAATATCTCTAACAACCGTAATATAATGTGTTAACAAAGTTAAGCACCTTTAAACCTGTGAATATTCTTTTTTTCTGATTCACTTCTGAGATGGTTGCAGGCTTTCATTTCATTTAAAGAGTTTCATGGGACATTTAACTGCTTATTAAATCCTGATAGTACAAAGATTTGCTCTCATAAAAAATACTCCAGTTATGTCATGACACCTAAGCATAAACCTAACACACAGTATGACTCTGTAACTATTCTTTTCATTCAAAATATGTTGTTAACACATTTTACCCATTTTAACACCTAATCTGTTTTTCAAAATCTTTGTGTTAGAGTAGTGAGTGCCAAAGCAAGAGAGCCTATAAACTAGGAACCTCTTTAATCCAGCACAGGCTCTGAACTGCAGAAAAAGCCAAACTGCCGAAGATGCATGGACTACATAGCTGTATCCAAGGCCTGGAGAGGGCCGTGAGGGCTTCATTGCCATGTGCACCCTCATATATAGGGCAGATCTTCAAGCCGAGAACTAGAGACAGGATTTAATGAGAACAGCAGTGGAAAGGAGTTACTAATTTTTCTCATTCCTTACTGAGGGCCAATTGCATATGTTCCTATGTTTTTGATATAAAATTATAATACTTACAAAGACCACTTTACCGCCTGAGAATTAATTTACCAAATAAACCCTATTTTATGGGTCAGCTCAGTAGACTATTGCAGGTGGCCAGCTGGCTCTCCAAGGGAGCTGGTAGGCTTGTACTCTATTCTGCTTTTTCAGGATCCCAGCTGGTAGGCCTCTGCAAATTCCCTGCAAATCACAGTGACTTGGCAGCATTTTCCATGTGGGGTCATGAAGGCTGCATCACAGTACTACCCGAAGGCTTTAAATTCTTCTACAATCAGCAGCAACAGCTTCTGGGCTTCCCAACAGCTGTGGGATGCCACCAGAGGTAGTTTGTTCCAATGTCTGCCTTCAAGAAAGCTGCTCCAGTGATTAAAATTAAACAAATGAGGAAGTGTCTGGCTCTCTTCTTCATGAATAGTTATCAAAATGAAATATGCAACTGATTCAGACCCAAACGGTTTCAAAAGATTCAGTGTAGGAGGGAAGGAAGTCCTATTTTAGCAGTACTGGTTCATGCACACTGAAATAGGATTAAGATTTGACATATGCTCTTTTATTTGTGCATGATTTATCTACAAAAACAGTTTTATGTGTTGGTGGAACAGCACCCATCAACATAACTGAAGAAGCCCACAGCAGTGTTATCTATCTCCAGGCATAGCTGGGCAAGCCACGGATTTGTGCAGAAAAATCGAGCCTGTCAAACAGGCAAAATAATTTCTATCCTTGGACCCATTAGTAAGAAGACATTATCCACAGTTATTTTTGTTAACTGAAAATAAGTTTAGGTAAGCATGGAAAAGATGAGTGCAGTTCAGCTTTGTGGAAAAGCACGAATGAATTATAACAATGCAAATACCCTAGTATCTGTCTTGTTGCCTGGTCACAGTGTACATTTTTATTGAGTCACTAAAACAGTTGTCATTTAAGCATATCTCCTCCTTGAGTTCTCTGAGCATGACATATAACCTGATTTTCTGCCCTGTGAAAAGGATGCAACGGGACAAAGGGTGCATTCAGGGGTTTTGGATGTCAGGATGACAAAATCATTTGCTGGTCCCAAAGGCCAGAGCCAGTGTTTCTGCTGTAGAGGTTTCCTGAGCACTAGCATCTGCTGTCCGGCACGGCAGCTTGGAAAGGAAAGCAAGCAGCATCTGAGGAGACAGATTCTGCTATACATCATCTCTTTATGACAACTGTACTTTAAGCAGCTTTGATGTGTCCCTTTGTCCTTATTAACTAAGGGATTTAATGTTTTCAGTGCAATACTGTGAAAATACCTTGGTACGGTATTTTCTTTCAGTGCCTCTTTGGCACTGGGAAATGAGCTTGGCCATTTAATCTTCATCCCACCTAGATCAGCAAGATTCCTCATCTTGTGAATACAATTCATAGCTGTTAATGTCACATCAAACCATAATGACGTTAGGCACATTCAGATGTTTTTTCCAGTGGTATTGTCATTGATGTAACTCCTAATTTATTGAGAAGTGGTAAAACTCCACACACAAGATTCTTCATTCTAAAACTAGTGAAATGCTAAGAGATTTATGTCAGATGGTTAAAGCAATTAAGCTTATGAGTTCAAGAATTTGGTCCCCTAATTAGAGCTGGATAAAATAATCATTTTGGTAATGCTAGCTGTGTGTGTACACAAGCCTCTCCACTTTGTGCCTTCAGCCCTTTCAATGAATTCATGCTTCAGGGTAAATCATCCAAGCTAAGGGAGCTCACACAACAGTAATTCCCATGAATCTGGCTCTGATGACAGTCTTTGTACTTATTCCTCTTAACTCCTTTGAGCCTATAGTCTATCTCCTTGCCCCCATTACTATCATTTCAGTCACACCTCTAAGCCAAGACTTGGTTTTGGAATAGGAATTTCTTTATTAAGCCTGACTTCCACAAGCTGAGATTTTCCACTCCAAAGATGCACACAGCTAGGTCAACAGCATTACTTATTCCCACCAGCTCTAAAGGGTTGCCTATGTCTAAAAGGATATGTTCGCATTTGTGTGACCACTAAACAAGTCTCTTAATTAGCAAAAGTACAAGCAAAATCATATTAGTAGAGGATCACAATTCTTGCGTTGCACCACTTTTGAGTAAAATATCTGGTTACTCACTACATAACAATTAAGAGATTCATTTGGCTGAAGCATCTGCACTAGAAAAAATAAAGAATGGAGATTCTGAAAAGGGCCAAATACTATGCAAGTAGTCCAGGTGCCAACATGATAAAATAAGAACACATGAGGAAAATCGTTGAGATGTGTCCAGCTGCATCACTGTTTCAGTTCTCTCTACAGCTCTTGTTTTTCCTACTCATTAAACAACTCTGAAAAAAAAAAAAAAAACAAGACTAGTTTTCACAGAATTGAAAACTTAGAAGCTTTCTATTAAAAAATGAAATAAGCCTGATAAATAGGAAATGACATAAATGGAAGTAACTGTGATCTTCAAGCACAATTCTTATTTTCATAACAAAAAGTAAATCAAAAGAAAAGGACTTCTATAAAGACGATATTAAAATTTCTACTTACCAAACTGAGAATAGACTCTTCCATATTACTTCACATTTGCAATGGTAGTTTCAACAGTATAACCTTTTTTTAGGATTATCTTTCCAGAGAAGACTGCAGTTCTGTGCCTACATTGCTATAGTATACTACTATAAGTTCAGAGCACTTGAATATAAAAGTACTGATTTATGATTCTAGCCTTACAATAAAGTCTGACAACATTTCAAAACTGAATGAGCCACAGAAAGACTGGCCAATGCTACCTGAAATGTGTTTTATCTCCTTTTTATCCATTTTGAGAGCCTGATTGTCTTTAATGGTACATGGATTTTCTGTCATCTTTGTAAACCATCAGTCAGAGACAGAATTAGAATGATTTAGGTAGTCATGAGACTAGACTTTCTAAAGTATACACATATTTAAAAATCATAAGAAAAAATATAAGGACAAATTTGTAGTCGTATCTAATTGCTTCTCTGTGGGTTCATATATAGGTAGCATATGCATATGTGTATATATATATATGTGTGTTTGTGTGTGCATATGTAATATACATATATATATCAATCTAATGCATACTTGGCAAGAAAGGTCAAAATTACTGCATCTCTCAGGCACAGGAAGAAGTTCAACAGCACAGTACAAAGAATCTGAAAGCATGAGTTAGACAGGGAAGTCCATAAATTGAGTGGGACAGTAAATAACATCTGTGCTCAAAATTCATCAGGATGGCACACATAGCAGTTCACTTTGTCCATCATGCCAAACCAGTAGCTACACAAAAAGCTTGCAGTTATTTCAGTCTCAGGATTTATTGAGAGCCTTTCCTCCAATGCAATGCATTCCAAAACATCAAAGGAATACCATGATATGAATATTTTAGTATATGTTATTAAAATCTGGATGTATTTCTCCTTCCCAAGTACAAGCAGCAGAGCTAGAAATGCCTTTCCTATTCATGAATACTGGGAAGTCAGTCCACGTACATATTTGCTGAGATTAAGAGACTTCAGTGATAGTTCCAGAAATTGAATCTCAGAAGCTTTGATTAGTATCCTCAGTTTTTCTGACCATTTTGTTCAAAAGTTCAGACTTCCCAGCAGGTTCCTAGTTAAATTGTTGGTTAGTTCCCTGACTCAACAGATAGAATTGAAACGTCTGAAGAACAGTGGAAGTAGAACAAATGTTCTTATCCACATAATTTGAGCATTTGGGGAGGAGATGTTGCAGATAATTTTATGAATGCACAAGTATCTTACATTTAGATCCAAAATGCTCATTATTTATTTCATGAGAGCCTGAAAAATATTCTAAATGTTTTAAATAGAGAAAGTAAAATGTTTTAAATAGAGAATATCAGAAAAAAATGGGCTTGTTATGAAAAATGAAACTGCTAATACATATATTTCCTATTATTGCTGCAAGCTGTTATGTTAGCTGCAGGATAGTGGTCAATGGTAACAGGTCAAAATTTGGTTCCTGGGATATAGATTCCAAATGAGTATTTTATGTTGCTTGCTATAAAGAACATTTTGATCTAATGCTCCAAGCAGCCGCTTTAAGTTACACTTTCCAGAGTAATAAGCATATATGCTACAACTTTTATAGCAGCACATTTGTTTCACAGTCACCGAATCCCATAACAAATGTGTAAAAGGGAAGAGTAATATCCTGTGGCTAATATGGGGGACACAATATAGAAGTCCAGCATCCTTTGCATTAACTGGATAGTTCATCTAGACTCTTCAATGCAGAAGAGAACATAAGAAGTCACTGTGATTATATTAAGTATTCAAATTGTCAAACAGTCTTAAAACATGGAAGAAGGGTAATTAGTATAAGAAAACAACTGAGAGAAAATACACTTTCTATTAATTAGACAGAATATGTATGTTGTGACAAAAGCTTCATACATAATCTACTCAACAGTGACAGATTTATTGGGGTGTAACTTGTTGGGAGACTGTTTTCTTAACTTGAATTATATCTGATGTCAAAAGGCCTCCTCAAAGATGAAGAGTTTAAAGATAACTCCTCTTTCTAGTGTCCCTGCTGTGTGTTCACCACTGTAATTAGATATAAAGTTTTAGTGAAACGCTCTGTATGAGTGCAATTAAATTTTTCTCCTTGATTTTCTGCTTGAATATGAGTGGACATAAAACCAATTATCTTTCAGAGCCTTGCTCTTCCATTACAGTGAAAGTTTTTGGTATGTTTGACAACAACTTCTAAAGCCAGTGAATTGTCTTTATACAGAGTAGTGGGGAAAAAGAAAATGTCTTTTAACTAATGAAAAAACCCTGAAAGCCAACCGGCTTTACTTCCATAAGCAAAAAAGATTATGTGATTGAAATGAAATACCTGGGAAGAGCCTTAGGAAAATAAAAAAAAAAGGAGAAGCAGAAAAGAAAGATAAGAAAATGAAGGGTTCAGTATTGAATTACAGATTTGAATATCTTCAGCTTCACAACAAAAAGACAAGACTGTAAGTCTTTAAAGTGTTTGCAAGTAATTTCTGAGAAGTGCTTCTGCAGAGTTGCAACTGATGGCACACTGGTAAATGGGGGATCCAGACACTGAGAGAAACAGCTTGAAAGACAACTTCAGAGTGATACAGGCAGCTGTCACGGAAAGCTCTTTTGCAGCGCAGAGCACAATTTCATCTGCCCTACGAAACTCATAAACAAGTCCCAGCCACATATCTGTGAGCATTTTCCCTTTAATTACAAAACATGTTCACTGAACTCTTATTAACCTGCCTCTGCTGGTATCAGATGTTCTGTAAGACTCTATAAGAATCCATCAAAGGATGTACATGTCAGTACTGCCTACTGTGGGGGCCTTAATCTGGTCTACAATTGACATCTGATGAAGTTCTAAAATGTATCCTTGAATAGCTCTTCAAAAATATTTCATTAAGAAGAGTTATGTATTACATGTCTATGTCATTAAGAATCTGCCACTTCACAGCTTAAGTATAGACTGTGTAACAAAAAAAGTGTTTCCATCTCTATAAAGTCTCCCACTTCTTAATTTAATTTATTTAAATATTTTTCCATCTTTCCATCATGTGCCACAGAAACAGAAGTTTCAAATCCCTCATCTACTTATTCACTTTTTTTATATATATTTTTTCTTTCAAGGATAAAACATACAACACTTTCACTGTCAGTGTAACTGTTTGGACTACATGTCCCTACTCTTCATTTTTGCCTATGTCATCAATGTGCTATCTGAAGAACATAAAAAAATCTAGAGCTTCTGAGTATTACATCTAAATTCATTCAGTATTTTAACCACAACATGCCTTGCTAGGCATTTTGAAATGAAAGATGGTAGGGACTTCTCCTTGTACACAGAACAACATATTCAAGTAAAGGCT
The DNA here is from genome assembly GCA_013400335.1 of Eurystomus gularis. NCBI lineage: Eukaryota > Metazoa > Chordata > Aves > Coraciiformes > Coraciidae > Eurystomus > Eurystomus gularis. Next base: position 8,898 of record VZZY01023022.1, read on the forward strand.
GTAGGGTTGCTCGCTGTTGTCAGTAACCCCTGTGGATGCTTTATAACTACACACGATATACAATGTTTTCTCCTAAGAGAGCTCTGCTGGACAACACTTGCATGCATCTTACAAAACTGCACCAAGGGTTTCTAGAAATTGCACAGTCCAAAACAATATGTTTTGCCATTCAGGTAGGTCTGAAGAATAATCATTTTTAAAGCTTTTGTGATAAGCTACAGAAAAGTACCTTTTCATTAAGCACAGCTCCAATTACAAGAGTCACTCTGTAAAGAAATATGACAATATGGCAGTAGATTTAAGAGATAGGCTAAAATCTTCTACTCCTTGCATTGATAACTGTTGAAAAACACAATTCAAAAAATAATAACGAAATAAACTGTTTTGTTTATGCTTATTACATAAAATGCTCTAGTTATACTGTTTTTCTTTTTTTCTTCTTTTTTTGGTCAGGAAGGGGAAAGATGCAAGAAAAGTGATAAAAAAAAAAAAAAAAAAAAAAAAAAAAAAAAGACCCAAATACTGCAAATATGCATTACTTGATTTAACGGATCTCATACCCCACAATGAGATTGCAATTTAACAGTCTTGGTTTACTAACATTCTGGGTTTTCCTTATGTAGTGGTTTAGTCCCTACTGGGAGCCAAACCACATGGCCACTGCCGCTGCCCTCCCACCTCTCGGACAAAGGAGTTTAAAATGCCTTTTTGGGTAGAGATGAGGAGAATTCAATACAACAGCACACAAGAAACAATCACAGTAAAAACAGCAATGACAACAGTGAGAAAACCAATGCACAGAACAAGCAATACCATGCAGGTAAACAGGTGGAGCCAAGTGGCGCTGAGCCAACCGGACACACACGCGCGAGTAACACCATGGAACCTGAACTGGCCCCAGGACCTGATGTCAGCATGGTATAGAATAGCTTCAGTGTGGTACCTCCTAGAGGTTGAAAATTAACCTTGTCCTGGCCGAACCAGGACATTATCCACACCTTATTCTATACCATCTATGTCATGCCTAGCAGCCATTTAGCAATCAAAAAGAAATACAATACAGTTCACTGGCTGTTCTCCCCCAACATTAAGTCCCCCTGATGCACACATTGGAACTCTCCAACCTCCTGCATCACCCACCAGTTGCACCCAGGTTCTTGAGCAAAGGCAATCCCATGGATGGGTTTGCCTTTGCCTGAGGCAGGACTGACCCAGACCATTTTTCCCAAAACATTCCTCGTGTATTACAGGGACTCTATCCCCGTCTACAGTACATGGAAGTTTTGACTGGGCAGGGCCAGCTCAATTGACAGAGCCTCTTGTGTAGACCAACCAGGTGGCCTTTGCCAGATGCACGTCCCAGTGTTTGAAGGTTCCACCCCCCAT
>VZZY01023023.1:8395-26092 GCA_013400335.1 Eurystomus gularis
GGCTGGAGGAGGGGGGGACCCGCTGCCCTCCGCAGCCCGCACCTGAGGGGCTCTGCCCGGCGAGGGCGCTGAGAGGAGGCGAGGGCGGGAAGCGCGGGACCCCCTCCAGCGCTGCGCTGAGGGCTCGGCGTGCTGCTGTGGGGCCGGCGCTGCGGGTTTATTTAAACCATCTGAGCGCGTGTTGTGTCCTCGCTCTGTGGGACTGAGCGGGGGAGAAGCCTAAAGCCGCGCTTGTGTGGAGGAAGACGTCCCTCAGCGCTCTGCCGCCAGCCCGCTGCTGATTTACAGCGAAAGTCTCCGTGGCCCCGCTGTCGGTGCCATTGAATCGCTGCAGTGTCGGCAGCGGAGGTGGCGGAGCCCGGGGGGACTCGGGGTCACTCCTCGCCTCGCGTCCCTCCTGCAGCGGGTGGCCTCGGTGCTGGGGCTGATCCGTGAGCTCCTTCTCCGCGATCAGAGCGGTGGAAAGTCCGCCCCGAACGCCGAGGTGCCCGAGGACTCCGCTGTGGAGCATCGGTGACGTCTTAACTCTCGATTTGCTGATTATTTTTTTTAATAAGGCGCCTCCATCCTTCAAGCCATCTGATGCTTGAAATTTAAATTACGTTCTCTTGCTTTGCCTGTCCCCTTGCCAGAAGGGGGGGAAAAAAAAAATAGTAATTATACAGTTGCTGACTTCTAATGAAAGAACTTTCCAGTCGACTCTTGCGTGTTTTCAATATCGATGTTTTTCAGCCCAAAGGGAAATGTTGTTGAGGCGCGACACACGCACGTCCAGCCGTTGGCAGAAAACAGGCGATGTTTACTTTGCCCCCGCCTCGTAACTTTATTTAAAGGGTTGGCGAGCGTGGAAAGGTGACGGCTTTACGTAGCTTTTAAAAATTTTTCATTTTTTTTTTTTTACTACCCAATTTGCCGCGTCGCAGTGTTCCTGAGGAGCAGCCGCGCCGAGCCCGCGGCTGTAAAACTGTCAGCTCCCAAGGGCTGTTTGCTTGGTGAGTTTTATCTTTCACCAGAAACACGATTTCCTACCCCAAGCAGCGGGGCTGTCGCTCCGCAGCCGTGCCCGGCAGCGCCTTGACCCCTGCCCTCCGGGACTTGGGGCTTCGTGGCCCAGCGTCTTGGGTGAACAGAGCAGGTAATCCCATCACACCGAGCTGCGTGGAGCCGCTTCGCTCTCCCGCTCGTCTCCCACGGCTCCCGGTGTTTTGACAGTTGCGATTTATGTGATCGGCTGCCCGCCCGGAACGCCTCGAAGGGGGGAAAAGTGCTTTTGTGGGAGCGGTTGCTGAGGGCAACGGCCCCGCTCCTCCGCGTCGCTCTATTCCAGGAGCTGGAGGAGCGGTCAATGTTTTGCGGTGCGATTTCTCCTCGGAACTCGGTATGAGATCGCGACCAGCGGGCTTGTGTTCCGCCGAGCTGGAACGGGTGGCAAGCGCTGCCCGGGAGGCTCAAGAACCAAACTCCTGCCTTCCAGCTCCTCGTCAAAAGCAAACTCCTACTTTTGTGTGAGCCTGGCTTGATAACGGAGCATTGCTCCACTAAAAAGAAATACACGTTTTTCCTGCAATCCTTTCTCCCAAACAAGAGGGAATCCTCCATCCACATCCTAGAAAAATCCACACGAAGCAGCTGTAGAAACCCACGCCTCGTGGCTGGAAATACTGCAGCAGGACCCACGGCTTCACCTGCCTGCCTTGCGCTAAAAGGTCTATTTTTCCCCCTCCTTCAGGGGGTAGGAAGCAAGGTGGGAGCAGCTTTAGTGGCGAGGGATTAGTAACTCACCCAGGGATGAGCTTTGTCGCTCGGATTAATGCGATTTACACCCTTAAGCTGCCCCGAGCGCTTGTGAGTGGCCGTGCCCGTGTGTGCAAGGTGAAGCGCGGCTGGGCACGCTTGGCGTGTAGCAGCCCAGAAAGGGGTTTTTGGTTTTTTTTACCGTCCCTTGTACAATTTTGGTTCTGTCTCATCTTTTTGGTGTTCACCGTGACCTGGTGCTCGTTGTTCTTTGCGGTTGGGATGCTGGTGAGGGGGGTTTGGGCTGGGGCTCCTGCCTGCTCCCTCTGCTGGTGCTAAACTTGGTGGTTTTTACCCCAAAACTGAGGGAGGAACCACGTAAGGAGAGGCCTGAGTTGGGTCCCAGCAGCGCTTTCATTATCTCAAGGTGTGCTGCAAGGCCATAAACCAAGGCTGGTGCTTTCTTTGGCTCGCCGGCACGCCGGAGGGATAAGGCAGCTGTGCTCCCGCTTCAGGTGATGTCACTTGAGGATTTTTAACTGTCAGAGCTTTAAAAAATACCCTGACTTGTTTAAAAACTGCTTCTGCAGATGTGGGGAGGGCGAAGCAAAGCCCTTGGCTCGCTCGCCATTCCTCATCTCATAAATCCTCCTCTGCCTCATCCCCCCGCAGACCTGCTTCTCCTCACCAGGGCCTCGGGCACAGAGGAATTAATTGGGTGCCAGCGAGTTTTGTCGCTGGCCAACTTGGCTTTGAAACCTCAAGTGCCAAAAGCCCCAAGACTGAGCGAGTCCTCACCCGCAAAGCTGCCGAGCCCGGGTGTAGCGGGAGCCTCTTTAACCCGCGCGCAGCTCAGGAACCTGCCCAACATCTTTTCTTCAGCGACGTCTAATTTGTATAATTAATTGATCCTGTAAACTTGACCTTGATATGTAGAGTGAGGGCTTGGGGCTGCTCTTTGCTTGCAGTCTGGCGACTGGCTCCCTTCAGCTGCGTCACGTCGCTTTGCTGCACTGGGGTTTTTTTTCTTTAATCGGTTTTCTGGTTTTTCTCAGGATTTTTGGTGAGCTGAGGAGTTTGTGGCTGCAATGGGGGTGAGGCTGAGCAAAAACGCTGCCTTGTGGAGCTGAAAATCTTGTTATTGTTAAATCTCATTAAAGATTTAAAGTCTGGTTAGAGGTTGTAAGTCTTGTTAAAGAGCTCAAGTCTCAGTAGAGGTTTTAAGTCGTGTTAAAGATTCTGAGGTGTGTTATAGATTCTAAGTCTTGTATCAAGCGGAATTGGTCAACTTTCCTCCTTAAACACAAATTTCCAGCTTGTCTTGCGGCCTCGACTCTCCAGGCTGGTCCCTGGGGCCCAAGCTGTGTTCTCTGCACCTTTTTTTTTGCCGTTTCGGTCTGGTTTGGGAAGAGATGAGCTGCTGCTAGGTCTGCTCTCTGGGTGTATTCCCTTTCCAAGCCAGCCCTGCTGTTGTGTGTCCCCTTCTCCCGCATCGTTCTTTCTGGGATCGTGTTTGTCTTTGGCAAACTCAGCACAAAACGCTGGGCTGAATGGCCTTAGGTAACGGGAGGTCTCCAGCTACCCAAGAATTTTTAGACTAGATAATTTCCTCTCTGTGTATACATATAGATATTTAATTTTTTTTCCAGTTGAGTGTTCTTCCAGGGATTTCCTCAGTAGACAGCTCAGTACAACATCCAGAGCTGGCTTCTGAGCCTGTCATAGTTTCCCACCACGTCTCCCCAGCTCACTTCTCCCTTTCCGCTGTGGATGATGATTCTCCAGTGACAAGTTATCACTTCAGGGTAAACCGCTGCTTCAGCCCGGTGAGGAGCTGAGCCTTGTGCCTCCAGCCCACCTGCCTTTCCCATTAAGCCCCTGCTTGCTCTTTCCATGCGAGAAATCTCTCCTGTCTTTCAACAGGAGGGAAAATAATCATGCAAGGTGGGTTGTTTTTCACATTTCCCATAGCTACGAGATGTCTCCAAGCTCTTCCAGCCAGGTGGGACTCTGTTTTCTTCCCTTCCCCCCGCTCCCCGGTTCCTTGGGCGCAGTTTCACGTTACAGCTCACCCTGAGGACTCGCTGCTGCAGGAGGTGGCAGGTACGTTCCTGCCTCTTCCTCGCTGCGGGAATCCAGCGGCGGAGCAGCCGCAGGGGGAGCGACTCCAACTAACCCATCCAAGAAAACCAAAACAAACACCCAAACCAGCCCCAAACTTTCCTCTGGATCTTGCCCCTGCAGTTACAGCGTTGCTAAATCTTCCGCCCCGATGACGGGGGAGCCTCTGGGGCTGGGGGGGAACAGCCCCTTTTGGCAGCCATCACATTTTAAATTGGTTTATGTCTCATAAAACCGCGCTCGTGGGGCTGCCGCAGAGCCAAGAACCAGCTGCCTCATGGAGAGGGGGTCTCGCTGTTCCCCCTCCATCTCCTGCTCCCTGATTAAACCAGTTCAGCTCACTCAAACAGCAGGGGGGAAAAAACCCAACCAATAATCCCTGAATCCCAGAGCGAGCCAGGTCAGGATATTTCCTTCCAGAAGCGGCAGGAGGGAGCAGGGGTGGGGGAGCCGAAGGCGATGGTCCCTGTTGGCATCCGCTCCGCGTTGCCGTAAGGTGAAACCGCACCCTCGGCCTCACCTGTCTGCCCCGTCCTGCCTTTGATTTATACCCCGCTTGCTTCTCCCCGCAGACTTTCAACCATTGTATCTGATAACGAGCTGAGCGGTTGAGCCTTTTTTGTTTCATTCAAAAGGCGAGTTTTAATGTTTCCTCCCTCGCAGGCCTTGCTGTGCACCCGCAAAACACCAGAGAACGCTGGAGGGGGGAGGAAACGCTGGTGCCATGAGCAGCCCCCTGTTGAAAATCGGGCTCTTGCGAAGGAGAAAGGCACCACCGGGTGTTTTGGGGTCTTTTGAGGGTGTTTTCTCTTTGCTGTGGGTTATGGTGCTGGTGGGACCCCAGCGTTGTGGGCTGAAGAGCCACGGAGCTCCTCTCAACCCCCCTTAATCTCAGGTGAAGACAAGACGGTTCCTGAATGCCTCTGTAATTGCTCTGCGTCATCTGCTAAAGTGCTGAAGGACAGGTGGGTGCTGGAGATGTCCTCCCTCCTGGGGAGTGGCACTGTGTTTGGTGTAGGCACCTTGGGGCCGAGCGGCAGCCTGCCCTAGCTGGAGATGGTTCTGCAAGGAAAGGGTTCCTTCCCCAGTTCTGCCATTTATCTGGCTGAGAGGCCTTACTCTAAAGAACCTATAAAGGAATTTATGGACATCTTCAACTAAATGAGGTTGCTCAGAGCCCTGGCCAACCTCACCTGCAGTGGTTCCAGGGATGGCGCAGCGACCACCTCTCTGGGCAACCTGCGCCAGGCTCTCACCACCCTCAGCAGCAACAATTTCTTCCTTCTCCCTCATCTGAATCTCCCTCTTTTAGTTTTAAACCATCCCCCCTTGTCCTGTCCCAACAGTCAGCTCAGATCCTTCTTCCTGATTGAGCCAGGTGATGTTCTCCCAAGTAAAGTTACTGTAATCAGATGGTGTTTTTTCAGGTTTTAATTTCCTTTTTTATTTTGCTTGTTTGTTCAGAGCTGATAGATCGGCCCAAATAAGGGTATGAGAGAGGCCAGCGCTTTCCAGGAGGATCCACAGACACTCAGTGCGCGACTTGTTGCCTTTATCTCTGAGATCAGGAGATTCCTTTGCAGTGATGGATTAATCCACTCTTGAGTGAATAATATAACTGGGAACACGCAGGAGCCAGTGCTCCAAACAGATGATTTGTTTAATCCGTGTGTGCCTCTCCTCTCCCCCGCTGTCCCCCCCCTCTGAAAAGCTTCTTTCTTCACCAGTTCATTCTCCTGCCCGCTGAAATCTCACAACAACCTGCGGATGCCTGGATTGAAGGAGGGATGAGGACGGGGCTGAGCCAAAGGCCTCCGGTCCCACGAGGGTAAAGTGAGGCTCTGCTGAGCTGGGGGGTGGCTCAAGGGTGTCCGTGGGCTGCTCTTGCCATGACATCACCTGTCTGCTCTGGCCGTGACATCACCCGGCTGCATGTCCTCCTTACCCTAGTTAGAAGGGTTGGTGCTGGAGTGAGCTTGTACCGCACGGGTCTCTTGGTGCTCCAACATGAGGCAACGTGCTCTGCATCCAGGAAAAACGTTCACAGAAGAGACTCACAGCCTGGTTTGGGTGGGAAGGGACCTTTCAAGGTCATCTCGTCCAACTCCCCTGCAGGGAGCAGGGACATCTGCAACTAGAGCAGGTTGCTCAGAGCCCCGGCCAACCTCACCTGGAATCCTTCCAGGGATGGAGCACCAACCACCTCTCTGGGCAACCTGGGCCAGGCTCTCACCACCCTCAGCAGCAACAATTTCTTCCTTCTCTCTGGTCTAAATCTCCCTCTTTTAGTTTCAAACCATCACCCCTTGTCCTGTCGCAACAGGCCCTGCTGAAAGGTCTGTGCCCAGCTTTCTGATCGGCCCCTGAAAGGCCACAAGAAGGTCCCCCTGTAGCCCCAACCCAGGTGTAGGAGCTTGCCCTTGGCCTTGTTGAACCTCATGAGGTTCACACAAGTTGTGTGTAGGAGCTTGAAAATGGAGGAAATGAACTTGTTGAAGACAAGGAGATGGCAACAGGTGGCTTAGAAGTAGAAATAGGATGTTGCAGAAGATGTTTCTTTAGTTGTGCTGGGTTGGATCCGCCTGCCCACCTGTCTGATACCTCCTCTGCAGACCCACAGCCCTTTGAGCTTGTTCTGGAGCCACGCACCAAAGATCTTCTCTCAGTGACACCTGGATAGTCCTTGTTATCACATGTACAGTCAGATACAAGGCTAGGAAGGGAGCTGCACAATGCAATCCATGCAGCTTAGTCCGTTCTCATCTCTGTGGATATACTGGAATAACTCTTTGGCAGCTCCTCAGCTGGGTCTTGTTGCTTTAACACCTTGGAGCACTTCAACAGTAGGTCCCGATGATGGGCCCAAAGAGGCTGTGAGGTGTGGTGGTTACAGGTGTTTGGGTCCACTCAGGACCCCCAAGTCAGTCGTAATCTTCCTGGGAAAAGCCGTGAGAGCTCAAGGTCAAGCTCTTCAGCTTTGGCTTTCCTTGTTTGATGACAGCTGATGTTCTTGCACTGATCCCATTCCCTTGGGATGTGGAATCAGAAGCATCAGTGACAGCTTTTGGGTGCATCCTGGTGGATTTCTGGGCAAAGATAAGATCTTGAAACCAACGTTTTCCCCTCTGGAGGATGGTTTTGCGGGGGTTGCCTGTACACAAGCTCTGGTAGCTTCTGAGCTTTTCCTGTGTAATGTTCCAGCCGTATGTAGATCAAATGCATGGCAGAGTCAAACCAAATAATAGCATGTGGTTTTCCTTTGTTTCCTCCCCTTCCCCACAATAAGAGCTCACAAACGTTCCCGAATTAGGGCTCTGGGTGCGTACGCTTGAGTGTGGGCTCCAATTTTCATAAAGCTTGCTGAGGGCTGTTCCTTCTGAGGAACCGCTTCACCTCTGCTGTTGCTTCAGGAAACCTCTTTGTTTCTCGAGAGCCGGCTCTGAAGGTGTGCTTTGGGGTAGCGCTCGGATGCTGGTTGCCCAAATCCTTTGTGGTGACGACGTATCGTGGCTTGATGAGTTGAGTCTCCTCTAAGAAAATACGAGCTAAGGAGGAAAGCCCTGAGGGGTTTTTGGAAGCGAAGATGTTTTCTGTTCCTGCCACTAATCTTTGTTGCAGAATGAAGCAGGAATGTGGGCTTTAAATCTTTGTCGGGGTGTAGAAGGAAGCTGGCAACGGATGTAATCAAAAACGTTATTATCAAAACTCTCAGAATATGTTGAAATTTTGAGCTTAATGATTCAAGTTCCCGTCCAACTCTTGAGACTGAGGCGAGTGTTGGGTGCAGATCGGGCTTGCAAATCGTGGTGTGAGGAGGGATCAACCAGAAAGGAGTCTGGGACCAGGTCGTAGCTGGTGGGTGCTGTAGTTAGGTGGTCTGTAGTTGTGTGCTTTGAGTCTCCAACTCTGTGACTTGACCTTAGCACAGCAGAGACATGGACCTGCTGGAGCGGGGCCAGAGGAGGCCCCAGCAATGATGGGAGGACTGGAACCCCTCTGCTGGGAGGCCAGGCTGGGAGAGTTGGGCTTGTTCAGCCTGGAGAAGAGAAGGCTCTGGGGAGACCTTCTTGGGGCCTTTGAGGACTTCAGGGGGCCTGTCAGAAAGATGGGGACAGATTTTGAGCAGGGCCTGTTGGGACAGGACAAGGGGGGATGGTTTTAAACTAAAAGAGGGAGATTTAGACTAGAGAGGGAAGGAATTTTTGCCGCTGAGGATGGTGGGACCCTGGCCCGGGTTGGCCAGAGAGGTGGTCGCTGCCCCATCCCTGGAAGGATTCCAGGTGAGGTTGGCCGGGGCTCTGAGCAACCTGCTCTAGTTGCAGATGTCCCTGCTCCCTGCAGGGGGTTGGACTAGATGACTTTTAAAGGTCCCTTCCAAACCAGTCTATGGTCTCAGATGCTCTGGGTGGGAGCATTAAATCGAGGCACCATTTTCTCTAATTATGGGCTTTTGAGCTGAGCGCTTAAAAAAGGGTCTCATCTTCACGTTAGCAGTTTTCTTCATGCAGTCGCTGTTGCTCGCACGTAACCGACACCACAGAATGCTCAGTGTGTCCCAAACAACTGCCACAGGCTACAGCCGAACCCCGACTCTACGCGCAGTAGCAAAGACCCCGATCCCCACACCCGGTACAACCGGAGACCGTGCGTTTCCAGCTTATTCTCCTTGGCTGGACTAAGGGCGCTGCGGGTGACCCTCACGCGTCCCACTCCTCTTCCTCAAGTGGAGGGGCTGAAGGAGCCGAAGCCCTTCTCGGAGCCGAAGGTGTGGAGCTGTTTATTTTCACTCCAGCGATGTGTATATTCCAGGAGGCAGATGGGAACCGGAGCCTTCGCTGTGTATCTGGGGTCTGGCAAGCGTACAAGTGTTGGCCCTTGTAATCCCCCGATATTAAAAAGTCCAGGCCAGGCCTTTCTCTGGCTAAGCCTGAGATCACTTTTAAAAACACACGGAGAGAAGCCAACAACATAAAAAAAAAAAAGAAACATTTGCTTTCTTTGCCAAGTTTAAACGAAGACTGATGCGTGGTGCTGCTTAATCTTGTTTTCCTCGCTATCTGATGGATGCTAACGTGGGATGGAATCAATCCCGGCAGCCGGTTATCTTTGCAGGGCCCCTGCGTCTTGCTGAGCTTGGCTTTAAAGCCTCGCTGGGGAGCGGTGAAGAGTCTCGAACCTTCTTCCTGTGTGGGGACGGCACCGCAGCGGTGTCCCTTCTTCCTCTGGGAAGGTGCTTCCTGGAATCTCTGCTCTGCCATTGGACGTCTTGTTGGGCAAAGTCTGGGCAAGTGGAAACAGGGCCCCGTCAGGTCAACCCGGTGAGAGACTGTCCCTGGGACCCATGATGGAGCTTAACAACTTTGCAGTCAGCTGCTCGTGTTTGGGCTGGTTCTGCTGGGAACATGACCCTGGTCCACGGGAGGAAGTTGTGGGCTCTGACTCATGAACTGGCGCAGTCTGATGTCTCTGCCCGCCATGCCTACCCGCGCTGGGCTGGGGTTCCCCGTGGAGACGGGGTGAGCCAATGGTGCAGCCTCAGCTCAGCCCAGACCTCAGCTTAGCTCCAGCAGAGCTGGAGAAGCCAAGCCCTCATGACGGCTTCATGATCACTGCTGCCTCCTTCCCCTGGATCGATGCGTTCCTTCGGCTCCGCTGGCACCAGGAGGGAGGTGGGAAGCTCTGGCCGGTGCTTGGTTGTGCCAAACTGCTGAGCAAATCCAAGCCAAAGCCCTGCCGTGTTCTGCTCCCCCTCTCCCTGTGTGGGAGCCAGGTCAGTTTGTTCCAGCAAACCTGGCCTGACCAACATGATTTTCTTTTTTTATTTTTTCTGCCTGGCTGTTGCGCTGAGACAACTTTGATCTGGGCCTGAGGCTACTGGGGTTGTTCTGCTGGAGGAATTGATTGTCCTCCCTTGTAGTCAGGGAAAGTGATTGTCCCCCTTGAATGGGCACTGGGGAGGTCCAACCTCCAAACCTGGGGTCAGGTTTGGGACCTTCACTCCAAGAAGGACCTTGAGGGGCTGGAGCATGTCCAGAGAAGGGCAATGAAGCTGGGGAAGGGTCTAGAGCACAAGTGTGGTGAGGAGCAGCTGAGGGACCTGCAGGTGTTGAGCCTGGAGAAAAGGAGCCTCAGGGAAGACCTTCTGGCTCTCATCAACTCCCTGAAAGGAGGTTGGAGCCAGGCAGGGTTGGGCTCTTCTCCCAAGGAAAAAGCGACAGGACAAGAGGAAACGGCCTCAAGTCGTACCAGGGGAGGTTGAGGTTGGCCATGAGGAACAGTTTCTTGCTGGGAAGGGCTGTGAAGGGCTGTGCCAGGCTGGGCAGGGCAGTGGTGGAGTCCCCATGGCTGGAGGGGTTTCCAAGCCGTGGAGATGTGGTGCTGAGGGCCATGGGTTAGTGATGCTCTGGCAGTGCTGGATTAATGGTTGGACTTGATGATCTTCAAGGTCTCTTCCAACCAAAATGATTCTGATTCTAAAAGCATGTTGTCAGTCATGTCAGGATTCCTCCCCTCTTGGTTTAGAAGCACAGAAGCCTGTTCCCACTTCCATTTTGAAGCCAGGTTTGATCTGTTGAGTGTGAGAGAAGGGAGGGGAGCAGTGAAACTGAACTACCCACTTCTTTGAAGGCTCATTTTCATCCAAAAGGTCAGACTCTTTCCTCTTTTCTCCCTCAGCTGTCACTACTTGGCCGGTTTGCTGTTCAATAAGCGTTGTTGGAGAACCTGTGTACCCCGGGACAGCGGCAGCGCGTGTGACAGTGTAGGGCCTGCTGTGAAAGGAGGGGAAAAGCGGCTGGAAGAGGACGATGGTGCTTTTGTTTAGGAAAGCGACTCAAAATGGATCCAGTCACTCCATGTAGCGCGTGATTTCAGCCGTCCGTGGGCACAATGAGACCTGGAGGGTGACTAACAACCTGTGCTGCAACGCTCGGGCTTCGCTCTTCGGTTCCAGCGCGCCTGCCATATCCTGCAGCCATGAGTTCACAGGCTCCTAATTGCCGATGATGTCAGACGGCAGTAGATGGGGCTGCTATAAATTCTGGCTGCAGGTGTGGATTTAATAGTCGTGCTTCCCTTCAAGGGATCACGGCGAGCATGGAGCCCTGCAAGTTGCAACAGACTGAGTTGGACGCGGGCTGAGGCAGCTTAAATGAACCCATTCGCCTTTTTTTTTTTTAGAGCTGTTGCTTGCTGGAGGCTACTGCTGGACGAGGTGTCAGAGTTCATCTGGAATTGCCTCTGGAATGAGCTTGCTGTCCTCTAACGTGGTTGCTCTTCATTTCATGGATCTTCTCATGTGTCCAGATCCATCAGGTGTGGGAGCGCTGCTGGAAGTGGAGCTTTAGGCAGTGTGTGTGGACACAGGCTCCTTTGTCTGAGAGTCTGGTGGCTTTTTCTGGTGACCAGAGCAAACCTGGGATTCTCATCCTGTTTTTTTAATTCAGCTTGATGCCAGTTGTAGAAACTGTAGAGAAATTATAAACAGGGGTGATCATAGAACCATGGAATGGTTTGGGTTGGAAGGGACATTAAAGATCATCTAGTTCCAACCCTCCTGCCATGGCAGGGACACCTCCCACTAGACCAGGTTGCTCAAAATCCCATCCAACCAGGCCTTGAACACATCTAGTGCTGAGGCATCTACAACCTCCCTGGGTGACCTGTGCCAGTGTCTCACCACCCTCAAAGTGAAGAACTTTTTCCTTATTTCTAATCTAAATCTCCCCTCTTCCAGTTTGAAGCCATCACCCCCCCTCCTATTTCTACAAGCCCTTGTAAAAAGTCTCTCCCCAGCTTTCTTGTAGCCTCCTTCGGACACTGGAAGGCCGCAAGAAGATGTCCCCAGGTCGTCTTTGAAGTGCCAAATGCAAACGTTTTAGAGGGGAAAAGACACCCCCGAGGCAGCATGAGGCTGGCTCTGAGGTGCGTGCGTGTAGCTTGGATCGTGAGAACAGCGAGTCCCCTCTATGCACTTGAGAAAAATGGGCATGTCTCACTTGGAATTATTTTTTCTTAATTTTTGGCCATATTCTTGCAGTGTGAGCTCCTGGGGTGGTGCTTCCCCAGCTGATCTGAGGCCTCACGCTGCTCCCTTCCATGGCCGTCCATTCCTGTCCGCCCCAGGACTGTGCGAAGAGCTGGAGCTGCTCCCTCAGCCAGGTGAAAACTGAACCTCCTTCACTTTGGCCGCGTTTTCGGCTGGATCTGCCAGCGGAGCTGACTCACGCAGCGGCTGCACGATCGCTGGTGCAGATAGGAGGATGCAAGCCAGGTCCTGAAGGAAGGTGTTGCTGCCCTCCTCCAGTGGCCTGGCCTTAAACTGGCTTTAGTGAGTTGCGAAAGCTCATTCCTGATAAAATAAAAATCACTGGGTTGAAGTAAAACAAGCGCCTCGTCCCAAGGGTCGGGCCAGCCCTGAGGAGAGGGGTGTTCGCAGAAGGACCCTTCAAGATGTGCTTGGTGACAGGATCGGGCCAGGTGTTGAGCTGGATACAGGGAAGAAAATGGGAATTTGAGGCAAAGTCGTGCCTGGCCAGGAGAGAATGAGAGGGGCGAGGTCTCCAGGGGCCTCCGAGAGCAAAGGGTGAGAACTTTGAATGTGTTTGGTCTGCAGTTAGTGTGATGGAACTGTTGGACTAATGATACCTTCACGTCCCTCGGGGTCTAAAAGCCCTTATTTAGGCATTTAACGTAATTGCAGCCCCACAGAACTGTATATTAGGTTGACGCTCTGTTCTTTCTCTTCCCCCGAGGCGAGGGGAGGCAGAAACCATCCCCACTTCATTAGCGTGGCAGCAGGGGGACTGTCTCTGCTCTTCTTCTGAAGTTAATAATAAAATTAACCTAATTGCGGTGCCTGTTCGTGGGGAAAAAAGTGCGGCCGCTGGGATGATTTATATTTCTTTTTCGGGCAGGATGGAAATCCCCGGCCAGGGCGAGTGGGGAGCGCGTCCGTGTGTGGACGGCGGGGAGGCACAGAACACAAACTGTTAAATTCTCCTCCCTCGGCTCGCGAATCCCTCCCGCAGCCGGTGCCAAGGCATGCGCTGCTCTATCAAGACCAGATGTAGACCAAGACCGTGGGTTTTCAAGTCAAGGTGTTTTTGAAATATTGGAGCATGAGTGAAGTATCTGAGTAATCTTAACTGTCTTCTGGAAAAAAAAAAAAAGTTCTCTATCAGCCTCATGTAGGACTCAGAGGATTAATGGAAAGCTAAACTTTGATCCGAGTCCAACAGCTGATACCAACCGTGAGGCTTTCCAGGCCTGAAAGCAAAGGAGAAAAATCCAGCGAAAGCTCAGCAAAGGACCTGTCGCTCCAGCTTTGAGGCAGCCCAGCTTTTGGGCCATGTTTTCAGGCTAATATCTCCTATATTTTCATTTTTCCCCGGTTGCTTAAGGTCCTCTTGTGTCACCTTTGTCGTGTGATGCTGGGCCTTCACCAACGTTATTTAGGATGTTTTCTAGCCTTGGAAAAAAACACATATCTGCCTTAAAGACAATAACACGCTTTATTATTAGGGAAGACACCAGGATTTAAGGTCCTATCTTCTTGCAGAAACGCGGTTGCTGTCTCGTTTGCTCCGTGCTGGTTGTTTTTTCCACCAATATTCTATATTTGGACAAAACTAATGTGCTATTCCAAACGCTGCACAATCAATGAGGTATTTTAGCCCCCAGAATAGCTCTTGGGATCTGTCGCTGATTCATGGTTGGGTTGAGATCGTGTGGAGCAAGCACGAAGCTTCATGCTTATGAAAGTGCACTTGGGTCATGAAGGGGGAAGACGCATGAGAAGCGCTCGTGTGCTGGCTCAGCGCCCATCAGTGCAGGTGCTTGGCGCAGCGCGGGCAGAAATTGGGCGGCCTTAATGAAATCCAAGAATCGTGGAGGTTGTGCGGCCATCGTTTCGCTCCTTTAAAGTGTCACAATGAGGATCTAGCGAGGAAGGGGGGTTGTGGATGCTCTGTCCCTGGAGGTGTTCAAGGCCAGGTTGGATGGGGCCTTGAGCAACCTGGTCTGGTGGGAGGTGTCCCTGCCATGGCAGGGGTTGGAACTGGATGATCTTCCAGTCGCTTCCAACCCAAACCATTCTATGATTCTATGAAGAAGACTTTCATTTGTTGAAAAGGTCATAAGTAAATCTGGCCATAGCAGCGAAGGGTGTCGTTTTGAAATGTCGTTTGGTGCTGTTGGTGTCTCTGGGTGGGTCTCGTTGCCTTCTGACCTGTTTAGATCTTTGGTTTGTGGGTCACTGTCGGCAGACAGGGCTCCGTGGGGTTTTCCTGTTTGGATTTTTTTAGGATAGCGAAAACCCTAGGCTTGCGAGACCACGTTCAGTTTGCTTTCTGAAAGCACCCACGAATCCCTTTGAAGTCCGTCACTTTATTACTCACGCTCACCAAATCCTCTCTTTTGGGATGCCATAATTCTATTCCAAATGCCTCATTATGTTGAGTTGGTTTAGTTCTGGGGTTTTTTTTAAAACCCCGCACTTATGTCAATGCCCGGCTCCTTATCTCCACTGCTCGGCTTCCTGTAATTTAGTAAGTGCCGTTTCACGGGAGCACTTGGATTTATTTATTTATTTTCTCCCCCTCCCCAGCCACCGAAGCGGCGATTCCAGCGCGGCGGCGGCTCCGGGCGCTCGAGCCCTCTCTCCGGCGCGTAATTAGGAGCACATTGATTCTCATTGCAGCTGGCAGCTGCTCGCTATTGCCTTTTTCAGCTTCTGACCCCCATAGTCCCGCTGACCTTTCCTGGGGTTAGTCGTGGGCCCTTTTCATTGTGATGGGCTCGAAGTGGCTCATGTGGAGTTGATTATTTCCTTGCTTGTCTGGCCTTTTTGGTGCCATAACTCCAAGTCACTTCCATTTTCTCCCCCGGCTTTTGGCTGGCCATGGTGAAAGGAAATGCTTTTGCTGGCGACAGGATCGGTTTGCACGCTCGGCTGCCTCGATTGAGACCCTGAAAAGGGGGGAGGGCGAGGGGGGCGAGCACTGTAGGTGCTGCATTTGCTTTTTAAAGGTCGATGTTAATGATTGAGTGGTCATTAAGCATTCATAAAAACCAGGCTTTGCGGCTGCGTCGCCTTTTAGCCGCCTCAAACCTACATGGAAAACCAGCATCCTTCACCTTTGGCCGCTGTGCACCAGGAGCCTACGTGTTATCCTGATGTCAGTTCCTCGGGACTCCTTCACGGCCTTCCCAGCCACCAGAAAACCTGGGAGGTCGGTCCGTAGAGCCGCCGGGCGGGCTGGTGTTTGCCGCCGGGCTCCTAGCCCGGCCCGGCAAGCTAATGAAGTCTATATGCCAGCTGTTACGCTCATTTTGCCAGACCCCAGGAGGACGGCATGAAGACAGTCTGTGATCAAAGGCTTTGGAGATCACTGAGGAGCCGAGCTGCAGGAATGTCTGATTGCTTTCTCTTGGAATGCCACAGGCTTCAAGACCCCTTTTTTTTTTTAAGGTGTCTTGGTGTGAGATTTAATGATCTAACTCGGCTAAAGGCGCCGTGTTTTAGTTCATTCCGGGAGGGTTTCGTTCGCTTGAAACGTAGGGGCTTTGAAAATCTGTGATTTTTTTTTGCGCTGACAGCAACAATCTCGGGGAGCAAGTTAAAAAGACCTTTTTCTTGGGAATTGTGTAATAAACGACCTAGGGAAAGACCCAGCTTGCTGCGCTTTGGGTGTTAATCACATGTGGTGTTATAAGGTGAGGTTGGATTAATTGATTTTGAGTTGCTGCTCTTTAGGAAAAATACAAAATCTTTTGTATCCAGCTTTTTTCACTCTGAGTGAAAACTTGTCACGTCCGCAGCTGCCCTGGAGCAGCAGCTCCCTGTCACTTTTTCCTTCTCGGAGAAGGCCGTCAGCTCCTGGAGGTGGGGTGGGCAACCTGAATAACTCTGAATAACTCCCTCTGTTCTGAGCGTGCCTGTTTCCTTCCTCCTTCTCCTCCTCCTCCTCCTCCTTCCCTGCTTTGCTGCAGTGTTTGGCTAGTGAAGAAACCCTTTCCTCCTTTAGCTTTGGCGTGCTGGAGGTCAGACGTGTTGGAGGGGAGTGATGGAGCAGTGAGACCGAGGTGGGGACCTTGGGAAGGGAGGTCCTGGCGTTGTCCTGCCAGCTGGTCTGAGATGGCAGGAAGATGACTCAGGAAGCTAATGCCCTGGAGCAAAATATATCAGAAAAGGGGGAAAAAAAGGTATGAGATAATGGTGTTTTTAGTAGTGACCCTGCCCTCAGCTGCAGGGGTGGAGATGGGAAGGTCGTGGTGCTGCCAATACCCAGGGCAGGTTCTTGGCTGTGTTTTGAAGGACACAGGATGCTCTGGGGCTGGGCACCATATGACTATGTGTCAAACAGCATCTGAGAGCACAAAACTTTTTTTTAGGGGGCAAGCTCAGGGAGGAGTGAGTTAATTTGGAGGTTGGTGGGTTAAGTTGGACCAGATGTGTGGAGCCTTGTGTTGAAGACTGCTGGTTTCTGGAGAAACAGCGACAAGCGTGAAGCTCTGGAAAGAGTGGAGAGGGTTGCTTCCAGGGCTGTGCTGTCTCCAAATTGGAGATGAGAAGCCCTCCTGGCCCATCTGGTGCCTGGGTCTTCCCTTCTCAGCCATTTCGGTAAGTCCAAATGCAAATGGCTGCTCCTTGTTCATCCTGGTGAGATCTTAAGGCCTCAACAAGCAGGTGACAAGTGTGCAGCTGCCCTTCAGAACCGAGCCAACATGTGCTGGGTCTGGTGTGAGCACCTAGCAGTGGGGACAGCCCTGCTCCTGCGCTCTGGTCCTCCTGAAGGGACTCATTAAAAGGTACTTTACAAATGAGGTGCACAACCAGAATTACATAATCTTCAGAAGTACTCTGTCTTGCTAATTATCTCCAGAAGTACCAGGGACGCATTTCTGGATGACTGCTCCTTGTGATACAAGTCCGTTATCTTCCTTGTTTCCCTTGGTACATGAGCAACAAGTTACTTCAGAGCTGACGAGGAGGTCAAGTGCTGGTTATAAGTAATTGGAATATGACTTCAGATGAAGATGTCTCAGTGGAAGAAGGAAAAATATCAGTCTTTGCCATGCTGAAGCTTTCTGGTATGATGGTCTGGAGAAGTTGCCAGTGAAACTGGAAGGGACTTGATCTGTGAGAACCATGTCCATCTCTGTTCAACCTTGAATATTATTTATATTTATATTTATAATATTGAATATTTATGCGAATAATTCCTGTTACTACTGTTTTATCTTAAAACAGCCCCTTTTCTCAGGGACACTTCAAAATCACTTTAACTGTTTGATCCACCAGCAATGGAGTTCCTCTCAAGCGAGGAACAGTGAGCAGTGGACAGAGTTGTTCCTGGGCGAGCTCCTTGTGGAGTCTGAGCCACTGAAACGGAGCCATGTCTCACCAAAGTTCTCCTCTTTCTGTTCCCAGCAACTGTCCAAATGGTAGTCCGGGGTTATTGAAGTGATGGCCAAGAGGAAGAGTTCTGGTTTTCCATCCCTGAGGAGTTTGAACGCTCGAATATATTGTCATATAATATTGAAGAGGGAAGATTTCTCTGCTGGGTTTGTAAAAGACTTCCAAAACTCCAAGCTGTGGCCTTTCCCTCTTCATACCTACCAAGGTAGTGACACCATCTGCAGAAGAAACAGCAGCACATATTTTGGGGTTGTGCACCACATGTTGGCTCTTCTCTTCACTTTGCATTCCCCAAAGAAGAGGTTTCTGTGGTCCCGTCAGAAGTGGGCATTAGAGGAGCTCCACTGGGACGCCCGAGCGTGGTTGCGGAACAATTTAAAGCCGTTAAAGCCAATGTTTTCCTTTTTTTTTTTTTTTTTTAA
>VZZY01023023.1:26122-41372 GCA_013400335.1 Eurystomus gularis
TCCCTCCAGTCAAAGAACTTTGGTCTTTGTGGCTTGCTCTGTGTACTCGCTGCTTTACAGCTGATCTTACCGCTCCGCAAGCCTGCGAAAGCCAAGCTGGTAGGTCAAAAGAGGAGTAGCTGTTGACACTGGCAGCGAGGAGCATGTGAAGAGAAAGATAAACAGAGGGAAATCAGAGCCCGGCTAAAGCAGATCTCCGAAGATAAAGTTTAGTTAAAGATAATGAGCTGGCCTTGTTTTAAAAGACAGCTGCAAAATAACCCGGTAGCTCCATGTGCTGGGGTTAAAGTTGACCCAGAATATACGTTTCATTGCGTTTCATAAATAAATAGTGGAGGGAAGATTTGGCAAAAAGCAGCCTCGCCCCCCGCCCCTCTTCAGCGAAGTGTTTGATGTTAACAAGTTCTCGGGGTGTTTACTTTGTCCTCGCGCTCGCTGGTGGAGCGGTTCCACCGCCCTTGAACCGAGCGAGAATTCAAATAAACCAAAGCGCTTTGCCGCACGGCCGGGCCCTTCTGCCATCTGCCTCTTCCCGAAGCAGCCCCGGCTGTCGCTGGGGAACCAGCCTGTGCTGCCGGAATACTGGGGCTTCCCACCAGCTGAAAGAAATTTGCTGGATCAGATAAAAGTGCCCAGGAACGGGAGCAGAACTCGGCCGCTCTTCCAGCCTCCTCGAGCTGTGACTGTCATGGCAGGGAGAAGGAGCAGCGAGCACATAGCTCCCAAAAATCTTCCCTAAAATCTAGAGCAACTCCTTTATTATTGTAATTATTACTATCATCATCATCGAAGTCTCTTCACAATATCTGTTGATACCTGGCCTTGGAAAGGAAATGGCTCCGTGAGCCCTCGACAATCTGGGACTTCACAGAATCCTAGGATAGTTTGGGTTGGAAAGGACCTCAAGGATCATCTAGTTATAACCCCCCTGCCATGGCAGGTGCTTACCTGCAGGACTGTCACCAGCACATTGCTTTGCCTGCTGCAAAGCCACACATCCCCAAAGTAGATGTTCCGCAGTGTCACGTTCTCTGAGCCCTGTGTGGCCGTCAGCATGTAGGGACCTCCCGGATCCATAGGGTCCAGGACAATTGTCCATGTTCCAGAAGATCCTGGAAAAAGAGGATGGTGCCTACAAAATCCTAGAATGGTTTGGGTTGGAAGGGACTTCCAAGATCATCTAGTTCCAATCCCTCTGCCATGGCAGGGACACCTCCCACTAGACCAGGTTGCTCAAGGCCCCGTCCAGCCTGGCACTGAGCACCTCCAGGGATGGATCATCCACAGCTTCCCTAAGCAACCTGTGCCAGGGTCTCACCACTCTCAGAGTGAGGAATTTCCTTCTGATTTCTGATCTAAATCTCCCCTCTTCCAGTTTGAACCCATCACCCTTTGTCCTATTGCTACAGACCTTTGTAAAACGTCCCTCTCCAGCTTTCTTCTTGGCCACCTTCAGACTTATTTCTACCAAGCCTCTGTGTTGTCGCACTTGTTTCTGCCAGTATTGTCTGGGCGTTAGATACATGTTTATATACACAGCTGATGTATGAGATGTTTAAAATACCCGTTGAGCGTTATCGGCGGCGCGATTGTACGGCTGGGCTGAGAAATGAGGTAACTTTGCTAAATGAGCTTGGATCTTATTCATCATAATATTACACAGGGCAAAGAGAAAATCCCGAGTGAACGACAGCTGCAGATTATTGTTTTTTTTCCTTGGACAGCATTTGATGGAGACTCAGAGCACTGGAAATGTCCCTCAAGTTGCACCAGGGGAGGTTTAGGTTGGATATTAGGAGGAAATTCTTTACTGAAAGAATAGTCAGGCATTGGAACAGGCTGCCCAGGGAAGTGGTGGAGTCACCACCCCTGGAGGTGTTCAAAAACTGAGTAGATGTGACGCTTCGGAACATGGTCTAGTGGTCAGGGAGATGTTGGGATGAAGGTTGGACTTGATGATCCTGGAGGTCTTTTCCAAAATAAATGATTCTATGATTCTATAAACTGTTTTGGAGACCGGCCTCATGCGAGTGAGGTGCTGGTTTAATGATTTAGTTTGTATTTTTTAGTGAGGAAAGTGAGATCTTCTATAGCCGAATGGTCCAACGTCATGTGGCCAAGGCTGTCCTCTTGTAGAAGCAGCTGCGTAGGTCAAAGCACATGTAACGGATGGCCCATGAGTACATCTGAGAAAGGGCTATTGGTTTGGGAATAGGAATGAGAATAAAGTTAATATTGGTGAATTTTATCAGTAGACATTTGCCACCATTTGACCGGAGGAGGGGGAAGCAGATGACATGTCTCAGGAAGCAGGTTTTGAGCGGCATGGAGATGCATAAACCCTTGTAAAACAAGCATTGACCTGGTGATAGATGCTCCAATGATTATTGTTTGCAAATAATATTATCTCCGCGAGATAAGCTGTTTACTTTGGACTTCAATTCCTTGGCTTGCGGAGCGGCCTCATTTCTCCAGGCAGCACAAACGCCTCGTACCCCAGCCGCAGAAAAACACCCTGATATTAAGACTAGGGCTTGGAAACACGGTGAAGTTCAGCTTCTAACTCATTTTTACAGATGGTTTCTATATTGCAAAGAATATTGGCCGCTTCCTGGTTGCGCTTTGTTGTGTTTTTTAAACCCCAAACACTTTGTTGTAGGGGAGTTAAAAGACTGACTCCTGAAGCTTCCCCTAAGACATCTGTTTGTTTGTTTTGTAGCTGTTTCAGGGCCTCGTCTTAGTCCGGAGCTTGGTGCTTTCAAGTTCTGTCATCTGGCGCTATGCATCCAGATCCCGGGCGCTTACAGGCTCTGCTCTTGGTCGCTACTGCGGGTCTCGTCGCTGCCACCAGCTCAGGTAAGGCCTTCTCGGTGAGGAGCTCGGAGGTTGGGCCCATGCGCGTTGCAAAGTGGGCAACTCTGCGGCATAGCATCCCTAATCTGCTCTTAAGGAAGCACAGAGTGCTTAAACTCCGTCTTAAGTGCAGTCTT
Organism: Eurystomus gularis; assembly: GCA_013400335.1. Classification (NCBI taxonomy): domain Eukaryota; kingdom Metazoa; phylum Chordata; class Aves; order Coraciiformes; family Coraciidae; genus Eurystomus; species Eurystomus gularis. The sequence goes on from VZZY01023023.1 coordinate 29,113, forward strand.
AAGCTCAGTATCTGACTTTGCCTTTGAAGACTTGGCTCCAACCAAGAGCTGGAACGTGGAGGACTCTCAGGTTTGTTAGTGGGGGTCTGGGAGGACATAGCTGGCCACCGATTCTGCGGCGTGCGCCGCATCGTGCGTTCCCATGGGGCTGGGAGGGGTTTGGAGTTGGTGGGGAAAGGGGAGTGGGCTCTTTGAAGGGCGAGCGCCGAGGGGTGGCTGCTGTTGGAGCGGCTCTCGGGTGGAGGAACGGAGAGGGCTGGTTTTAATTGACACATCTGCTCTGTGTAGTCAGCTTGTCTTAACGTAACCACACAAAAAAGAAGCTTTTACTACTTTTAGCACTTCACAGCCCATCGTTAGAAGCAAATGGGATGAATTTTATTTTTCAAGCCGTCACAGGAGATAAATCCCAGCTGCGGGGTCACTGCTACCAACTCTTGACTTCAGCGCTGGTGTCACGAGCGAGGGCGGGGGCCAAGATGAAAGTGGCGGCGCGATCCCGCAGCCTAAAACAGGCCGTTGCTTTTCGGTTATCCCTGGAAATTCGAACCGAACCAAGAGGAAAACCAATTTTTTAATTCAAAACTCCAGACGGACATATGGAGTCCTGCAAAATGCTTGGATGCCGCTTTTATGGATTTCATCTTTTTCTCTTAAGCAAAGCCACGCGTTTTAATTTCCAGCTCTAGTCTGTGTCTATGCAGATCGTTTATGGCCCTGTTAAAACCACGCAGTTTCTCATCTGAAACTCATAACCAGAGCATGGACGGGCTGACTTGAGAAGAAAAGCATGAACCAAGGGCCCCACCTACGAGAGAACTGGCTCTTAGTTGGACGTCATTTCATATCCTCTTGACCCCAACTCTCTGGAGTTCCTTGGCTCATCCACAATCTCGGAATTGGCTTCTCCTGCCACCGTGTCTATTCTTAATTATATTTTTCTCCCATATTTCTAAGCAAATAGGACTCATTGGTGTTTAATGGCCTTTTGCTCGCTCCCTTCATACAAAATCTTGAGCAGAGAATTCCATAGAAAACAAATGGAAATCATTCCCTGGCCAGGATAGGAAAAAATTTCCTCCAACAAGCAGGAATTTTCTTCTGGCAAATAAAGGGATTCTCATAACCAAGTTTTGTGGGGCTGAACCTTTTATTTATTAGCAGCTTTTCCTGTTTCTGTTAGTCTTTACTCCGTGAAGATAATGGACGCCCAATTCATCATCCCTGTCCTGATGAAGTCCATATATTTGGAATTAGCAAGAGCCTTTGCTGTTCATCCAGCTTTTTTTATCCTGCTATTTTGAAGTAGTTCTGCAGCCTCGGAGGCGGTTCTGCAGGAATACCTGGCAGGCTGCTGCCATTTCTAACAGTTCACAAGTCACGTCCAGGCCCGCTTCATATGGGACAGATCAGCTACAGCTGCCTGTTGCCAAGCTCCATCTCTTCAGGTGATGGGTGCTGAGAAATCCAGCAGGATCACAGGTTTTCCCAGCCCTAGGAAACCCGATGCCTTTGCCTGGTGCGCGCTTGGGATGTATCTCTGTGCCCTGAGCCCATCTTGGTCCAATCACTGTGCTCATGTGAAATGCTCCTCATTGACTGAATGTAATTATGTGTTTTCATTTTAGATTTAACTCCCCGCTTCATTTCTGAGCCATCATCTACTGTCCAGAGGTCTGGTGGGCCCGTACACCTCCACTGCGCTGCCGAGCCCTCCACAGCTCGTCTCTCCTGGCTGTTTAATGGGCAGCCTCTGGACAGCAGGACGGGAGAGGTGGAAATCCAAGCTGGATCGTTGACAATCATGTCCCTCGACCTGTCGACGTCTGGTCACTATCAGTGTGTGGCTAACGGCAGCACGGGGGCCGTGGTGAGCAGGCCAGCGGTGGTATCCATGGGCAGTAAGTCAGCTTTTCTTTGTGTACCTCACTCCTTGCAAATTGTACAGACCTCAGCTGGTTTGTATGGTTTGGTTTTCTTTGACTTGTAGGAAACACATAGTTTCAAGGTGTTTTTTTTTTTTCCTCAGCCAGTGGAATCGTAGAATTATTTTGGTTGGAAGAGATCTTTAAGATCATCAAGTCCAACCGTTAACCCAGCGCTGCCAGGTCACCACTAAACCATGTCGCTGGGCACCAAATCTCCACAGCTTTGACTCAACCACTGCCCTGGGTGGCCTGTTCCAGGCCTTGATGACCCTTGCCATGAAGAAATTGTTCTTCCTGAACCTAAACCTCCCCTGGCACAACTTGAGGCCCTTTCCTCTTGTCCTATCACTTATTCCTTGTGAGAAGATGGACCTCACCTCACTCCAACCTCCTTGCAGGGAGTTCTTAGTATGTGATCGATTATACAGTTTTCAGCACTTTTTTTTTTTCCTATGTCACCTGAGACCTGTCAGGTGGCACAGCCCTGGAACGGATCCCTCAGAGAGCTTGTGGATCCCCATCCTTTCAAAGACTCAACTGCACAAAACCACAGCTGATGGATTTAGTTTTGGTGATAACCTCATTTCAAGCTGAAGGACCTCAAGAGCCCTTTCCAGCAAATTGAAATATTACTGAATGAAATAACATAAATTTCAATTAGTTGACCTGAAAGCACAAGGTTCCCAAAAGCTTCTCTTCAGAAAGGGTCTTGAAAGAGCAACTGAGCTGAAGCCAAAGTGTTGAGGAGGAAAGAGGAGAGAGAAGTGGGAATTGTTGCCTGGGAGCTGCACCTTTCCCTTTTCACTGGTAGCATTTTACTTGGTCAAAAGCATGTAGATGTTCTTCAGGGGGGGACAGACCTTTAGGGACAATTTCCCTTCTCCTAGTTGCGCTGGTTCTTCAGATGAGTCATAATCAGAAATTATTCGATCTTCCAGGGCTTTAGAAGGGAAAGGGCAATGCTATCCACGTGGAGAGGACAATGTGGTGCTGGGAATGGGAGTAGAATCTTCCTCTGTGAGTGTGATTTGTCCGCCAGGCTGTCTGATGCGGGCCTTCGTCGAGCAGGAGTTGAGTGATTTCTCTGTAAGGGTTCCTCATCTATGGAGCATATCCAAAATCCCCCAAGGAGGAGAATTTCTTCTAAGTGAGAGAAGTGAGTGTTTTGGTAAAGTACTGACCCATAGCAAGACCCTCTCAGGAGAGCTATAAGGGTGGTGAACGTAGGAAAACTTCACAACCTCCAGGATGCTTTGAACATGAAGGGAGTAGAAGAGCAGCTTTCCCACTTTTTCTTCCTCCTTCAGAGATTTTCATAGCGGATGAGGAGGTGCTGGTGGCTCTGGAGGCTTTCCCTTGCCTCATTGCCCCTGGCAAGGAGTGGGAGGTGCTGCGGTACTCGCTGTGGTGTTAATTGTAACCGCAGAAAGACAATTCTGCGTTCCTTACGGCCAGGCTCCCTGCTGCTAGGGTAAATTGTCTTCTGTAGTGCCTCCAGAGCCAGTCTTCTCTCACCAATGTCATCTCTGCTTGCTTTTCCTGGAGCAGCTGAGGGAATGTAGAGACTATTTTTTCTTACTTACTATTCCCATGTAAAATCAGGCCCTGTAGTAAGGAAGTGTAGATGCACAGGAGGGTTTAGGCTGTTACAGGCTACAGAAAAGACGTTGCCTGTTGATACGAATGTCCTGAGTTAGGCTGAAGAAAAGGAGGCTCAGGGGAGACCTTCTGGCTCTCCACAACTCCCTAAAAGGAGGTTGGAGCCAGGTGGGGTCGGTCTCTTCTCCCGAGGAACAAGTGACAGGACAAGAGGAAACAGCCTCAAGTTGCACCAGGGGGGGTTGAGGTTGGCCATGAGGAAGAATTTCTTGCTGGCAAGGGTCGTGAAGGGCTGTGCCAGGCTGGGCAGGGCAGTGGTGGAGTCCCCATCCCTGGAGGGGTTTCCAAGCTGTGGAGATGTGGTGCTGAGGGCCATGGGTTAGTGGCGCCCTGGCAGTGCTGGGGGAACGGTTGGACTCCATGATCTTCAAGGTCTCTTCCAACCAAAACAATTCTGATACTAAACACTGCACCAAAGATAATCAGCCTGAAACCAGCTGTCTTTTAAACACAAACCCTAAGCTCTCTGCCTTCCCACTTTCCCAAGCCTTGGCTGCTCTTCACCTCTCACCAAACCTCTTCCAGGTTTAGGTGATTTCAATGCGTCGGTGAAGCCCGCCACTGTGGTCGCAGAGGAGGGAGGCACAGCTTTCCTCGGCTGCAAGGTGCCAGAGAGTCACCCGAAAGCCCAGGTCCGCTTTCAAGTGCATGGAAAATGGCTGGAACAATCGACAGGTGAGGAGATGTTTTGTGCCTCTGGTCAGCGATATAAATACCCGATAAAAAGGAAACCAAGTTAAATATAATCTCTCTTTTCCTTCCTCCCTTGTTTAGAAAACTACCTAATTCTTCCGTCTGGAAACCTGCAGATTTTGAATGTGTCTTCAGAAGATAAAGGATCCTATAAATGTGCCGCATACAACCCCGTTACTCACGATCTCAGGATAGAACCAGCTGGACAGAAGCTCATAGTCACACGTGAGTGTTCACTTCAGCTTTCCAGAATGAACATGTCTCAAAGGGAAGAAGTAACATCCCAAAGATTTTTAGCTTGGGCATATTGGCTTAAAGGGCAGAGAAGGACCTGGGAGTGTTGGTGGACAACAAGTTGGCTGTGAGCCAACAATGTGCCCTTGTGGCCAGTGGTCTTCTGGGGTGCATGAAGGTCAAGGGAGGTTCTCCTCCCCCTCCACTCTGCCCTGGTGAGGCCACCTCTGGAGTGTTGTGTCCAATGCTGGGCTCCCCAGTTCAAGAGCGACAAGGAACCACTGGAGAGCGTCGAGCAGAGGGTCTGGAGATGCTGAGGGGCCTGGAGCATCTGTGTGCCCAAGAAAGGCTGAGAGCCCTGGGGCTGCTGAGCTGGAGAAGAGAAGCCTCAGAGGGGATCTGATCAATGCTGACCAAGAGCTAAAGGGCCCATGGGGGGCAAGAGGATGGGACCNAGATGATCTCCAGAGGTCCCTTCCAAGCCCCACCATGCTGGGATTCTGGGGTAGAGACGCTTCATTTCACTGTGTTGGACATGTGAGGCTCCTCCCAAGACATTAAGACTCGGAAGGGATCTGATCAATGCTGATCAAGAGCTGATCAAGAGCTAAAAGAGCACCCTTGTCAGTGGTACCCAGCGCCAGGACAAGGGGCAACGAGCACCAAGTGGAACCCAGGAGATTCCATCAGAGTAGGAGGAGAAACTTGTTTGGTGTGAGGGTGTCGGAGCCTGGTGCAGGCTGCCCAGAGAGGTTGTGGAGTCTCCTTCTGTGGAGAGATTCCAAAGGTGCCTGGCCACGATCCTGGGTCCCCTGCTCTGGGTGAGCTGCTGGAGCAGGGGGGTTGGATGAGATGATCTCCAGAGGTCCCTTCCAACCCCCACCACACCAGGATTCTGTAAATATCCATTGCTCTCAAATACATTGCATAAAACCTGTCCTGTGTTATTTGCATGTTCAGTTCTTATTTCCCCGCGTGGCTGCATCTCAGATCCCAAGAGGACAGAGCACTTACCTCTGAGAAGGTGATACTGGTGATATTCCAGTTGCCAAACTGCTTTGGGAGCACAACTTCGAGAAGGGAGCATTTCACTATGTTTGCAAGATGTGGAAAAAACCCCGGCCTGGAGGACAGGATGAGAGTGTGCGGGTTAGTGATAAACCTCATCTCCTTTCTTCCAGGCTCTTCCTCAGGTGGCTTCCAGATCCTGCACCCGCTGGCCTCCCAGAGCCTGGCGGTGCCCCGGCACAGCTCCCTGACGCTGGAGTGTGTGGTCAGTGGGTCACCTCCAGCCTCCGTCCGCTGGGTGAAAGACGGCCAGGATGCGCTGCGGAAAGGCAGGTGGAAACTGCTGCACTCCCATCTGGTGACCGACAGGCTCGAGGCATCCGATGCTGGAAATTACTCCTGCGTGGTGGGGAATGAGTCAGGAGGAGTGAAATACATTAACTATTCGCTTACTGTACTTGGTAAGGAGGAAAGAAGTTCTCATGTCCAAGCAATGAACGTTTTCTATGGATACTTTCTCGATGGCATCTGATTGCAAGTAGTCTTGCATATGAAAATAAAGATATGTTCAGATCGACTGTATCTTATCATCTCTCCCAAGTTAAAACCCAGAACTATTTACCTCTTGAAATCCTTCCCAGTCCGAAATAATCAAACAGCAAAGAATAACAAACTCCAAGGGAAGAGCCCATCTATTTATTTTCTCGCTGAGTGCCAAGTGTACGCAGGACACAGAGTCCACAACGTGCCAGAGATGAGATGTTCCTCTTTCGAGGCTGTGTATAAGCAAAAAGCCGGTGGGGAGAGGTGATATGTTTGGATGAGGACGCAAACAAAAGCAAAAGAGTTATGTTTGGCCTCTCCTGAGCAGCCGCAAGTTGTTCCTCGTCTCCCCTTGCCTGTGGAGCAGAGTCTCCTGTTGCTTGAGGTTTTTACCTCCATGGCTGTGTTTGGGTTTTGGATGTTGGAATAACTCGGAAAACAGGTTGCTGACGCCCGATACCCCTCTTGTTATGGCACTAAAGAATTGTTTTGAAAATACAGGTGGTTTATTTCCAGTATTAATGCAAATATGACTGGATTAGAAGGGGGAGACCATGAAAATAAGCAAGTGTGGGGGAAGAAGAGCTTCAGGCTGCGTAGAACCCGAAGAACATGGTGCTTGTGTAGCCCTTCTACCCGATAAGTTTCATAGTGTTCTGCAGCATATTTCTCAGGACTTAAAATCAACAAACAGTGGTTTATATAAAATGTTTTCTCTTTACAGAGCCCGCCTCGATTTCCAAGGGCCTGCAGGATGAAACGGTGGCTGCCGGAGCAACGGTGCATTTCTGGTGCGATGTCCGCGGGAGCCCCGCTCCCACCCTCGCCTGGCTCCACAACGCAGCTCCTCTTCGGCTCTCCCCACGGCATCTGCCAGCAGGAAACCGCCTGCGGATCCGCGGCGTCACCCGCGAGGACTCCGGCTTGTACCAGTGTGTGGCAGACAATGGGCTTGAGTTTGTGCAGTCCACTGGGAGACTTCGCGTCCAGCCGGGTAGGAGCCCTCAAGGACTCAGAATTAAGTGTTTGTCCTTCAGGCTTTATTCTGTTTTTTTTTCCCGTAGACTACATATTGATTTGTTACTCACAACTGTTTGTAGCAAATCTTAAAAAGAAGGTGCTTTCAGGTGCATTTTCATAGAATCATCAAATGGTTTGGGTTGGAAGGGATCTTCAAGATCATCTAGTTCCAGCCCCCTGCCATGGGCAGGGACACCTCCCACTGGACCAGGTTGTTCAAAGTCCCATCCTACCTGATCTTGAACACCTCCAGGGATGGAGCATCCACAGCTTCCCTGGGCAACCTGTGCCCATGTCTCACCACCCTCAACAAGAAGGATTTCTTCCTCATTTCTAATGTAAATCTCCCCTCTTCCAGTTTGAAGCCATCACCCCTCATCCCATCACTACAAGCCCTCATGAAAAGTCCCTCCCCAGCTTTCTTGTAGCCCCCTTCAGGTACTGGAAGGCCACAAGAAGGTGCAGAGGCTAGTTGAACAGGTATTTTGAGACCTGCTTCTCTGTGGAGCGGCAACCTGGGCCAGTGTCTCACTGGAAATACGGTTATAAAGATGGTTATAAAGAAGTGTGTGTGACTTTTTTAATTGTATGGACTCATTTTGGCATTCAGCATCATATTCCTTCACCAAATTCATTCTTCATTTGTTGTTCTTGCCCGTAGGCAAAGGCTCCAGGCCGGTTATAGTCTCTCCACCTGCCAGCACCACTGTGATCGATGGTGGGGATGTCACGCTGTCCTGCAACGCCACTGGTCTACCCATTCCCGTCATCCGTTGGTACAACAGCAGAGGACTTATGACCAGCCACCCTTCTCAGGCGCTTCATTCAGAACCACAGAAACCTCCTCAGGCAACGCTGGGCAGCACCGATTTGGAGCCCACTCACTTCTCATCTCCAGCAGGCTCGAGCTCCTTGCACCTCTGGAACGTGACCCCCGAGCACGCCGGGGAGTACACGTGCGAAGCCATCAATGAGCACGGCTCCATGGTGTCCAGAGCCTTCCTTACAGTCGGTAAGCTTGAAGCAACCAAAATCATGCTGTCGACTCCTTGATTTAGGTGAAATAAGAAATTCACAGCAGGGTGTCCTGGGGAAGCAAAGCAGAGGAGTCTGAGCTGGTTTCATGGACCCGTTCCTACCTTCAGCAGAGGAGAAACGTGTATTGCACGGAATCAGCGTTCTTATATGTGATTAGAAAGCATTATGTGATATTAATAACAGGCTTAAACTCCCCCAAGTTCCCTTTGCAAGAACCAAGATACAGATTTTTAGTTACATGAGGTGACTTAAGCGTCTCAGCTCTTCCAGCATCTTGCCCTAGTAAATGTAGCTGAGTGTCGGTGGGATTTAAGGTCAGTGGGATTTAATGTGTGGCCCCACATTTAAAGTTCTTTGTTACCACAGCTTAAAACTCAACGTAAATAACTTGAAAAGATGCTTAAAGCCTCCCATAGAGGAAAAAAAGAAAGAAGAAACCTCAAGAATGTGATCCCACCATGTAGGTTTATAAAGAAGTTGTTGTTGGACCTTGCTGAGTGGAAACATAGAAGTAAATATCATCCAGAACTCAGTCTGGGGAAAATAGGAAAGTCCTGCTGCTTTGCCTCAGGATTCGATGGCAGCGAGCTCAATTTTAATGTTTTATTCCCTTTTCTCACTGCTGCTGCTGCAGAGGGTGGTTAAGGCGTTGTCTGCAAGTACTTTCTTGGAGCTGCTGGAGTTCTAGAGCAGTTCTCAGCCCTGCCAATGGCCATTCTCCAGCATTTAGGTGTTTTAATGAAGAATTGGTGCCCAGTAATGCTGCCGAAGCACCCAAATGGCTCAAGCTCAGATTCCAGGATGTTTCTTTGGTAGTAGGATCAACTTCAGTGGCTCTTGGCCTCAGCACCTCGTCCCTGCGATGTCCCCTGTGCAAGCACACACTCAGAGAGCTTATTTGGCTGAAAAATGGATCTTTTTGTTTCGTTTTTTTTTTTTCCTTCTCTCTTGGATCTATTCCATGACATGATTCATTGCATGGGCTTAAAAGCGGGTGGGGAGCTGAAGTTGCCATCCTAGTGAGAAGCCACTGAGATGTCAAATGATAGCCTTGGGGTCGCTTATTTGAAGTCTTTTTTTAGACAGTTGCGGTGTTTACGTGCATGGCGGTAGCTTCCCAGAGCTTCTAAACACTCCAAAAGAACCTTTTTGTATGGAAACAGAGGAGAAATATACACTCCAGGAAGCCTGAGTTAGCAGGTTAGTGTAAAACACAAGAAAAAGTAGTGTTTGTTGTAGATAGGTGATGGTGGAGAGGAGGATGAAGCTTTTATAGAAGCCAATCTCTGAGGAGCCTTGGGGTGACTTCACTCCTCTGCTGCACTCAGATCCATGGGATATTTTCCCAGCCTGTGCTAAAGGAGAGCTCGGAAGGAGGGAGGATTCTCCAGTTGTTGAAGAAGCTTCAAGAAGAGCAAGGAAGGGTGCTGTGAAACGCAGCTGGTGGGGTCATACGGGGGTGGAAGGGTTTCTGCAGGAGGAGAGGCCAAAAAGGTTGAGGGCTCCACCTTCGAAGCCTGATAGAGAAGGGCAGACGTGATAGTGAGGTGTAAAATACTGGATATTATGGAGAATGTGAGTAAAAGCCAGGAACACATTATTTCAATGCCTGCATTTGGGACTTCTGGCTTTTCTCTGGGGCACAAACCACCTTTGGTCTGACCCAACTTGGTGCTGTGCATGTTCTGCAGCGGGGCTGGGAAGCCGAGGAAGAAGAGTAGGTCTCGGTGGCTAAGGGAAAAGGCTGGTGCTGGAAGCAACAGCCCTAAAAAGTTGCATAATGACACAGCAGAGAGAGAAGTCAGATGGGCTGGTTCCTCCGGGTAGTGATTATGCCAGAAACTGAGCGAAATGCTTGGACCCAAACTGCTGAATGGAAATTGTTGCCCCGGGGGTTGTTTTCCAAAGCACAAACACAAGTGACTTGCCAGTTGTTGATGCCTCCCTCCGCTCTCGCAGCAGTGAGCGCGGCGGTGACGGCAGCTCTCCTGTCACCAGTTGAAACCACAACTTACTCTCCACGTCCGAGTCCATTTCCCTCATGCCAGCAGGCGCTGAACCATCCCGTGCCCACCCACAAACCCTCCTCAAGGTCCACCACGCCACCTCCTCGCCCTTCGGTTCCAATATTCCCTTTCCCACTGCTCCGCTGATGCCCTTTCGCTCAGCGATGGCTCCGGGGATGTTCTAAGCCAACTCCATCTGGCTCTGGGGATGGCCTCCCCCACGTCGTCGCCGCCTTCGCTCTCCAAACTTTGTGGCCTTGCTAAATAAATAGGAGGAAGCAAACAAGGGACGCTTGCTGAGAGCGTGGCTTCAATTTGAAAAGAGAACTTTCCTTCCCAGCTTTTTTTTTTTTTTTTAAAAAAAAGTAGCCAAAAATAGCAGCCACACTTGCTGCTGGTATTTTAATGGAGGTTTGGAGGAATCCGAGCCAGCCAGGCCAACGCCGCCTCGGCTTTACATTACCAAGGAATCTGTTTGGTTTGTAAACCAAGTTCCCTTCATTCCCGTCCCCTTCCAGCTCCCGGCACGTAACATAAACCTACACAAATCTGGAAGGGCCGGACAGGGCGCAGAACATCTGGCAGGCCCAGCGACCCTGAGGAGCTGCGCCGCTTCCCACACGCTCTCCGTGTAAGCGCTGACGTTTACTCGTCCTGGATAATCTCAGATGTCCAACCTGCCACCCCTTTCCCGCCTGGAATGACGATGAGCCCCAACAGTGCTTTTTTTTGTGTGTGTGTGTGTGTCACACAACTTTGGAACCGCTGATATTCTATATTTTAATTCTTTTTTTCGCAAAGTGAATAGGCTGGAGGAGACTGGCGCAGGATTGCTGGAAGGGCGCTGGTGTTAAATCGCACGTTAGATCTGCCTGGAAACCGAGCTTGTTCTCGGCGTAAGTTTTCAGATGAAGTAGTCGAGTTGCGCGGCTTTTGAAATTACAGCTAAAACCTCAGAAACAACCGGGGCAGGAGAACTTTTCTGTGAATGCCACTTCACACCATGAAAAGTTCTTGTAGAACTGCATTGGTTCGAAACTCCTCCGTTTGTGTCACAAATGTAGCTATATAATTTTGTTCTTCTTTTGACGCTACTTAATTTATCAGATCCTAATCAAACCGCGCTGGCAGACATTGCATTTCAGGTTTTCTCTCTTCCTACTGTGAAAAAACCCTCAAAACACCCCAAACCCGCTGTTTGACCTGGAGAAAACAGTTGACACAGCTTGGCACTGGGCTCAGGTCGGCGTGGGCAGCTCCTGAACTGGGTTTTTGCAGCAGGGCTCGTTTGGAAGTGACACTCCGTGGTGATTTAGGGTCGCCTCTGCGTGCAGCATCCCATAACATAACCAACCTCCTCCCGTTGCAGCTCCTCTAGGAACGAGCACGATGGCAGCAGAGACGGTGCCCGTGGAGATCGCCCAGAGCGATGGTGGGTTTGGTGCAGCAATGGTGACGGAAAAAGCCTCGCCCGGTGCCGCTCCCCCCGAAGCCCCCATCATCCTCAGCCCCCCGCAGACGCCGAAGCCGGACATGTACAACTTGGTGTGGCGGGCAGGGCGGGATGGGGGCTTGCCCATCAACGCCTACTTCGTCAAGTACCGCAAGGTAACGTTGCTCCGGGGTGGTGACACAGATGGATTTCAGTGGTTTAGGTTTGTCACATAGGAAGGTGAATGAAAACTTCCTAAGCAGATACTTGCCTGCCTTGATCTGGCCAGGCTGGAGCGATGGGTTGAGGCCAGGGCGATGAGGGTCAACCAGGCCAACAGCCAGGTCCTGCTCTTGGGTCACAACAACCCCCTGAACGCTCCAGGCAAGGAGAAGAGTAGCTGGAAAGTGCCCAGTGGAAAAGGACTTGGGGGGGTTGGTCAACAGGCATCTGGAGATGAGCCAGTGTGTGCCCAGGTGGCCAAGAAGGCCACCAGCATCCTGGCTTGGGCCAGCACTAGTGTGGCCAGCAGGACCAGGGCAGGGATTGTACCCCCGGACTCAGCACTGGGGAGGCCCAACCTCCAATCCTGGGGTCAGGTTTGGGCCCTTCACTCCAAGAAGGACATTGAGGGGCTGGAGCATGTCCAGAGAAGGGCAACAAAGCTTCCAGAGCAGAAGTGTGGTGAGGAGCAGCTGA
>VZZY01023023.1:41545-69028 GCA_013400335.1 Eurystomus gularis
TGCCCTGGCAGTGCTGGGGGAGCGGTTGGACTCCATGATCTTAAAGGTCTGTCTTCCAACCGGAATGATTCTGTGATGTCCTTAAAAATGTTCTGTCAACAACGAGCTCCTTGATTAGAATCCAGTCCAAGCACCCCCTGTGCCCCTTCTTCCAAGCAGTTTTCTGCGTGGCAAAGTCGTTCAGTTTATTTTCCATAAGATTTTTAATCCTTTACATCCTGATCTTGTCTTAGCCTGGAGGGAACACTTGGGTTTTCAACCTGTTAGTTCCTGAAAAGCCTCTGCCAAAGCCTGTTGATACAATTTCTCATGCAAAGGTGGTTGCTTCCCTGAATGCTTTGAATATTCTTTGACCTTTTTTTGACGCTTCGTAACCATCCTTTCCATGGTAGGAAAGGTGTGTAGGTAGATGTGCTCACTCAGGCGTCTCCCGGTGGGGAGTTTACTGTCGTGTTTTCAGGGTGGTGCTCTCGTGGCGTCATTAAATGATCTTATTGATTTACCTCTTTAAATGAGGGAAGAAAAATAAATGGATGAATAAAAGCCTTCAGAAGAAAATACTTTGGGCGAAGGCCTCTGGCATAACCTTTGATAATCCACAGCATTTAGATCTGCCTTCCATGTTTTATTAAAGTCTTATATTGTTTAGCGGTTTATTTTTGGTAGAATCTTTCTCTTTTCCTTAGGGATTTTGGGGTAATGTTTTCCTGCAAAGGTCAAGTGTTAAGAGACTACCCTGAAGCTCTTTCCTTTCTTACCCGGAGCTGGTGATTTCACTGGGTTTTTAAGAAATAAAAAAGAATCATGCATTAATAAAAACCAAATCTCTCCCTGCTGACTGCTTTTTCCAGCCTCTAGCTGTAACTAAGAACTACTTTTTGTTGCCTGTTTTCACCAATAAATATTTTAAAATGCTGAAGAACAGGAAAAGCTGGGACAGTTGAAGGAACATGTCTTTCTCATTAGGGTGTTGGGTCCAGCCCTTCAATGTCACACATGCTGCCAGCTAAGGGCTGATGGAGACCTTGAAACTCCTTTGGTCTCTTGTGAGTTTGAGTCACAAGTGAAAATGACCATTTTTTTCCAAAAACAAGCGTGCGGGTGTGTACGGAGAGGGAAAATTAGTCAAGTTTATTGGAGGAGCACCGTGAAGGGAGTTGCGGAAGTGCTGATTTGTGGCAGAAGCACTTGGAGACAAACTGTAGGTAGATACATAGAATCATAGGATTGTTTTGGTTGGAAGAGACCTTGAAGATCATCGAGTCCAACCATTCCCTCAGCACTGCCAGGGCACCACTAACCCATGGCCCTCAGCACCACATCTCCACAGCTTGGAAACCCCTCCAGGGATGGGGACTCCACCACTGCCCTGCCCAGCCTGGCACAGCCCTTCACAACCCTTCCCAGCAAGAAATTGTTCCTCATGTCCCACCTCAACCTCCCCTGGTGCAACTTGAGACTATTTCCTCTTGTCCTGTCACTTTTTCCTTGGGAGAAGAGCCCAACCCTGCCTGGCTCCAACCTCCTTTCAGGGAGTTGATGAGAGCCAGAAGGTCTCCCCCGAGCCTCCTTTTCTCCAGGCTCAGCACCCCCAGGTCCCTCAGCTGCTCCTCACCACACTTCTGCTCTGGAAGCTTTGTTGCCCTTCTCTGGACATGCTCCAGCCCCTCAATGTCCTTCTTGGAGTGAAGGGCCCAAACCTGACCCCAGGATTGGAGGTTGGGCCTCCCCAGTGCCTATTGCAGGGGGACAATCCTTGCCCTGGTCCTGCTGGCAAAATATGGAACCAGGAAAACATGAGGAGCTTTGGCAAGTAAACCAAGGTCCTCAGATGCTTGTGTGTGGAAGCAGTGAGGGGCTTGGGTGTTACGTTGGGCTCGGTGCTGTTCTGATGTCAAGCTTTCTCTCCCTGTCCCACGCAGCTGGACGATGGAGTCAGTGCGGTGGGAAGCTGGCACACAGTGCGTGTCCCTGGCAGCGAGAACGAGCTGCGTCTCACCGAGCTGGAGCCTTCCAGCCTCTACGAAGTTCTGATGGTGGCCAGGAGTGCCGCTGGGGAAGGCCAGCCTGCCATGCTGACATTTCGCACCAGCAAAGGTGGGTGCAGCACAATGTCCCCTGTGTCCTTGGCTTTCCAGAGGACATTTATTGAAGTGACATCAGCTGTATGGTGTCTGCAAAGCCACCCATGAAATGTTCCGTAGTTTAGTTGCGAAAGAGCAGCCTTTAACAGCTAAAATAGCTGTGGGGCAAACTTCCCTGAGCATTACCAGGGCGGGTAGTAAGTAGAAGCTGTTAAAAGCTTGATAATATTATTTTTGGGGTGATTATTAAGGTTATTCTTGCTTCAAGGAGCTAGGTCATGGAGCAGCCTGGCCTTGTCCGGGTTTTTCAGAGTGTTGCAGAAGACACTCCCTGCACCACCATGTTTTCAAGTATCAACAAATCTGCTCCTGGTTCGCTTTGCGGACACACTGGTGAAAATCTCTCTGGTCTTTCAGTGGTGGTGTGCAGGCAGTGACAAGCTAGAGCTTTTCTAATCAAAGCCTTTTTTTTCTTTCAAGCTTGGACGCTGGTGGCTGCACTCTTCAGCATGCAAAAATGAGATGTTTTTCATACTAAGAGCCAGATAGCTTAACATTTTACTGAGAATCTTAGAATCACAGGCTGGCTTAGGCTGGAAAAGACCTTTCAAGGTCATCTCGTCCAACCCCCTGCACTGAGCAGGGACATCTGCAACTAGAGCAGGCTGCTCAGAGCCCCGGCCAACCTCACCTGCAATGGTGCCAGGGATGGGACAGCCACCACCTCTCTGAGCAACCTGGGCCAGGGTCTCACCACCCTCAGCATCAACAATTTCTCTTTACTCTCTCATCTAAATCTCCCTCTTCTAGTTTCAAACCATCACCCCTTGTCCTGTCCCAAGAGGCCCTGCTCAAAAGTCTGTCCCTACCTTTCTGATAGGCCCCGTAATGTCATCTGTTGATGAACGCTGTGAATCCATGACATGTGCGTACTGCCACCAGCCAGAAGCCTGCTCCACCCAGTGTCCTGGATCCAGTGGTGGCCAAACCCAGCTTCTGGAGCATTTTTATGAAAACTTTCTCTATCCGTGGATTTCCTGTGTGATTTTCACCGCCTGTTGTGATTTCACAATGAGAAGGGGCCTTTGAAACTGCACCAGGAGCAGGTGGTCTCACCACGAAGCTCTGTGCTGCAGACGTTGGCGAGCGCGTTGCCAGAGGCCACCAGCAGCATTTTTCTCACTCGATCCTGTGTATCAAATCTTTCTTAGAAAGAACATCATCCTCCAAAAACACCCAGGCTCCATCCCCGCCCGTGGGCCTCCCTAAACACCCTGTTGTTCACGAAGGGACAAACAACTTCGGCGTTGTCCTTCCAGACGTGTCTCGCCACAGTGGAGGTAGGTCCATGGGTGGTTTGTAGTCCACGTGCTGGACGTTGTGTTGCAAATGGACATGGCCAAGTTCACTCATGGTCGTTATTGCTGTAGATGCTTTGTTACCTCCTCTATGTCCTATTTATTCCCTTGGCTGCTTTGATACTGGTATTTTCCCTCTCCTGTGGGACTGCTGGGAGTGGGGTCAGGAATCTGCCATCTTCTCTGCTCTTCTTCATGTTTCCAGACTAAAAGTTGATAGTTTGGGGATTAACTCGCTTACCTCATTCCGATCAGGGAGTTAGCATTTTCCTTGCCTGCTGTGCCACCTCCACTTCCCACACCACCATGGAGTCAGTGAGCAGAACCGTGTTTCTTACAGCCTCCAGCATCTGCGCTGGGGTGTTTGACGCTATGAATTTAGCCCTAATCTAGCGAACATCCAGTACTTCAGAAGATGCTGTCACCTGCACATGTGGCTCTCCAAAAAATACGTCTTTCATGTGTAGCCCATGTTCTTGCTGCTCATTTTTAAACCTGCCGTGGCTTTTGGCTGAATACTCTGGTTTTCTTTTCTCTTCCACTGGTAAAGATCCAGAGGAGGGAGGGTGTTGGGTTGATGGCTGGACTTGATGATCATAGAGGTCTTTTGCAACCTTAGTGATTCTATGATTCCATGAAATGGGAGATGCCCATGTCAGAGATTTAAGTTCTCAGAGTGGCTTATATCAGTTCTGAATGTTTTCCTGGGGCTTCCCAGGGACAGGCTTATTTCCAACGGCAAGAATCATGGAATCACAGAATCGTTTTGGTTGGAAGAGACCTTCAAGATCATCAAGTCCAACTGTTCTCCCAGCACTGCCAAGGCACCACTAAACTGTGTCCCTCAGCACCACATCTCCACGGCTTGGAAACCCCTCCAGGGATGGGGACTCCACCACTGCCCTGCCCAGCCTGGCACAGCCCTTCACAACCCTTCCCACCAAGAAATTGTTCCTCATGGCCAACAACCTCCTCTTGTGCAAGTTGAGGCTGTTTCCTCTTGTCCTGTCACTTATTCCTTAGGAGAAAAGCCTGACCCCATCTGGCTCCAACCTCCTTTCAAGGAGTTGTGGAGAGCAAGAAGGTCTCCTCTGAGCCTCCTTTTCTCCAGGCTCAACATCCCCAGGTCCCTCAGCCGCTCCTCACAAGGCTTGTGCTAGGAAGACACAACTGCTTCCCAGTAGGTGTGATTTTTAGCATGGTTTCCAGCAGAACCAGCACATTTATTGTGCTTTTTGTCGTCACCCCAACCTTTAAACTCATTGACCTGATTCGGGCCAAGACCTCAAAGGTGAGTTGGTGTCTCAAATTTTGGGTGAAACCAGAGGGGAATGGAGACCCTTCTTCATGCCCCCAGAGCTCCTTGCTCAGGTCCTCCTCCCATCAGTACCTGGCTCAAGCTTAATGAACAAAGCAGGTTTAGTAAAGCTCCCGTCAGTGATGGCAATGGTTCTCGGCAGGTTTACTAACACCACCTCTTTCCGTTCTCTCTGCTCCGCTGCTGTCTGTACCGGCCAGTGAGGTCAGTAAGCGCGTCCTTCGCTGCATGCTCTCGTTTCTCCCGTGATACAACGCTCGTTAGTGTGGATGGGATTGGACTCTTGTAGGGTCTGGGGGAATTTAGGGGTCTTGAAAAGGGTAATTCTTCCTTTTCGCTTTGTAGATGTCTCTGTTTCCACATGGGGATGGGGTGGGGTGGTGCCCCACGAGTCCTTTTTGATTGTTATATGGATAAAGTCACTGATTCTTCTGGTTTCTGCCCTTCAAGCATCTTTTCCAGGAGAATAAGGGGTGTAGTTGCTCCAGGAGGATTTAAGATTCTCCTCATTAAGTCTTAATTTAATCACCAGCTACTAGTTAAGTCACTTGCCACAGAAAACAAACTTCCATCTGACTCTCATCCCCTCCTCACTGAACTTCTTATCTCAGTTCCAGAAGCTCCTGACCGACCCACGATCTCCACAGCGTCAGAATCGTCCGTCTACGTCACGTGGATACCACGAGCCAACGGGGGGTCCCCCATCACCGCCTTCAAGGTGGAGTATAAACGCCTGGGCCGGAACAGCGACTGGCTGGTGGCAGCCGAGAACATCTCTCCTTCCAAGCTGTCTGTGGAAGTGCGGAACTTGGAGCCGGGTACGCTCTTTCCTTCTCCTCAGCTGTTGTCTTTGCTTAGATGCTCCCGCAGAGAGAATACAGCAGCTCTTCAGTTGGTTCATTTTAATTTCCGCTTGGAGATTGTTTCTGGTCAGTTAGGGGTTTTTTTTGGTGGAAGAAAAGCTCATTGCATGAATCCAAGTTGATTTCTGGCTTTCCAAGTGGAAAAAAAAGCCCTACTGTAATGGAATACTTGTTTGTGCGGAGGGGGTTGTGTATTGTTGCTATTTTTAACTTAATTGCTAATTTGAACTTAATTCTAGTAAGCACTCGGAATGCAAGAAGAGGAAAAAGCATTAATGGCAAAACACTTGTCCCGATTTCTCCTGGAAAGCTCCGGGAAGGAGATTAAGAGCAGGGAGAACAGGGGATGATGGGTGTCCTTTGAAGCATCTTCTTGGCGCCACCGCTTTTAGGGGCTTATCGAGCTGATGGGGACATCTCCATCCCTGGGTGAAATGGCTGTTGGATTCTCCTGGAGTGAATTCCCCTCATGGCTTTGAGAAGCTGTTTGTATTTCTGGTGTCCACGTTAGTCTGTGGCCACAAGTTCTACTCCTAGCTGGCTGTTGTGCAAGAAGTGCTTCCTAATCTGTTCAATCTCTCCTTCAATCCTCTTTCTAGTGCTCGTTTTGCAATGACATCTTCTTTCTTCCCCTTTTTCTCTCAAAAGGAGACATGTACAGGTTCCGTGTGATCGCTGTCAACAACTACGGGGAGAGCCCGCGCAGCGCCGCGTCCCGCCCATACCAAGTCGCTGGATTCACCAGCCGCTTCTCCAACCGCCCTGTCACAGGACCTCACATCGCTTACACCGAAGCCATCAGTGACACTCAGATCATGTTGAAATGGACGGTAGGTGCAACTGTTGCCCTCTTTTCCCCCAGCTGCAGGCCCGTTTTTACTGCTGTGGCTCAAAAGTTGAGGATGACTTCTTTACTATGATGGGTTCTTTACTATGAGGGTGGTGGAACACTGGAACAGGTTGCCCAGAGATGTGGTGGAGGCCCCATCCCTGGAGACATTCAAGGCCAGGCTTGATGGGACACTGAGCAACCTGACCTAGTAAGAGATGTCCCTGTTCACTGCAGGGGAGTTGGACTAGATGACCTTGGAAGGTCCCTTCCAACCCAAACCATTCTATGATTCCATGATTCTATAATTCTTAGATTCTGTGGTTAGACATTGTGATTCTATAGGTTAGACATCAGGAAGAACTTCTACACCAAAAGGGTTGTCAAGGGGTGAAACAGGCTGCTCGGGGAAGTGGTTGAATCACCATCCCTGGATGTATTTAAAAGCCTAGATAGGGTGCTCAAGGATATGGTGTAGAAGTGGCCTGGTAGAGACAGATAATGGTTGGGCTCGATGATCTGAAAGGTCCTTCCCAACCACAGCAATTCTGTGATTCTGTGATTGTAGGTTTAAAAGCTGGTGGCAAAGTAGTGAGTGGTGGTTCCCCCTGAGACTCAGATGATCTTGTTCCTACAAAAGGGCTGAGATACTTCATACTTGTGTAGCAGAATTGAGTAACTTCATGGGCCACATCCCTCTCGAGCCCTTTTCCAACCTCTTTTTCCCACTCCTGAGCTGTCCTGCGGGTTCTTCGCGCCCTTTTGCCATGTCTCCCAGCCTCGCTCTCCCCTTCCAGCTCCCTGGGGATGTCAGGAACCACCTCCTTGGGTGACACCAGATGTGAGGCAATGCAGCGAGAGGCTGCAGCCACCTTGCTCCACCTGCTTCAAGAGGCACCAGTGGGCTTAACTCCATCCAAACCCCTCTTGGTGTGAGCGAGTTGGCTTTGCTTCCCTGCTGGTTCCGTCAGTCCGGGGCTGGAAGCAGGCACTGCCTTTCAAACCTGCCGCCTTCCCTCGCGTGCTGCGGAGGCTTCGCGTTAGAGATAGGTTTTTCCTTGCCCCCGTTACCCCGTCTTTTGTAAACAAGCACTTTAAAGCCCTTACTGAAACCCACAGAAATTCTTTGCTCTTGTTTTGAAACCTAACCCCCCGGTATACTTTGGAGGATTTAACGCGCAGAGTTCCCAGTGTTAGTTTGCTCTGCTAGCTCAGCCTTACGAGATGTTAAGGATAATAAACTTAAAATAACCTCTGGTTCCTCAGGAGGCTGCATAACTTCAAGTAAAATATTCTGGAGCTGAGTTTTAGAGTGACCTTAACTCTTTGTGAAGTCAAAACGCTCTGAACTTTTCCATTCCCATTAATCACACAAATTCTCAGGCCGTTTGTGGTCAAACCCTAACAGACAGCTTGGAAAGTGATGGTGAGGGGGGATCAGCCCCAGCTCCGTCTCTTTCCCTCCTTTTTTTTGACCAGTTTCTACGCAAACCTCCCCCTACACTTTTCTTGCACAATCTCAGTAAAGAAACCACATATTTCAAGGCACTCAGATATTTGGTGATGACAACGGAGCGGGATTTGATTCAGATCTGAAACTTCTCTTTCAGTACATTACATCCAGCAACAACAACACGCCCATCCAAGGGTTTTACATCTACTACCGGCCCACAGACAGCGACAACGACAGCGACTACAAGAGGGATATCGTGGAAGGTACGGTGCGGCTCTCGCTCGGCGGGGAAGGCCCACGCCTAGCCCCCCTGGCTGTGTTTATCCCAAATCTAAACTGCTCTTCCCAGTCTTTCCAATATATCTCGTAGAAGTAACATCACAACACTTGAACGTCAAGTTCTGCCCACACGTGAACTTGTTCAGCCTGGAGAAGAGAAGGTTCTGGGGAGACCTCCTTGTGGCCTTCCACTATCTGAAGGAGGCTGACAAGAAAGCTGGGGAGGGACTTGTTACAAGTGTTTGTGGTGATAGGATGAGGGGTGATGGCTTCAAACTGCAAGAGGGGAGATTTAGATTGGAAATTAAGAGGAAATTCTTCACTCTGAGGGTGGTGAGATACTGGAACAGGTTGCCCTG
The DNA here is from genome assembly GCA_013400335.1 of Eurystomus gularis. Taxonomy (NCBI): domain Eukaryota; kingdom Metazoa; phylum Chordata; class Aves; order Coraciiformes; family Coraciidae; genus Eurystomus; species Eurystomus gularis. The sequence continues at coordinate 50,089 of VZZY01023023.1, forward strand.
GGAAGCTGTGGATGCTCCATCCCTGGAGGTGTTTAAGGCCAGGTTGGATGGGGCTTGGAGCAACCTGGTCTAGTGGAAAGTGTCCCTGACATGGCAGGTGGGTTGGAACGAGATGATCTTGGAGGTCCCTTCCAACCCAAACCATTCGATGATTCTGTGAACTTGGTTCTTCCTTCTGAAGCCTCTTCTAGGTGGCAACTTGAGGACTAAACAGTGGGTTGGAGTTTGTCTTGTTGTGCAGATCTTGAACGCGGGTCTGTTTAAAGCAGTTTGGCGTGAAGTGTAAGTGGTGTAGCTGAGGTTTAGCCCATCTGTGCTAACAACCAGCTGGATTTTGAGGCGATTTTGAGGCGATTTACCCCCACGTGGTTGTCCTCCTCTCCTCTTACCTTGCTTCGCTGCTTGCCCCGCAATAAGGAAGTTCCCTTAGCCCCAAGGAATGCCACAAACGCAGGTTGGTTTGTGCTTCATTCTGCCCTTTAATCAGGTTCTTTTTCTCCCCTTATGCACATTAGATCATCACTTTCCTGGAAGAAGTTATTAGATAATGTCTGTATGAGTCCAGAAGTGGAAAACAACCCTTTTAAAAACATTTGAGTTATTGAGTAAACGCAGTGATCTCATTCTGTCCCAATGATGTTCGTTATTTTTCCCCCCTCTCATTTATTTCGGTTGCAAGAGAAATAAACCTTTATTTTGAAACTTCTCCCCCCTCCAGACAACACTTGGACCTATGACATAAGCTTTTGCACCCCCTAAAGCCGTTAAATCTGCTGAGTTTTGGCTCAGAGGCTTGTTTTAAAGAACCTTCCATGGGCTGCGCCTTCATCTGCAAACAGATTTCAGCCTTTGCTCGGCAGAGCCCGTGTGCTTATGAACCTCACGCGTTTGTTGCCGAAGCACCGTGCTGCGAAATCATCGTGTTTCTGGTTTTTTTTCCCTTTGCGGCAGCTAAAACCATGAGCAGCTGCTCTGCTCTGCCGCAGCAACGCGCTCGGTGGGAAGAGTTCAGCTTCTCTGCACCGTGCCCCCCTAAATTAGCTTTTTTGGCAGGGAGGGGGAAGAGCTATTTTCAATTAAAGCACGATTGGAAGCATTTGATGTGAAATATGTAGAGAAACATGTGACTTGAGGTGGTTTTGCCATAAATCACTGGTTCTCCGCTTTTCCCCCCCTGCCTCTGTTACCTTTGGATTAATCTGTCTGTTTTTTGACAGGGAATTTTATCTTGAAACAACTGCAGGAGTTGTGGAAAAAGCGGAGCGATGCCTGCATTAGCTAAGCACTTGCCGTAGGCTTTCCTCACCGTTTCCTGTTAAGTCTTGTCTTTTGAGACATTCAAAACTCCGCAGAAAACCCTTTTTCTTTTTTCTTTTTTTTTTCTCCCTCCTTAGAGGCAAAATCAGATTTGATTTCAAGCCCAAAGCTGAGCGCAGAGCTCGGCCCGCACGGCTCCGCGGTATCCTTCGGCGAAAGCAAAGCCCTGCCCGGCCTCCGCGGGCTGAGTTTCTCTGCTCGAGGGTCCCGGAGGTTGGATTTTAGATGGCAGCACAGCCTGATGGCAGTTGTTTAAATGTTTTCCCTTGCTAATGGTGCACGGAGAGGACAGTTAAAGTGCCTGCACTGATTCCAGTTCCACTAATGGTTTGAAGCGGAAACCTAAAACCTGGCGTAGTAATTACCGAAAGGAATGCTTGGGGGTGGGGGTGACGGGAAAACCGAGCACGGATCTTGGGAAAACGTGCGATTGGAGAAAGGCCGGTTCCAACTTCAGCCGGGGCTCGTCTGCCCTCGCTTGGGCTCCCCAGCACGCGAGGAACGGCGCTCGGACCCTCCCGGGAGCTGAGGTGGGGTCCTCCTGGGTACCTCCTGCCCCTTTTTCAGCCGAGCACCCAGGGCTGAGTCCCGAGGAGGTTGGAAGAGAGTCCCGGTGACAGCCCCCGCGGCCGGGCAGGCTTGGCTTTGTTTTATTAATGCTTAAATCAGTAGGTGGTGTGACAGTTTCTTAGAAACAGTGGAAACAGTTCAAGGTGGTATTTTCCAAGAGGGATTAAGAGCCCTCAAACAGTTAATTAAACTCCCTTACAGAAAAAAAAAAAAAAAAAAAGGGGGGAAAAAAAAAAAAGAGGTCGCTGTTTATTAAAATTTGTCACAAGCCTGTGAAAGCAGAAATGGGGAGTGATTTATACCGAAGGGCTCGGTGCTTCAGGAGGGTGTCTAAATGAAATGCTGGCCGGGGGCCAGAGATGACAAACCCGTCCCGTTGGAGAAGATGGCTTGGGATCCGGCAGCGCCAGAGCGGCCACACGGCTTCGTTCTGCTCCCCACCACCTTTAACTAAAGGCACGTTCGATTATTTGCGGGTTTGGGTGAAGCTGAGCAGCGCGGGTGGATCCTCCCTGCACAAAACGGGCAGCTTCAGCCGGCACCTCGCGTCCATAGACTCATAGAATCAGCATGGTTGGAAAGGACCTCCAGGATCATCAAGTCCAACCTTCATCCCAACATCTCTCCAGACACTAGACCATCGCCTCAAGTGCCACATCTGCTTGTTCTTTAAACCCCTCCAGGGATGGTGACTCCACCACCTCCCTGGGCAGCCTGTTCCAGTGCCCAACCACTCTCTCAGTAAAGAATTTCTTCCCAGTATCGAATCTAAACCTCCACAGGGACAAGGGTCTTACCACAGCAACGTTTTTCCCCTTGTCACAAGTTTAATCTGATTTCTCTGCTGCCTTTTCCTTGTTATTTGCCCAGCGTGATGTAAGTAGCTACAATAACCCATCCTGAACCCGTCCCGTCAGCAGCTCCGTGTTTAAGATGAGCAGAACTGCTGCTGATTTTAGATGGACAGATGCTGGAAACTTGGACGTCTGGTTTATTGGGTTTAGTGACCTCTGGGTTTTGTATAGATTTAAAAACCTGATGAAAACACTGAAAAAAACCCCACTTTTTGTCATCAAAAGGCTCTTCTAAGGATCTATTTTGCAAACATAGCATGAGTCTTATATATCAGATAAGTCCATAAATTGCTAATAGAGACTTTTGTGCCACAATACCCCTGAATTTTGCAGAGAAAGATGCTGTGATGCACTCCTACATAATTCTGGCTCGTGTGAGTCAATGAAGTGCATTTTCCTCTTGATAGGACAAGAGCAAACAGCTTCAAGTGGCACCAGGGGAGGTTGAGGTTTGGCGTGAGGAACAATTTCTTGCTGGGAAGGGCTGTGAAGGGCTGTTCCAGGCTGGGCAGGGCAGTGGTGGAGTCCCCATCCCTGGAGGGGTTTCCAAGCTGTGGAGATGTGGTGCTGAGGGCCATGGGTTAGTGGTGCCCTGGCAGTGCTTGGGGAACAGTTGGACTCCATGATCTTAAAGGGTCTGTTCCAACCAGAACAATTCTATGATTCTAAGAATCTATTTTGCAAGAAAATGTGATTCTTGTGATTTCAGGCAAGCCCATCAATGGTTAATAAAGACCTTTGTGCTGCAATACCCCTGAATTTTATGGAGAAAGACGCTTTGTTACGCTTCTCCTTATTCTCCCTCATGCGAGGCAGTGAAACACCATCACTCTCTCTCGCCCGCAGGTACGAAGCAGTGGCACCTGATAAACCACCTGCAGCCCGAAACATCCTACGACATCAAAATGCAGTGCTACAACGAGGGGGGTGAAAGCGAGTACAGCAACGTGATGATCTGCGAAACCAAAGGTGAGCGCCGGAGCCTTCGGGCCACGAAGGGCATTTTTCTGCAGCCAAAACTCCATGGCGCCCAAGACTGTGATTTTCTGGAAGGTTTCGGGGGGGTTGTTTTGTCTTCCCAAGTGGGGATTGTTTGGAGCAGATGAAAACTGATACGTCGCACTCCTGACAAAGGCTCTTAGCAAAGCCCTGCAGATTTCCCTGGCCTGAGAGAGAGAGTTTTGTGGTTGCTCAGGGTTGGATGGGGTGGGTTTTTTTTTCTTCCTGCTGTGCCGATAGCCTCTCTGTAGGAGACAACCGCTCTCTTGAAGATGACAGCCTTGATTTGTACGTCTGTTTTCTGTCTTCGGGGCTCTGTGACACGTTGTATAAGTGCAGAGCACAGCAATTGATGGTTATGTTGGCTGCCTCCATCACTAATCCCGCATGCCTCTGGCACAAAGTTCGTACTGTTCTCTGAAAGTGTCAGATATGGCAGTCACATTTATTTTGCAAAGAATTCCTGTCTCCTTTAATCTCTAAACCCCGAGTAAGGCCGTAAAGGGAAAATGCAGACAGTAAACTTCAAATGCAGTGCTGTGAAAAAATGTGGGCTTTTTTTTTTTTTAAAAAAAGGCCTCTAGGAACGGAAGCATCAAAATTTAGTAACGAAGCCTTAGAAAGAAGGGCTGGGAGCTGCCGGGCGTCAGGCTGTGCACACGCTTGGTCTTCCTCCCCCAAGGAATCAAACTTTCTTTCCCAATTTTCCAAGCAGCAAGCTGGAATCTGTCCTTCATACCGGCTCTTCCTTCAAATGCACCACAGGGGTGATCCAGCTCCTCCAAAATACCCACCTGGAGACGCTTGTGTCTCTGCCCAGCTCCACTCCAGAGCCAGGCAGGTTTTTAGTGTCACATGAAGTGAATCTGAGCTGAAAACATTCATGAATTTAATTCCAGCATTAAACCAGCATCTCGTTCTCAGTGATTTGCTGCCCAGCTCTTCGTGTCATCAACGGTGCGGCTTCAAAATGGGGCGTAGGAGGCTTCACGTCAGATTAAAGCAGGTCACCTGGCAGGGCTGAGGCGACGGCAGCGTGCGCTGTGGTTTCCCCTGACCTCAGAAGTGGAAAGATTTGCCCTCTTCCAAGCTGGGAGTTGATGCAGGGCGTTGAGTTGCTTGTTAAAGTCCCGAGTGACCTCAGCGAGTGGGTTCGCGAGCTGGATAATAACCATTTTCCAAAGCAAATAGTTATTACCCGATCGTAGTTGGCCTTCTCATTGTAGCTTTTAATATTGACTTGGAAGCTTTCTGCTTGAGGCATTAGGGTTTTAACTCAGCTGTAATTATTCTCATTTTGTAATGAAAATACACACTGAGTGGACGTCCCCCTCCTCGCCTCTTCTTCCCCGCAGTGAAACGCACGCCGGGAGCATCCGAATACCCAGCGAAGGACCTGAGCACGCCGCCAAATCCCCCCGACCGGCTTGGGGGAAGCGGAGCTGGCCCTTCCAATGGCCCCGTCCGGAGCGGTGACATGCTCTACCTGATCGTGGGCTGCGTTCTGGGCGTCATGGTCCTCATTCTCATCGTTTTCATCGCCATGTGCCTGTGGAAGAACCGCCAGCAGAACGCCCTGCAGAGTGAGTGGTTCCTGGTTTCCTTTCATGGTGTAAATATCATCAGAGTAAAAATTAGCAACGTTCATATTTAATTTAATGAATGAGAAGCAGCCAACTGGCGTTTATATGGACATTTGTACTTTCTAAGTGCTCCTTAGATGAAGATGTGAGGCTTTTTTAAGAGCAGCCATGTCTCCATTTCATTGCCTTAATGGTTGCTGCGTTGCTGCACAGTTGCACTGCTGTTTCACCCAGAGTGAAATGTGTTTGTGAAATGCTTTGGCCGAGTTTCTTCAGCTTATGTTTAACTTTAAGGGGTCTAGAGACTTATGAGGGACCTGGTGGTGTTGAGCCTGGAGAAAAGGAGGCTCAGGGGAGACCTTCTGGCTCTCCACAACTCCCTGAAAGGAGGTTGGAGCCAGGTGAGGTTGGGCTCTTCTCCCAAGGAACAATTGACAGGACAAGAGGAAACAGCCTCAAGTTGTCCCAGGGGAGGTTGAGGTTGGCCATGAGGAACAATTTCTTGGTGGGAAGGGCTGTGAAGGGCTGTGCCAGGCTGGGCAGGGCAGTGGTGGAGTCCCCATCCCTGGAGGGGTTTCCAAGCCTTGGAGATGTGGTGCTGAGGGCCATGGGTTAGTGGTGCCCTGGCAGTGCTTGGGGAACAATTGGACTTGATGATCTTCAAGGTCACAGGTTCTAGTGGGTGCAGTGGCACAACTCATGTCTAATCATAAGAACTTGTTAAAACATGGAGACTTAAACCCCAGATCTCTCCCTGTCGTGTGCATCTGGAAAGAAAAAGAACTTGCAGCACTTGAAGAACGAGTCCCTTGTTACCTTCCAGTCCCTTCACAGTGAAGTTCAACGTCCAGATCTTTCAGGGAGGTTAATAAGGCAAAGCTGTCATTTGCAAGTAAGAACCTCGAGCAGACACGCTTTGAAGGGTGCTCTGTACCCACCAAACAGTTCTGCACCAGCAGAATCCCTTCACTCATCTTTTCTGCTCCTCATGAATCAGCCTTGCTCGTTCCACAACCAGGGGTTATTTTTAAATGTCCTTACTCTCTGCCAAAGCGAAACAAAAACTTCTTACGAGATAAGATAGTGCCTTCAGCTGCAGCCCAGAGATGTTTTCTGGACGTAGGCTGGGCAGATAGCAGAGGGCCTATTGATTACACAAGTGGCCCGTTTTCAGGACACTCTTCGTAGCGACGGGCGTCAGCTGAGTCCTTTCAGACCAACGTTCCTGGTCTGTTCTCCAGGATGTGGCTGTTTTCTATTTCCACGTTCGTATACTAAGCGCTTGGGCGTTACAGTTAATTTACAAAAGCTGCAGAAAGAGAAAAGGAGTTTCTTTTGTTTCTTAGAGATGCTCATTTCCCTCCTGTCTCTTGCAGAATATGACCCTCCGGGCTACCTCTATCAAGGGGCCGACATCAACGGGCAAATGATTGAGTACACGACCTTACCCGGCACCAGCCGCGTCAACGGCAGCATCCATGGAAACTTCCTGAGCAACGGCGGCCTCAGCAACGGCTGCCCCCACGTCCATCATAAAGCCGGGAACGGAGCGAACGGGATGATGAACGGAGGAGCTGGGCTGTACCCAGGGCACAGCAGCTCCCTGTCCAGGACGCACGTGGACTATGAGCATCCCCACCACCTTGTGAACGTAAGCTTGGGATCTAGAATCATACAGAATCATAGACCCACGGAATGGTTTGGGTGGGAAGGGATCTTTCAAGGTCATCTTGTCCAGCCTCCTGCAGGGAGCAGGGACATCTGCAACCAGAGCAGGTTGCTCAGAGCCCCGGCCAACCTCACCTGGAATCCTTCCAGGGATGGGGCAGTGACCACCTCTCTGGGCAACCTGGGCCAGGCTCTCACCACCCTCAGTGGCAACAATTTCTTCTCTCTCATCTAAATCTCCCTCTTTTAGTTTAAACCCATCACCCCTTATCCTGTCACAACAGACCCTGTTAAAAGGTCTGTCCCCATCTTCTAGGCCCCTTGAAGCACTGAAAGGCCACAAGAAAGTCTCCCCGGAGCCTTCTTTTCTCCAGGCTGAACAAGCCCAGAGGTTGCAGAGGCAGAGTTAATTCGGGTGGGGGAAATACTCATCCATTGATAACAGCCAGTTCCACTAAATTCCTTCTCCCAGAGGAAGCAACTGGGCTGATATTTCTGATACAAACATCATGGTTTTCATTTGAGGATATCAGATGACAGCAAGAATTCCACTTACTCTGGGAACTCTGCCTCTACCCTCCTCCTAACAGCGTGTCAGCTCTGAGAACGCTCCAGTACTGGGCTGAGATACTTTACTGGTACATATGGTATTTCTCAATCCTCAAGTTAAATAGATTTAATTATAGCTGCTTATGCTGCAGCTTTATGGATCGCCCGGTTTTTCCCCCACCTGTTTCAGATCTGTAACTCTAAGCAATGCGATTAATTACGGCGAAGCACGAATGGAGCAGGAGGTTCCATAAAATAAAATGCCCCATACATTTTGAAAAGCAGCAGCGTAATAACGCTGTCCCGTTCGGGGTTTTTTTCACTCGGTTGCTTGTTCGCGACTGTTGAGACAGGCTTGGGGTTGGGTTGGTTTTTTTGTTTTTGTTTTGAAATTGAAAATCAAATTAAAACCTAATTGAAGTCTGCGATCCAGCCTTTGTGTGCTGTGGAAAAAAAATCCTTTGCTCTCCGAACTGCGTCCCGTTTCCAAGAGAGAATAATGATTTCATTATTGTCTATGGAAACAGATGGCTCACGTTCAAACTCGCTGAACTTCACTCAAAACTGTGAACATTGCCCAGGAAAACTGAAAGAAAAAGTTCAGAAGCCTGCACGACCCATGCTGCGGCGGGAGGGGAAGAGCCGGGGCTATTGTTTGTGTTGGTAATTGAACACAAGCACTTCGCTTTATTGAACAACAAATTAGCGCTTGCACAGTAGTTGCCACTTCAGTTAACTCCAGCTCTGAGGCCAGACCAGTCAGTTCTTCACCCGATTCTGCCTTCGCTCTGCTTGTGGAGCAAGAAAGTGCCATTTTTTGGTTCCTTTCAAGAGCAAGTGAGGCCCAAATGGTGTTTTCTTGGACCTGCCTGACCTCCCAGTGGAAAAAATCTCCAAAAACTCTCAAAAGTCTCCAAAATCTCCAACTATCCAAGCCCTGAGGGTTTTGAGAGCTTACCCCTGAGACAGCTTGAGGGCTTGCGTGGATGCTTTGTCCCTCCCATCTTTAGTTTTTTGGAGGAAACACTCATGCGGTAGCCCAGGTCTCAGTGCTCGGAGCTCCTCCGTGCCACGAGGTGGGACGTGCGATGTCGCTGCCTTGGTGTGAAGAGTTGAGGTTTTTCTTCCCCCCCGTATCGTGTAGAAAGTTGGAGTCACACGATCTCTTCCCACGTAGAAGGACGGGGCCTGGCAGGCAGGCGAGGTGTGCGGAGGAACAGGATGTTCTCATCCTCCTTAGGACTCTCTTTATTGTTTCATTGATTGGGCTAAATGAGGAAGAGAGAAACTGGCCAGGATGGCAATCAAGGCTAATTAGGCATTTCCTCAGTGCTCCCCATCGCACCAAGCAGCCTCAAAAACTTCAGGATAAGCCTTGTTTTAGCAGAAATGGGGATCATGGAATCATAGAATTGTTTTGGTTGGAAAAGACCTTTAAGCTCATCCAGTCCAACCGTTCCCCCAGCACTGCCAGGGCACCACTGACCCATGGCCCTCAGCACCACATCTCCACAGCTTGGAAACCCCTCCAGGGATGGGGACTCCACCACTGCCCTGGGCAGCCTGGCACAGCCCTTCACAGCCCTTGCCAGCAAGAAATTCTTCCTCATGGCCAACCTCAACCTCCCCTGGTGCAACTTGAGGCCATTTCCTCTTGTCCTGTCACTTGTTAGAAGTTACCAGCCACTTGAAATCATAGAATGGTTTGGGTTGGAAGGGACCTTAAAGATCTTCTAGTTCCAACCCCGCAGCCATAGGCAGAGACACCTTCCCCTAGATCTCCAAAGCCAGCTGAGCTTGCCCGAAGTGCGGCACGGTCGCGCCAGCTCCCTGTCGGTGTCCGCCGAGTCCCTCACAATGAGGTATGTGTTAATCTGGGCATTTCAACTTGCTTGTAATGGCCCCTCCAGCCAAAACTAACACCACCAAATCCCTCTCCCTCGGAGTCATTGCTGGCTGAGGAATTACCCCATCTGTAAAAATAGTCCACGGTTCAAAAACCAGCACAGCCGAGTCGACCGATCTAATCGCAGTAATTACCAGGGGGGTGGGATGGGCCGGTGCTGTGACATCAGCCCCTGCCTCCCCCAACGGGCACCGCGCTAACGAGCAGCCCTTCGCCCTCGCGCCTGTCAGCGGCGTTCAAAATCAACATATTTACAGCGTGTTTATTAAATCGGAGCCGAGCGCGCTCCCTGCGCGCGGGGAAATGACCACATACTCGTCTGCACTGCCGGTATTTACTTTTCCCCGGCACAGGCGCTGGCACAGTCCCCTCCGCCCGGCTCCGCACAATAGCGCAGTGTTGCCGAGCCCCGTCGCGCGGCGTGGAGCAGGAGAACGACGCAAAATCGGGGCACCGGCTTGAACCGAGCTGCCTCTCTGGCCGATGCCCGCGTAACGACTGATTTTGGGGTGTTTCTGTTTGTTAACCCCGCTGCAGGGCGGCGGGATGTACACGGCGGTGCCGCAGGCAGACCCCTCGGAGTGCGTCAGCTGCCGGAACTGTCGGAACAATAACAGGTGATGGGACCGCGCACGGAGAAAGGGTCTTGGGCAACAAACCACGTTACAACCGGGGCAAACGAGAGCCGAGGGCTCGGGGCCTGGCTGAGGGGCTGGAGGAGCCCCATGTCGTGACATGGAGATGCAATGATCTGCGGGGCGGGGGTAAAACGAGGTATTAAACCCCCAGAGCTCGCTTCGCTCAACATATTCCTCCAGCAAGCAAGGCAGGTTGGGCACCAGCTTCTTTTTTAAACCTCATTTCCTGTGTTTTCTTCGCTTTGGAGATAACAAACCCGTTCCATATGGAGCGTGTCAAGCGGGATTTAGTTGGTCTTCTGTATTTTACATTTCCTGCCCTCCTCCGAGGTGCACCAACGGGCTGGAGTCACAGCTTTGCCTTCACAGCACCCTTTGTTGGCATTTGAGGTTCTCCAGGGGCTCCACCTAGTGAATCTGGGATTGGTTTTCTGCCACCCTTTGAATTCTCTGTCTTAAAATTGTCTGCAGCCTTTAGGTGTTCATGTGGTTCATGAAATTCAGGTGTCGTTGAAGGCAGAAAGCACTTCACATCCCTGTGGTTTTACTTTTAAAAATACAACTTAAACCAGGCTTTAAATTCTTCCTCCTTCCATGAATTCATGCGGGATGGGTTCCGTGCTCTTCAGCTCTGCTCTTCCTCCCAGCTGGGTCATCAGCAGGGTCTGAACTTTGGATTTTCACATCCATGTTCTATATTTGACCACTTGATAGAGAAACAAGTTGTCCTTTGACAGCTGCCTTGCCCCAGAGGGGACCATTAACCTCTGCTTGGCCGGAGAGCAGCGCAGCCGGGACCGCTTCATCCCCTCCTCGGTGGAAGGAGGACATGGGAGAGGGGAACAAGGAGGACCAGGAACGTGCCTGAGTGTTACACCAGGGGCCAAGGCGAGGAGGAGGAGGAGAAAGGCCTGGTGCGTTAGTGCAGTGAGATCGGTGGCTTTTGGCAAACAGGAATTTGGGGCTGGAGTTTTTTCCCCATCTTTGTTCAGCCTCATGGGGCTGTCCTCTTCGGCTGGTCACGCAGAGGTTGTCCCACTCTTGAATCATTGCACCTCACGGGCTGAAAACCAGCGGTTCTGCTGTGAAACACCCGCGTGGTGATGCAGAGAGGTCGGCTCAGGCAGAAACGCCTCTAACTCGTGAGTATTTCAGGTGCACGTGGCCTCGCTCCGCCTGGGCACCGTGGATTCCTACGTTCCCAGCTGAACTGGGGCCGGCTCAGCTCAAATTTAGCGGGCGGTTGAGTGGTGACCACGTGCAAATGGATCCTAAAGGTTTTAACAGCCGCCGACCGCAGCTGTTGTCAGCAGCAGCCATCTCAGAGCGAGGTTTTATTGCTCCAGCGCTGAAATCCCTCCGTCTTCTGTTTAACTTAGCGCCCGATGCTCTCCTCGCTGCTCCTGGAGCTCTGCCAGAGGTGGGAGCCGCTGAAACGTGGACACCCGCTCGGCTGCTGGGGCCAGAGCTGGTGAAACAAGCGTGGCTTGGGCTCAAAAAATGATAATTTTTAATTCTTTACTGCTTTTGCGCTAAACCTTCCTGGAGACCCGACTAGCGCAGGGGAATTTACGTTTTGTTTCAGACCTGCACGTTTACAAAGAAACCCCCATGAACAGGCAAACCCAAAACATTTTTAGTGGGTTCCTCTATGGTTTTTTTATGCTTATTATTTTTAAATAATAAGCGAGCTCCGTGAAAACCTCTGCGAGGAGAAATGCAAACTAATGAAGGGATTTGTTGGAAGGCCCGCTGTGTTTCATGTGGATCCTTCCGTGGCTTCTGTGGTATTTGGGTACTTGGAATAACGATTCTGGAGGCGGTTACAGCAGCAGAGGGACAAACCAGGAGAGCGTGGGTGCAAGGGAAGCGCGGTGCCGCTCTGGCCCCGCGGCATCTGGGAGGGGAGCCGGCTCCCGCGGCGATACCGCAGCTGCCGGAGGGATCCCCTTGCCCCACGTCTTGGCTTTCCAGCATCACTGGTGGCTTTGAACACTCTCCATCCTTATTCCAGCGCTTTTATCTGTGGATCCATCTCGCCACAGAACACAACGCATTGCCGGGGGTCGTTTCTGGCAGCAAAATTTTTACTTTTGTGGTAGTTCTGGCTTTGTCTAAAACCACACCGAAGCGCGGGGGGGTTCGGGAGCAGTTTCTCGAGTAGGAATTACTTGTATAAATACTCGCTGAACCCACGTCGTTCACAGGGCTCCAAACGTGGACGGCGTTTTCCCTGCTTGCCATGGTGGTATGTGTGTCTCTCAAGGTCCGGCTCCTTTTTGTTTAAAGATTAAACAGCTTGGCTGAAATAATTCTTTTAGGAGTTGAGCTTGAATTTTGCAGCCTTAATAGGGCCACAGTCGGAGCTACGCAGCGGGGTGGGGGGGGCATTGATATTTCTGATGCTGCCTCTGTGTTAGTAGAATCATAGAACCATTTTGGTTGGAAGAGACCTTGAAGATGATCAAGTCCAACCGTTCCCCCAGCACTGCCAGGGCACCACTGAACCATGGTCCTCAGCACCACATCTCCACAGCTTGGAAACCCCTCCAGGGATGGGGACTCCACCACTGCCCTGCCCAGCCTGGCACAGCCCTTCACAGCCCTTCCCAGCAAGAAATTGTTCCTCATGGCCAACCTCAGCCTCCCGTGGGGCAACTTGAGGCCATTTCCTCTTCTCCTGTTGCTTGTTCCTTGGGAGAAGAGCCCGACCCCACCTGGCTCCAACCTCCTTTCAGGGAGTTGTGGAGAGCCAGAAGGTCTCCCCTGAGCCTCCTTTGCTCCAGGCTCAACACCCCCAGGTCCCTCAGCTGCTCCTCACCACACTTGTGCTTTCCTATTTCAACCTTCGCTCATGGCCCTTAATTTGCGTTTGCTCAGATAACACTTTGTAGTTGGAACAGGCTGCCCAGGAAAGTGGTGGAGTTACCACCCCTGGAGGTGTTCAAAAACCGCGTAGATGTGGCACTTTGGGACGTGGTTTAGGGGTCAGGGAGATGTTGGGATGAAGGTTGGACTTGATGATCCTAGAGGTCTTTTCCAACCTAAATGATTCTATGATTCTAATGGCCAAGGTGCTTCCATTTTTAAACTTCAGCTCTTTTTCTTGGCGGTGAAACCCCATTTTATGGGGCTGCCTCAGTGGAGAAGTGGCCTCGCAAATGAGGAAAATGGGGGAAGTGACCGAGTGCAAGCTTTGAGTGTTTTCAGCTGCTTATTGGGCTTCAAAAACGCTCGTTCCTTATTTTTAATACCAGTATTGATCCAAAAATATCCATAAAGGGGACTTGGCCGCTTGGCTGGCTGTTGTCACGCTTGTGAAGTGCTCAAAAATCGCAGCTTCTCAAGAGAAGTAGTGGAAAGAAGCAGCTCCAAGTAACCTCACTTTGCTTTATGTCCCGCCCACAGGTGTTTCACCAAAACCAGCAGCACTTTTGGCAGCAGCACACTCCCCGTCGTGCCCATCGTAGCACCTTATCAGCAGGACGGGCTGGAGATGAAACCTCTCAACCACCACGTCATGGTGGCCATGTGCTTGGCTTCCAGCGTCCCAGAGTGCAGCGCCCGGCTGGAGGAGGACGGCAAGGAGAGAGCGGAGCAGCCTTCCGGCCAGCATCCCTGCTGTCGAGAGGGCAGGAACCGGCTCTCCGTGGATTGCTCGGATGGTAAGGCCTCCTGGAGAGGGTTTGAAGACTGGAATATCTTGTAGGACACTTAATTTACTGCAGAGAAGCCATAGTTAAGTTATTTGCTGTGAGGGTGGTTGATCACTGGAACAGGTTGCCCAGAGAGGTGGTGGAGGCCCCATCCTGGAGACGTTCAAGGCCGGGCTTGGTGAGGCTCTGAGCAAGCTGATGTAGTTAGAGATGGCCCTGCTGACTGCAGGGTGGTTGGACTAGATGACCTTGGAAGATCCCGTCCAACCCAAGCCATTCTATGGTTCTATGATTAACTAAACCCACAAGAGACCTGGCTTGTGGAAAAAGATTAAAAAGCCTTTGACTCAGTCCCCACAAAATCCTTCTAAGTTGGAGAGATGTAGATTTGATGGATAGATGAGGAGCTAGTTGGATGGTCACATCCAGAGGTAGTGGTCAAAGGCTTGATGTCCAGATGGAGATGGGTGACAAGTGGTGTCCCTCAGGGGTCCATACTGGGACCAGCGCTGTTTAGTATTGTCATCAATGCCATGGACAGTGGGAAACCCTCAGCAGTTTTGCAGATGACACCAAGCTGGGTGGTGTGGGTGACATGCCTGAGGGATGGGATCCATCCAGAGGGACCGGGAGAAGCTGGAGAAGTGAGAGGTCCCTTCCAACCCCCACCATGCTGGGATTCTGGGATTATTTACTTTAAAAAACCCAACTCAGCCAAGTCAACCAACCACCTCAACCAACCAACCAGCCAACCAACCAACCCACCCGGCTCTTCTTGCTTTGCAGGTGACAACTGCGTGCACTCGGAAACCTCCAACAATGTTTTGAGCTGGAGTCCCCTTATTCTGCAGCCGACCTCGAAGGACTGTAAGGAAAAACCAGGCTGGAGTTCATCCGGAGTCACCTTCCATGGTTCCGGGGACCTTCGGCAGCTCCAGGAAACCTGAGGAAGTCACCGTTGTCCCCACTGAACGCCAGGAACTGCACAGCGGAGTCGCTGCAACGGAGTGATGGAGGGATGTTAATTATAACAGAGAGAGTCACTATTTATTTTTTTGTAGTAGTGTCATATGAATGTATCTTGTTTTTAAAAATGGTTCCTGTTTTATATTATTTATGCCTTGAAATCCCTCTTTTTTCCCCCTCCCACACCGCGAGCTAGTCTGGGCATGTAAAAAAAAGTGTCATAATATAAAGACCGAGGATGGGAAATCCCAAGCATCTTTTCCGTGCTGTAAGAAGCGCATCCGAGGAGGCTGATGCGGGGATGGAGCGGATCAGGTCCGACACCGATGGCTGATCATCGTCACCTCGCTGACAGCTTGGTCCTCAGACCCTCCTTGCCACCAACGCCTCTTTGGGTTGCTCTGGGAAGAGCCCAGTGGGTGAATATGGAAATAAATAAGAAAACTTAACCCTGGCTGAGTCCGTGCGGCACGGCTTGAGGAGCAGAGCTTGGTCTGGTGGCTGTGTCTGTAGGTGTTTGATAACCTCTGAGGTTCTGTTTGGGGCCTGGACAAGCTGGCGAGGTGGGACCATGTGAAGATCATGAGGTTCAACAAGGCCAAGTGCAAGGTCCTGTCCATGGGGCTGGGCAACCCCCGGTGTCAGCAGAGGCTGGGGGTGAAGGGCTGGAGAGCAGCTCTGCGGCGAAGGACCTGGGGGTGCTGGGGGTGAGGAGCTGGAGCTGAGCCGGCCCCGTGCGCTCGCAGCCCAGCAGCCAACGTCCTCCTGGGCTGCATCCCCAGCAGCGTGGGCAGCAGGGCAGGGAGGGGATCCTGCCCCTCTGCTGCGCTCTGGGAGACCCCCCTGCAGTGCTGGGGCAGCTCTGGAGTCCTCAGCACAGCAGAGACATGGAGCTGGTGGAGCGGGGCCAGAGGAGGCCCCAGCAACAAATTACAGGTACGGCTGCCCCGAGGTGACACGTGGCGTTTTCTGGCTAAGGCTGGTGGTGGGGCTGGGGAGGGAGGAAGCGACACTTGCCTGGCTGGAGCTGCCACAGACCCCTCGGGAAACAACAGTGCCGCAGGTGCATGAGATGCTTTGCCAAAAAGGGACCGATTTCCTCCAAAGAGGAGCGCTGGGACCAGAGGAAAGGGCCTCAAGTTTCCCCAGGGGAGGTTGAGGTTGGCCATGAGGAACAATTTCTTGCTGGCAAGGGCTGTGAAGGGCTGTGCCAGGCTGGGCAGGGCAGCGGTGGAGTCCCCATCCCTGGAGGGGTTTCCAAGCCATGGAGATGTGGTGCTGAGGGCCATGGGTTAGTGGCGCCCTGGCAGTGCCGGGGGAGCGGTTGGACTCGATGACCTCAGAGGTCTCTTCCAACCAAAACAGTTCCGTGATTCCTGTCTGAGGAGAACACTCTCACAATCTTCTCTGGCAGCAGCACCTCTCCATGGGCTGATTTAAGTGTTTTTGTAGCTTCATTTCCCCTTTTATTGTCTTATTTATAAATACACTATGTTTTGCACTTCCTTTTCAGGTCTCCTCATCCTCCCCATCGGCAGCCGCCTGGTTCCAGAGCTCCCTGTGCAACCTGTGGGCTTCCATGGCCACCCCCCCTGGTGCCACCGCCGAGCCTGCTCCTCGTCACCTCCGGAGCCTTTCCCTGGATTCCGGTAGCGATCAGCAGGCGAGCCGCTGGATTTTACCTCTGGCTGCTCTAGTTTTTCCCCAGACCCTGAGATTTCACCACCTTTTCCAACAAACCAGACCCTGCACGACCTTTTGTCATTGTTGTGTCGGATGCTGTATTATCCCAAGAAGCTGGAATATCCCTTGGGATATTTGTATTTTGAAATGATGTCATTCATGCAACATTTTAGGGTTGGGTTCTTATTTTTGGGGGTGTTTTGGTAGAGAGGGGGACGCTGCTTTGTGGCAGGTGTTGGGATTGAAACTCCCCCGGCACTAACTTGGTTCTATTTCCCAACAGGTTATTAACCAAACTTGGGAAAATACAGCCGGAGCCACGCTCATTTATCAGCACCCGCGGCTGACGATGCCGGGAGCGGAGCTTCGGCCCTTGGGGCAGTTTTCGGTTCTCCCGGTGGTGAGAAAATATTTATTTTAGCCTTAAATATTTATTTTAGCTCCAGAATAACCAATGGCTCAAGGGTTTGTCACTGGGAGTCTCCCAGCTCATCCCTGCGCTCGGGAATAATCCCACGGCTTTGGGATTTTACCCTGAAGAAGCACAAGCCCCTTTGCCACCAGCCGCAGTTGTTGTGCCACGTCAGGACCGCAGGTGTTTTTCTGGCGGCTGAGTTCTGCTGTCAGGAGCTGGGGTTTGGGAGAATGCGCCCACCCTTCCTGGTTTGTTAGGGATGAACGGGATGCGGCGCGGGCGGGTGCGGCTGTCCCGGGGCGTCAAACGACGGGGGGAAAGAGGGATGAAGAGGAGAAGCTGGAGGGGTCACGGCGTTGCTGTCACGGTGATGGTGTCATTAACCGGCGGGTCAGCGGCGGTGTCCGGCGGTGCTGAGAGCGGCTCTGGAGGAGTGGGAGAGCTCCCGGTGACGCCGGGTCACTGGGGCATGTGGCTCCGCACTGTGGGTGCCATTACCTGCCGCTGTGCCGGGTGTAGCCGGGTCTCCCGGTGCCGGTGCTGCTCCATCCTCTGCGCTTTGGGCTGTTTCGGCATCATCTGGCGTGTCAATGGGCTCCTGGGCACCGGGACTGGCCCTGGTGGGGTTGGGGGGCACACATGGGGGTCTCACCGGTGGTCTGGTGGGAGCAGCAGGGCAGGATTTGGGGATTTGGGCACTCACGTGCGGAAGAGCAGGTCGTGCAACCCTGGGGACAGACAGACGGACCTGAGGGTCAGGGGGGTGTCTGGGGTCCGACCGTGACCTGCCCCCTCCGACCCCAGCACTCACGTGGGAGGGTGTCCCGGTGGTGGGCGACCCAGCGCACGGCCAGGAGTGATGCAGCAGTGGCCACCAGCATCCCCACCACCGCTGCCCCTGTCACTGCCGGGTAGGCCTCAAAGGGGGGCTCGGCTGGAAGAGAGCGGCCACTGTCAGCCCACGTGTGTGTCGTGCGTCCCCCTCTCCCCAGAGGTGATAATTAGAGTAATGAGGCACAGAGGGGGAGGAGGGAGAGTGGCAGGCAGCAGGCACCCCAGAAAGGCGATGGGAGGTGGGAGCCTGTGCCTGTTCACTCTGGAACCTACTGACAGTCTCCCCACGCAGTGTCTTGGCTCCACTGGCACGCAAGCGTTGCTCGTCTCTGTTCCAACCCTGCTCTGCCCAAGCAGAGCTCTGCCCAAGCAGAGCAGCATCCCCCCACCCCACTTCACCTGGCGTCTGCACCTCGGACGGGTGCCCGGCCGTCCGGTGATTGACAGCCAAGATGCGGAAAGCGTAGACCACAGCAGGGTCCAGCCCCCCCAGGCGCCGGTCGCGGGAGTGGGGCTCAATGTCACCAGCAGCCGTTTCCCAGGGGCCGGGTGCCCGCCAGCGCGTCTTCTTGGCTTGGCGCCGCTGCACCACGAAGCCGGTGAGGTTGCCGGTGCCCTGCGTTCGCCACTCCAGCCGCACCTCAGTGCGCGCCCGTGTGTACCGCAGCTTGCTGATGGTGACGTTGGGCGGGGCTGGGTACCCTGTGGCAAGACAACACCCGGCGGGATGGGGCTGACCCCCCAGCGCACACACCCCGGTGCCACAGAGACGCCTCGAGACCCCTCCCAGGACTCACGGTCCACGTAGAGGCGGACGGCGAGGCTGGCGGTGCCCACGGCGTTGGCCGCAGCACAGCGGTAGGACCCGCCGTCCCCCGGCCACTCGGCGTCACGGACAGTGAGGTTGAGCCACTCTCCTCCCCGCTCCAACTGGTACTTGGCCAACCCTGGAGTCACCTCCCGCTCCCTGGGGTCGTACCAAGCCATGGTGCCACCGAGATCGCTGGCGTCGCCGCCATGTCGTCGGCACGCCAATTGCGCCTCGCCACCCTCCAGCACCACCACCTCGCTCCTCTCTGCCTCCAGCTCAGGGACGTCTGCACGGCAAGAAGATGCGAGGACTGGAACTGGTGAGGACATGGAAGCCCTACGCCACGGTGGGCACCACAATGGCGCCCGGTGTCACCAGCTTACCCAGCCGCAGGTGGCACTTGGCGGCAGCGGCCCGCAGCGGGTGTGCGGCCGCGCAGACCAGGTCACGGCCCCGCAAGCTGCCATCAGCGCTCAGCACCAGGACGGCGG